>BLKR01000490.1:0-502943 GCA_011170035.1 Teleogryllus occipitalis | reverse complement strand
CAATGAAATTTCATAAATTCCTAAATGCTTGAAAATAAATACTTGTAAAATTAAATAATTGTAGCGTGTAAAAATATAACAAACTCACGTATTTGGTAAAACGAGTTGATATTACTAAAAGAAAGCAAAACAGATGTTATAACAATCCAAAGAGATTTAGCGTTTGTTTACAGTTTAGTAAATATCAATGCTCTAGCATTTCCCAGTGAAAATACATAGAACGAACTTGGTGGTCAAGTGATATGACCTTCCCAACACAGACTACATTTCAGTATCGTCAGAGTTCGAAGGTGGTTTGTTGGCCGCCATTCTACGAATCTATCAAAACCTTGAATTTGCACGACCATCTGTACAGCGAGAACGTACCGGTTTATTAAACGGAAACGGGCCATTCGAGGTATCTAATGTGCACTCTTTGAAAACGTTTAACCATTATAAACTATCCCTAAGAAAAATATCAAATAAACAATGTTAAAGATCACCAGCTTAACATTGCCTTTACTATTTCAATGTTTTCAACATCCCCAACACCAACAGAAAACCCATGTTTTTACAGGTTATTATAAAACCAATTCAATAAATATAAGCATTTATTCACGTTATTATTTTTAAAACACTCAAATATCTACAATGTTATTTGATTCATGTCTTCATCGAAGATCTGAGATTAAAAAACTGATAAGCAGAGAAAATTAAAGTAATTTTGAGTGATTGATGAAGTTGAATGATAAAATGAAAAACAATGTTTCTTGCTTCATATAATGCTATCGTGTTTAACAGACAAGTAATTACATGTGATACCTTTATTTAAACATTCAAACTAATGAAAATTTTCAAAATTAAAATCATCAATAAAACGTTGATTCATCAGCAAGGATTATATTATTAAATACTTTTTTGATATTCATGTGCTCCTGTGTGAATAACGTAGTAAACGTGATTCGTATGATCCAGTTTCTCAGAATAATACAAAACCCATAGACCTGAACATAATAGTTGTCAAATAGTTATTTACGACGCAGGAGGGATATCATAAGATATCTTATTACAATACGAAATTGGAGAATTATCAAACAAGACTCTTTAGCCGAAATTATTAACCAATTGAATGACAATATAATGTTACCCTTTGAATATCATAGAAAGTAAGTGGCAATTTGTCAAATTTCATGTGAACTAAAATTTTTGTTTAAATTTGACTCCTTATCCTGCGAAAGATATGTGACAGTACTTATGTTAACAGTTATAATACCATGGGTTTAATTAATTAGTTTGCAGTACGCAAATTATTATTTTTGGTTTTAAAGAAGCAGGGATATACAGAGTATCAGGGAAGGAAACGTCGAAACTTTGAAAAAAGCTGTATACACAATTTTAATCATACTTTGTCTAATAAACTACATAGATATTCTGAATGGCTGAGCTGCAATAAACACGCAAATGTTGGTTTGAAAATATGGTTTCTACGCAAAAATTTGCATTCTAGAATCACATAAACAGACCAAAAACATGTAACATGTTTATTATTAACAATATAAATTAATATATTAGTTCAGAAAGAAAAATTAACCGAGAAATAAAAAAGCAGTCGAACTGTGAAAATTGGGTGTTTCTTTTATTTTTAGGTTAACGTTTCTTTCTGATCAAATGTATTAATTATTTTGTTAATAATAAACATTTTAGATATTAATAAAGTGTTTATAAGATTCGACATTTCTTCCCCGAATATTCTGTATATTGTGACATACCGATATGTCACATGAAAATAAACTAACATTTATTTGTAGACTATATGGTGGAATATGCATTAGGAAATATCACGAGAGCATGGGCTTAGCAACGACCGTGAATAAACAATGTAGTTTTTGTTTTTGTAAATGCATTAAGAGGTGGCTAGATGCCGAAAGTAGAAAATTTGGGATTGGGCGAAGAAGTTTAGACGATCGAAAGGTCAGCTACACCAAAATATAACGAACGAATGGATTGGCTGGGTGAGAGAAGGACGGTCAAATGTTATGAAAAAAGAGAAGGTAGTAATACGAAGTCTTCGAGGGGTGAGTCATGCAGGAAGATTTCATTCTGACCGGCATCGCGTGTCTGAACTGATCGTAGGTTCGTGAGAGGGAGCGAGTGTAGTGCAGATAGTCAGAGTCGGGTTACCAGATTGTGAAATTTTAAGGACAGTAAATGATATTGCAGATATTGCATGTGGAAGTAATATTGATGCATAAATTGGGACTTTGTCGGGAGTGGTAATCGAGTATTAGATTTCGGGACTATGTCATAGGACGTAATCGGGACTGATAATTTTGATAGTTTGAGACCAGCTTGGATTGGGGCAGAAGAGGATTTCTTGGGACTTTGGACTACGGCAAGCTCGCAAGATATTTCGACTGAGAAGTCTACGAGGGACATCAACGAAGAATAGATAAGTTAACCGCGGTATAAAACTGTAAATTCAAAGATATCTTGATCAAAGGCCTAACATCAAATCATTTATTAAATTCACTAAATTGTTTGCTAAAAAGGTAACAATAAACTTTGTTAAATTTTGTTCTTTAGAAAAGAAAGTGATCTTTCATTTAGTCAATCCAAACAGAAACGAACTAGAAATATAGAATCATTCTATTTCAGATTCCCAGCTGCGCTGTATAGTCAGCGGATCCTATAATCCATTATAAAGGTAATAAGGTTTATAATATATCGTGACCCATTGACCCAGCAAGCCGGACGCTAAGATCTTTGCAAGATATTAAAGTAGAGAAATTTTGGTATATCTCAATATAAAAGGCTTGATTTCTGTTGGTACGCGACGGAACGGCGTTCCGGTTCTTTGGAAATAATTATGAAATTATATTATATATAAATAGCTATTGCTAATATATTAATAATTAATTCGAGGCGCGTTTCGGGGCCTAATATTTTAAAAATGAAGGATATATGTTTCATAATAACTCTTATGACGACACTGTTCTCAGTTACGTCAAGTTTTAATTTAGAGAATCAAAGTGAATGGTCTAAGTTTACTCACCTAAATAAAGTTTATCTTACTATACGTACTATTTAGAAAGAGTTTTATGTTCAAAACAAGTGTTGCCTCAACAGCATATATTTTCACGTATTATTCGTAATTGCTAGGCAATATTCAATACAGACTATGTGAACCTGCAAAAAAGAAACAAAAAAAAGACCTACTGCAGCAGAAAATATTTTCCACTCGTCGGGATTCGAACTCGGGTCTTTAAAGTTAACTCACCTAACACGGTTCCCCCTCACCACCAGGTACACGACAAGATTATCTCCTTTTCGATGCGAAAAGAAAGTGAAGCATTTGCAGTTTAAAAAAACAGGGTGTTCAATTTATCTTAATACAAGATCTATTTTTAAAAAGAGATTTCATGAAACAAAAATCTCTAGCGTTAATATTTGTTTCCGACAATGTTAATAGGTATTTGTTTGCAATTTTCGTAAATTCAGATCGTTCGCCCAAATTTGAACGTACGCCACCTTTAAACATCTTGTGCTTCGAGGAATAGATTTACAGAAAACTTGGAGCTCTTTTTGAGAAAATTATGTAAATATGGTGGGGTTTGGTGTAAAGTACCTTCAGAATTAAAAGATTCGTTTCAAATTCGAAGATTCGTAATATTAGCCAGATCGTTCAAGGAATATCCATTTTGGTGAAAATCGTGTTTACTTTAGGCTCTAGAATTACTCACACGAAGACGGATTCACAAAGAGGTTTTTTGGAAAATCACTTTTTCGGGTTCAAAAAACAAGCGTTTTGACAGCCTTGTGTATAGAAAATAAAAGAACAATACCAACAATCCACTTTTTTCGAACTAGCTACTTACAAAACGTGATTTCTGTGAAAATTTCGACACTTCCTCCTACAGCATTACGTAACTCTCTTTACACGTGGAGGTAAAAATATTCCAGCGTTACTGGGATTTGAACTCGGATCCCTGTAATCTGTAGGTCTTGCTCGACCGCACTGTGCTATCACAGTTACTTCTCAATACGCTGTCCAAGCGCACTTATTACGAAAAGAATAGTTACGTGATATTCATTGCACTTAGATTTTTTATTAGAGAAATGTTCTACATGTGTCAAAGATATCAAATTCACAAAAAGAATGTAACCGAATAACACCCACGCAACTACATAGCTCATTTTACTAAGAAATATTTTCAACCAGGAGCCGTGGTCGATAGAACACTCTGTGGACGTCTTTCCCGGTCTTATCTTTCGGCGACTACGGCCAAGGTTGAATTACGTCACAGATGAAAGTTGCGATAACGCTAGAGCTCAACACGGGCGCTCATGAAGACGTTCTGAAGCCAGAATCGCAATAGGGGCATTTTTATACGTGATTCATAAAGACATTAACACACTAAAATAAGTAGTGGCGCCTCAAAACACATGCTTTATGTGATATTTATAATGAATACGAATTATTATAACTATACAATTAACCGCAAAATTGTTTCTACCCGCAAAAATTATTCGCCTTGGATGAGATTCGATCTTTCCTGCCTAAGCTTCTCCAACAGTGCGCTTACCTGCTATACCACAGAACATCTTATGACTATTGCCTCTCCCAAAGATGATTTTAAACTGTCATGTATCACAGATTTGACTAAAAAAGTACGGGCGGCGTTTAGATGCTTGTGTTTACTACAGACGGACAGACAGACGCCAACATGAGATCTACACCATTCTCTTAAACGTTCTTGAGATCATGGAAAAAAAAATAATCAAAACCGATGACGCCGCTTTTGAGAAAATTTTGAAAATATCTCTGGGGCTTTATGTAAAGTACCTCCCAAAATTAAAATATCGGTTTCGAATTAATGGGACCGTGATATCAACAAGATCGATAGGGTATTATCAATTTTGGACAAAATGTGTTGAACAATTTAACCCCTAGCGTTGTTCGCAGACGGAACACTGATAGACAAACGTTTTGCCGACATTCAAGTTTTCGGTAACAACGATCCACAAAACATGAATTCTGACTACACAACGCGTTAAAGGATTTCCCCCTAAATGTAGCAAATAAATTTATTCACTTTTTCGTTACCAGAATTGGACGGTTTTTCTGCCGAAAATTCGCCGTATTCTGGTGCACGATTACAATACCTTTTCTTCTTACGACAGTAAGTGCGAGAAAGTGAAAATCAATAAAAACATTAAATCCTTTTTTCCACCCCCATTTCCGTCTTCCTAAAGGCCTAATAAAATAACCTGTCCAACATAAAATGTATTAACCCCTATGTTATTTTTCCTAGTTTACCAATCCCCGTCTCAGTACGGGGGAGTGGAGGCAAAACTAGGAGAAGAAAAATCCCACACCACTAACACCTGGCTGTAGAGTCCCAACTGGGACAGGCAGCTGAAGAGAGCATCAACCTCAGAAGCGTCGGCAATGAGCGCAACAATGAATGCTGTGGGCGGCAACAACGGACGCTGCCAACAATGGGCACATATTTGCTTTGCAATTCCTGTTAAAATTGTTTTGTTTTTCAGTTAGCATTGCTGTGATTAAATGTTCTTATAAGTCTTGTTTATGGACCACTAATTCGTGTTTCGAATACATAAAATTATTTTTGCCCGATCTCAAGATATTCTAAAATCATTCTTAAATATTATATTTTCTTTTAAATGATGACCTACAAGTACAACCAAACAAATCATAATTAGTCTCTTCATAAATAATTAAGAAATTAAACAGTTATAGATGCCCCGGAAAGCAGTAAGCCCGCTAAAACATTTCATTTTCGCTGCGAACTCTATTTCAAAATCTATTTTAATTTGCTACTTTAGTTATTGAAAAAGGTAAAATAATTTGGAAAGTAAATGAATGAATACTATTATAAATACGTATTACCTAATGCATATCTGCGTGTGTGTGTGTATATATATATATATATATATATATATATATATATATATATATATATATATATATATACTTCTCGACTTTAAATTTGATTGCAACATTTTATTGAACGTAGAGATATTCTAACATTAACGTTAAGTAAATAAAGGCCGGTATTACACTGTAAAAGATTTTTGTCAAAGGTATTTTATAAAAGAAATATGACAGTGTAATAGCCAATATTTTATTAAAGATTTCTTTTATAAAATTTCTTGGATAAAATGTAGTCTCCGGCTTCCATGTTTTATCATATTTGGTAACATGGCGTCCGATATAGGGGTATTGCTTCAACCAAAGTCATAATTGCTGAGTGCGAGTAATTAGAATGTTTATATAATACTGTCCATCCGAACTACAAAAGTAAAACCAAACGAATTAACGTTTGTAGGACACATTTTCCCGGGAAGTGGGAAATATGGTGTTTGGAAAATGCCCAGTTCAGGAAGATAATTTTTTTAAACTTTCCTATCAGAGGACTGAATTTCGAAAGAAGGAAGAACGACAAAGAAAAATAAATGTTTCCTCATCCATCCTTAAATAATTCTTCATTTCGAAGGTCTTTAATTAATGCTTTACAATGTGCGACCCATAACCTCACCATGGCGTTGTTGTAAAGCCTCACCCTCAAACGTTTTCTTATTTATCTTTTACTACATTAGCATTAAACATAGATTAGTTATAATAAAACATAAAGTAGCAAAATACAACTATTTGTGCGTAATTGATTGTAAATCGCGAGCAAACCTACATAAAATTTGGACGAAATGTAATACGCTCATCAAATTTCTTTGTCAAAGTTTTCTCATCAAAGTTCAAAGACTGCCACAAAGTTCTTTATCAAAGATATGTCATATAACTTTTACAGTGTAATACCGGCCAAAGCTTCCGTATGTTATATCTTTCCCATTCATGTCGCCAACAATGAACTTCTCGGAAACACATCTCAAATATCCATAGTTGAATATTATAACAACAAAATATCAAATTTTTGTAATAAATGTTCCTTCAAAATTCCGGTATCTTCTGTTTTTCTTTCATGTTATATTTAAATACTATTATTAAGAGAGAAAACCTCATTGAGATAATTTCAATTAACTCAATGCAACTCGAAGAGCAAACGCTCGTGCGATTTGAAGAATAAACGCTAGTTTCTTTCTGTACTCAGAATTCGTCTTGTATATGAGTTAGGGCACGGGGATACCAAAATTTAAGAAAACGTTCACAGAAAACATTTCTCCCTACAGTACATTACACACAATTTTTAACTGTTTTTGACATTAAATGAAAAATACAGCGTCGTAATAGCGCCTTGTCCGTCCCGACAATCATCAGAATTCAAAAGAAATTCAGAATGACAGCTCGTGAAACGAAGCGGGTGAAATTCAAATTTGCTATTTCAAAAATTGTAAAATTATCTAAAGTACTTATATTTTTAAACAATTGTACGTGATCTTTTTTAAAGGACTGATTATTTGAAAGGAATATTTGAAGATCTGTTTTTGATGAACACATTTCATTAAGGAAACAAACTATCTTCAATACTTAAGTTGTAGGAAAACGCCGAAAAAAAAATTGTTTTGTTGCATTTTTGGAAAACTTCAGTATATGAACGAAAATCATCTCCGCCATCGTCTTATAGCGTCCATTACGCTATCCGGCAATAAAATTTAACCAGAAAAGTTCATGCCATTTTTTTAATTTTTGAAAATGTTTCGGGGGCTTCTTGTAGAGTACCATCCAAAAATAAAATATTGACTAGTGAGAACCCGACAAAATTTGACGGTGAGATCTGAGATAAATGTAAAATACTGTTCCCAGATTAATGTTCATAATATGTTGCATTGTTTGAATCTTCAGGGTGTAACAAAAATATTCTGTGATTTGGAGTTCCGGAAATTTTGAACACGTATGGCCCATGACCAGGTGGCAATGCAATATCGGCACCAAATGACAAAAAAGAAAGAGCACTATTGTACTGACGGATATTATATCTAAAGTTTTTTGATGTGTCATAATCTCTTATAAACAACTGTTTGATTTCTTCTGGCATATTGTTGGAAGGTAAACTTATTTTCCCATTTTAGCAACACAGAATAACTCTCACGTGGGAAGTACAAAGTAGAACAAAACAGACATTTCATAGAGAATGACCCAACAGAAAACAAAATGACCTCACTATCACGACACATACGCTGACTTTCTCTTTCCCTGCTCCCAGTCAATGTCCTACGTTTGCGTCTTTTGGGGCGCGTGGGCAACGATTCGGAATTCGACATAAACTGTGAACAACTTCACTACTTCAGTACCACCGAACAAAACCCACTACTGTCCGAATGTTCTCTACAAAATACACTACAAAAGGAAATACATGCAAACTGTCATCACCACAATGCAATTATTACACTGAAACAAAACCTTGACGAATATTGAACAAATCTCAACAATCAAAACAAAACATCAAGCAGCGCCACCATGAAGCGGCGGGGACTCATCTATAGACTCGTGTATATCAATTTTAAAACAGCCACCCTTTGGGGGAAACAATTGACTATTGATAATCGTACTATTAAAAAATGATTGAATTAATTAATTTACACCGTAAATGTTGATGAATCAACACAAACAATATCTGATAACACATCTAGGGATCACATTCTTTCATTTAAAGGAAAAAATACTACAATCGGTTCAGTAGAAGCTCTAAACGAAGCCATGGCAGAATACCTTATTTTTTTAAATATATAGATTTGAAATTCAGGAGGCCTCGACAACAGTCAGATCGCTTGCGGAATATCAACTTTGGAGAAAATTGCCTGAACAGTTTAGCCGCTAGCATTGTTCACAGAGGAAAATACGTTTTACCATTAATTACCATTAATCTTTTTTTTTTTTTTTTTTTGTATTTACTACCCACCAAACCTGGCTCCTGGCTACACTACATGTGAAATGAATTTTATTCTATATTTATCAACTGAATTTATCCACTTTTTTTGACGCCAGGGCCTGGAAATTACAGTTTTTTGTGTCGAAATTTAGCCGATTTCCTACGTAGAATTACGTAACTTTTCACTTTCTCGTATACGCACATACATACGGAGTAATATACGTAGTATAGAGAAAGTTACGTAATGCTCCGCGAAAAAAAACGGCGAATTTTCGGCAGAAAAAATGTATTGCCGGGCCCTGAAAACAAAGGAGTGGATAAATCCAGTTACTAAATTAAGAGAAAAAATCTCTAACACGTGATGTAACCATAATTCCTGTTTTGTGGGTCTTTGATGCCAAAACACCAATTGAAAGCAAAACGTCAGTCTGTCTGCGTCTGTCCGTCTCTCCGTCCATCTGTGAACAGTACTAGCGCCTAAACAGATATGTACGATCTTTTCCAAATTGAAGAATCCCTTGTCGATGTGATTGTAGTTGAAACTTTGATATATTAAAAATCATTCTTTAAAATTTGAGGGTACATTACATGAAACCGTCGGTCATATTCAAAAGTTTCTCAAAAACGACCCCAAATTTTTTCTTTAAATTTCTTCTAAGAATAGAGTAAAATACACTTATAAAGGCGACATACGTCCTATGTCCACTGTAAACTCTGAATTTTCGAAAATTGGAAAAGTTTGAATTTTTTCGGCGTTTTCCTACAACTCTAAAATTGAACACAGATTTTTCTTTCAAATGAAATTTGTTGTCCATAAATAATTCTTTCAATAAGGTCATATAATTTTTTTTGAAAATTACAGACAGACGAACAGACACAAGAACAGACACATCAACAGACACACGAACATACAGGCTTTTCGCCGTCGTACGATTTTTCTGTATCAACGACCCACAAAACATTGGTTTCTAGCAACACGAGTTAAAGGATTTTTTTCTACATTTCCCAACATTAGTTACCTATTTTTACGTTACCAGGACCCGGCATTAACAGTTTCCCCATAAATTCTCAACAATAATATTCCAATGTTGTTGAAATAATGCCTTTATTATGATTTTCCTATAGATTTGTTAAGAATACCATGTAAAGAAGAGAAGATTCCTTTCTTATTGTATTTCATTTCATATTGTTGATAAATCTCTTTTTAATATTTACTGATTATTTCATCTTTGGAATTGATTGAAAATTTTCGTTGAATAGAAACAATGAAAAACAATTTTTTCTTCCTTTCTGGTAACAATGTAGTAAGAAGAAAAAGTATTGTAATCATGCGCCGGGAGACGGCGATTTTTCGACAAAAACCTCTAAATTCCGATCACTGGTCACGACAAAAGAAGATAAATGTTATTCTCGTATATAGTGAATTACTTCAATACGTTTGTAGACAGAATTCCTGTTTTGTGGGTCCTTGTTACTAAAAAATCTATTTACGACAAAACGTCTGTTTGTCCGTCTGTAGTTAACACAAGCATCTAAACGCCGCCCGTTCTTTTTTAGTCAAATCTGTGATACATGACAGTTTAAAATCATCTTTGGGAGAGACAAAAGTTATAAGAGTTTCTGTGGTATAGCAGGTAAGCGCCCTGTTGGAGAAGCTTAGGCACGTAAGATCGAATCTCATCCTAGGCGAATAATTTTTGCGGGTAGAAAAAATTTTGCAGTTAATTGTATAGTTATAATCATTCGTATCCATTATAAATATCACATAAAGCATGTGTTTTGAGGCGCCACTACTTATTTTAGTGTGTTAATGTCTTTATGAATCACGTTTTAAAATGCCCCTATTGCGATTCTGGCTTCAGAACGTCTGCATGAGCGCCCGTGTTGAGCTCTAGCGTTATCGCAACTTTCATCTGTGACGTAATTCAACCTTGGCCGTAGTCGCCGAAAGATAAGACCGGGAACGACGTCCACAGAGTGTTCTAAAGACCACGGCTCCTGGTTGAAAATATTTCTTAGTAAAATGAGCTATGTAGTTGCGTGGGTGTTATTCGGTTACATTCTTTTTGTGAATTTGATATCTTTGACACATGTAGAACATTTCTCTAATAAAAAATCGAAGTGCAATGAATAGCACGTAACTATTCTTTTTGTAATAAGTGTGCTTGGACAGCGTGTTGACAAATATCTGTGATAGCACAGTGCGGTCGAGCCAGACCTACAGATTACAGGGATCCGAGTTCAAATCCCAGTAACGCTGGAATATTTTTACCTCCACGTGTAAAGAGAGTTACGTAATGCTGTAGGAGGAAGTGTCGAAATTTTCACAGAAATCACGTTTTGTAAGTAGCTAGTTCGAAAAAAGTGGATTGTTGGTATTGTTCTTTTATTTTCTATACACAAGGCTGTCAAAACGCTTGTTTTTTGAACCCGAAAAAGTGATTTTCCAAAAAACCTCTTTGTGAATCCGTCTTCGTGTGAGTAATTCTAGAGCCTAAAGTAAACACGATTTTCACCAAAATGGATATTCCTTGAACGATCTGGCTAATATTACGAATCTTCGAATTTGAAACAAATCTTTTAATTTTGAAGGTACTTTACACCAAACCCCATCATATTTACATAATTGGAGCTCAAAAAGAGCTCCAATTTTTCTGTCAATCTATTCCTCGAAGCACAAGATGTTTAAAGGTGGCGTACGTTCAATTTTGGGCGAACGATCTGAATTTTCGAAAATTGCAAACAAATACCTATTAACATTGTCGGAAACAAATATTAACGCTAGAGATTTTTGTTTCATGAAATCTCTTTTTAAAAATAGATATTAAATTAATGTAAATTAAACACTCCACTCTTTCCTAGTAATGATCCACTCTTCACTAGTAATGATTGCTGCTATTGGGTCTAACCGCTTCCTTATTCTTTGGAGGGCTACTGTTTTTTTAAATTTTTTTCCAACAGTATTATCTCAAAAGTACTGGATGAGAACAGTTGATATCTGGAGTTGAAGGGATGGTGTTAGCTCCTATTGTAGGCCTGGTTCCTTGTGATTCCAGTGAAAAATCAGTAACTGCTCTGAAACAGTAGAAGCTCCCGCCAATTGATAATCATAAGTGAATCACCGTGTACTGGGTAGGGAGGAGAACGAGGAAATCTATATGAATTGTCGCCTGCTCATTCTTTCTCAGATAAACACTTTGATAGTTTAACAACATCAAATCGGAATTTTAGCGCCTTTGATGTTATATTAAACATAAAAAAATCCCTTCCAGTTGTCTGCGTGTTAATTTTTAGTGTATCAAAATAGCCCCGACACCCGTATTACATTTGTCTCTTAAGTTGTTTCATATTAGCCCCACAAATTTGAGGCTGTATATATCATGACACGATTAATATTATTGCATTATTTTAACGCAGAAAAGAATAATAATTCTTTCTTAATGATAACCTATTTTCAAAAATATCGTGTCATAAAAAATAACGAAGTAACATCAAAAGATTATATCACGGCGGTAAAAATTTTTACTGGAAAAATTAGGCATTTTAGTTTTGATTTTTTTCCTCACAAATATTGTTACATTCTGAGTGTTTGCTATTGGTCATTATAATAGAATATATTTCCTATCATAATCATTTTCTTATTAATTTTGGACATAAATAAATAACAACTCTTAAAGTGTAATACATTAGCCCCAAATTTCTACTGTATAATTTAGCCCCGACTGATCTTTATAACATTGTCGAAAAACAATATGAACGCAAGAGATATTTGTTTAATGAAATCTCTTTTTAAAAATAGATCTTGTATAAAGATAAATTGAACACCCTGTTTTTTTTAAACTGCAATGCTTCACTTTCTTTTCTCATCGGAAAGGAAGTAATCTTGTCGTGTACCTGGTGGTGAGGGGGAACCGTGTTGGGTGAGATAACTTTAAAGACCCGAGTTCGAATCCCGACGAGTGGAAAATATTTTCTGCTGCAGTAGGTCTTGTCTGTTTCTTTTTTGCAGATTCACATAGTCCGTATTGAATATTGCATAGCAATTACGAATAATACGTGAAAATATATGCTGTTGAGGCAACACTTGTTTTGAACATAAAACACTTTCTAAATAGTATGTATAGTAAGATAAACTTTATTTAGGTGAGTAAACAGTGTCGTCATAACAGTTATTATGATACATATATCATTTATTTATAAAATTTTAGGCCCCGAAACGCGCCTCGAATTAATTATTAATATAATAGCAATAGCTATTTATATATAATATAATTTCATAATTATTTCCAAAGAACCGGAACGCCGTTCCGTCGCGTACCAACAGAAATCAAGCCTTTTATATACAGGATATTCGGGGAAGAAATGTCGAATCTTCGAAAAATAGCTGTTAAGACAATTTTAAGCTTATTTTGTCTCATAAACTACACGGATATTCCAAAAGGCTAAGCCGCAATAAACATGCAAAAGTTGGTTTGGATATATGTTTTCTAGGCAACTATTTGCGTTGTAGAAGCATATAAACACTTCATTAATATCTAAATTGTTTATGATTAACAAAATAAATGAATACATTTGATCAGAAAGAAAAATTAACCTAGAAATAAAAAAGCACCCAATTTTCACAGTTCGACTGCATTTTTATTTCTCGGTTAATTTTTTTCTGAACTAATATTAATTTTCTATTGTTAATAATAAACATGTTACATGTTTCTGGTCTGTTTACATGATTCTAGAATGCAAAGTTTTGCGTAGAAATCATATTTTCAAACCAACATTTGCGTGTTTATTGCAGCTCAGCCATTCAAAATATATATGTAGTTTATTAGACAAAGTATGATTAAAATTGTTTAAACAGCTTTTTTCAAACTCTCGACGTTTCCTTCCCCGATACTCTGTATATCCATGCTTCTTTAAAACCAAAAACAATAATTTGCGTACTGCAAACTAATTAATTAAACCCACGGCAGTAGAACTGTTATCATAAGTACTGTCACACATCTTTCGCAGGATAAGGAGTAAAATTTAAAGAAAAATTATAGTTCACATGAATTTTGACAGATTGCGTCTTACTTTCTATGATATTCAAATGGTAACATTATATTACAATATTCAATTGGTTAACAATTCCGGCTAAAGAGTCTTGTTTGATAATTCTCCAATTTCGTATTGTAATAAGATATCTTATGATACTCATGTCGTAAATAACTATTTGACAACTATTATGTTTAGTATATGTGTCTAGCAGGTTTTGTATTATTCTGAGAAACTGGATCATACGAATCACGTTTACTACGTTAATCACACAGGAGCACATGAATCTCAAAAAAGTATTTAATAGTATAATCCTTGCTGATGAATCAACGTTTTATTGATGATTTTAATTTTGAAAATTTTCATTAGTTTGGATGTTTAAATATAGGTATCACATGTAATTACATGCCTGTTAAACACGATAGCATTATATGAAGCAAGAAACATTGTTTTTCATTTGATCATTCAACTTCATCAATCACTCAAAATTACTTTAATTTTCTCTGCTTATCAGTTTTTTAATCTCAGATCTTCGATGAAGACATGAATCAAATAACATCGTAGATATTTGAGTGTTTTAAAAACAATAAAGTGAATAAATTCTTATATTTATTGAATTGGTTTCATAATAACCTGTAAAAACATGGGTTTTCTGTTGGTTTTGGGGATGTTGAAAACATTCAAATAGTAAAGGCAATGTTAAGCTGGTGACCTTTAACATTGTTTATTTGATATTTTTCTTAGGGATAGTTTATAATGGTTAAACGTTTTCAAAGAGTGCACATTAGATACCTCGAATGGCCCGTTTCCGTTTAATCAACCGCTACGTTCTCCCTGTACAGATGGTCGTGCAAAATTCAAGGTTTTGATAGATTCGTAGAATGGCGGCCAACAAACCACCTTCGAACTCTGAAGATACTGAAATGTAGTCAGTGTTGGGAAGGTCATATCACTTGACCACCAAGTTCGTTCTATGTATTTTCACTGGGAAATGCTAGAGCATTGATATTTACTAAACTGTAAACAAACGCTAAATCTTTTTGAATTGTTATAACATCAGTTTTGCTTTCTTTTAGTAATATCAACTCGTTTTACCGAATACGTGAGTTTGTTATATTTTTACACGCTACAATAATTTAATTTTACATGTATTTATTTTCAAGCATTTAGGAATTCATGAAATTTCATTGAAACGTTCGCCAATCTAAAAACCTTTTAAATGTATATTAAATATATTAATGTTGTTTAAAAGTATGTTTTAACAATGCGTAGATTTAGTACATAAAGCTCTGATTTGAATATTATACAATGAAATCATCAAATTAACAGTTTTAGAAAGGAATGATAAATTGAATTGAAAATATTAACTTAAAGTTTATATACGTTGATTTAGAAATTTCTATACTTGTGTAAATATTGTGATGTGTGATTCTACTCATGTGATCTTCCAAAACACAAAATTGAATATTTCTGTATTTGAAAACCTTAACACTACATTCATCCAATCCAGTGCATTTTATAGAAAACAGCTAAGCAATATGTTTCCCTATTTTTTAATGGTAATGGTTAAACAAGAGGAACAAATAGTTTCTGACTCTCGGTGTTAACAGGGGACTTAAAAAAATTAATAATACAGTTATTCGGTTGCTCAACATCCCTTTGATAGAAAAACAGAAACAATTGTTTGGGCGTAATGCACCTTGAAAAATATTTTTTATAATCAATTTCTTTCCTATTTGATAAATATATCGACTTGCAAATTGTAGGACTTAAAAGAGAATATAAAAACCAAATAAAAGTTATGCTCATACTCGCCGTAAAAATACGAATTTAGCATAATTAAATTGGCCACAGAATTTGTTTACAAGCAAGTGCATTTTAAGCGTATGTGGCATGCAAAAGCGCGGCATTGGAGAACTGTTTTTTCAGTATGCCCATCCCACGCTATTCTGCTAGCGCGAATGAATTAAGCGCAAACAAATGGGGTCTACTAAGATGTTAATTTCTTATAAACAATTACATATATCTCGAGAACGAGATATAATAGCACCGAACGGATTCCGGAATTTTGCATCACATTTAAACGCCATTCAGATTAGACAATAAAAAAATTTGCAACAATTGCAAATTTATAAACAATTTCCAAATTTTGCAAATCTAAAGGGGGGAGAGTCTCCCGATGTCCCAGAACCAAAAACCGCGAATTAACAATTTTGCAACAATTTATAATTTTATAAACAAATTCGAAAAATGCGTTAGAACGGCCGGGAAGGCTCCGCAAATTGTGCCTGAAATGAATATCTCAAAATAGCAGTTTGTCAGGAGTTACAAATTGATTATTAAAAGTTAGAATAATTGTTGCTAAAATGATAAATATTTACTGGTCTAAAGACAATCATTCTGGACGGAAAACCCCGCTTAGAAATATTTTTTTCGTCGTGGTGTACGCGCAGGCAAACTATCTCCTTCGGCAGGGAAATATGACGATATTTCCGTCTCGTACGTAAACGAACTAGCCCCCTCCCCCTGAGACAGCGTTCTTTCTGCCCCTTGGGATGTTGCACCAATCACAGACAACTGTGGTTCTACCTGCTAGCGATTGGTCAACGCGTCCCTCCCCCTGCCCTCCCCCAGGCCGAGGGGTGTCCAAGTTTGTCGGCGCGGTGTGGAAGATAGAATTTTGAACGACATTTTTTCTGAGGGAGAGGGTACGTTCTTTTTTAGTCAAATCTGTGATACATGACAGTTTAAAATCATCTTTGTGAGAGACAAAAGTTATAAGAGTTTCTGTGGTATAACAGGTAAGCGCACTGTTGGAGAAGCTTAGGCACGTAAGATCGAACCTCATCCACGGCGAATACTTTTTGCGGGTAGAAACAATTTTGCGGTTAATTGTATAGTTATAATCATTCGTATCCATTATAAATATCACATAAAGCATGTGTTTTGAGGCGCCACTACTTATTTTAGTGTGTTAATGTCTTTAAGAATCACATATAAATATGCCCCTATTGCGATTCTGGCTTCAGAACGTCTGCAAGCGCCCGTGTTGAGCTCTAGCGTTATCGCAACTTTCATCTGTGACGTAATTCAACCTTGGCATAGTCGCCGAAAGATAAGACCGGAACGACTTCCACAGAGGGTTCTAAAGACCACGGCTTCTGGTTGAAAATATTTCTAAGTAAAATGAGCTATGTAGTTGCGTGGGTTGTAATCGTTTGGGTTCTTATTGCGAATTTGATACCTTTGACACATGTAGAACATTCCTCTAATAAAAAATCTAAGTGCAATGAATATCACGTAACTATTCTTTTCGTAATAAGTGTGCTTGGACAGCGTGTTGAGAAATATCTGTGATAGCACAGTGCGGTCGCGCCAGACCTACGGACTACAGGGATCCGAGTTCAAATCCCAGTAACGCTGGAATATTTTTACCTCCACGTGTAAAGAGAGTTACGTAATGCTGTAGGAGGAAGTGTCGAAATTTTTACAGAAAACACGTTTTGTAAGTAGCTAGTTCGAAAAAAGTGGATTGTTGGTATTGTTCTTTTATTTTCTATACACAAGGCTGTCAAAACGCTTGTTTTTTGAACCCGAAAAAGTGATTTTCCAAAAAATCTCTTTGTGAATCCGTCTTCGTGTGAGTAATTCTAGAGCCTAAAGTAAACACGACTTTCACCAAAATGGATATTCCTTGAACGATCTGGCTAATATTACGAATCTTCGAATTTGAAACGAATCTTGTAATTTTGAAGGTACTTTACACCAAACCCCATCATATTTACATAATTTCCTCAAAAAGAGCTCCAATTTTTCTGTAAATCTATTCCTCGAAGCACAAGATGTTTAAAAGTGGCGTACGTTCAATTTTGGGCGAACGATCTGAATTTTCGAAAATTGCGAACAAATACCTATTAACATTGTCGAAAACAAATATTAACGCTAGAGATTTTTGTTTCATGAAATCTCTTTTTAAAAAGAGATATTAAATTAATGTAAATTAAACACTCCACTCTTTCCTAGTAATGATCCACTCTTCACTAGTAATGATTGCTGCTATTGGGTCTAACCGCTTCCTTATTCTTTGGAGGGCTACTGTTTTTTTAAATTTTTTTCCAACAGCATTATCTCAAAAGTACTGGATGAGAACAGTTGATATCTGGAGTTGAAGGGATGGTGTTAGCTCCTATTGTAGGCCTGGTTCCTTGTGATTCCAGTGAAAAATCAGTAACTGCACTGAAACAGCAGAAGCTTACGCCAATTGATAATCATAAGTGAATCACCATGTACTGGGTAGGGAGGAGAACGAGGAAATCTATATGAATTGTCGCCTGGTCTTTCTTTCTCAGATAAACACTTGGATAGTTTATCAACATCAAATCGGAATTTTAGCGCCTTTGATGTAATATTAAACATAAAAAAATCCCTTCCAGTTGTCTGCGTGTTAATTTTTAGTGTATCAAAATAGCCCCGACACCCGTATTGTATTACATTAGCCTCTTAAGTTGTATCATATTAGCCCCACAAATTTGAGGCTGTATATATCATGACACGATTATTATTATTGCATTATGTAACGCAGAAAAGAATATTAATTCTTTCTTAATGATAACCTATTTTCAAAAATATCGTGTCATAAAAAATAACGAAGTAACATCAAAAGATTTATATCACGGTGGTAAAGTTTTTGACTGGAAAAATTAGGCATTTTAGTTTTGATTTTTTCCCTCCCAAATATTGTTACATTCTAAGTGTTTGCTATGGTCATTATAATAGAATATATTTCCTATCATTTGTCATTTTCTTGTTAATTTTGGACATAAATAAATAACAACTCTTAAAGTGTAATACATTAACCCCAATTTTCTACTGTATAATATTAGCCCCGACTGATCTTTATAACATTGTCGAAAAACAATCTGAACGCTAGAGATTTTTGTTTAATGAAATCTCTTTTTAAAAATAGATCTTGTATTAAGATAAATTGAACACCCTGTTTTTTTTTAAAACTGCAAATGCTTCACTTTCTTTTCGCATCGGAAAG
Source organism: Teleogryllus occipitalis (assembly GCA_011170035.1). Taxonomy (NCBI): domain Eukaryota; kingdom Metazoa; phylum Arthropoda; class Insecta; order Orthoptera; family Gryllidae; genus Teleogryllus; species Teleogryllus occipitalis. Next base: position 484,043 of record BLKR01000490.1, on the reverse strand, counting down.
GAGGTAGTCTTGTCGTGTACCTGGTGGTGAGGGGGAACCGTGTCAGGTGAGTTAACTTTAAAGACCCGAGTTCGAATCCCGACGAGTAGAAAATATTTTCTGCTGCAGTAGGTCTTTTTTTGTTGTTTCTTTTTTGCAGATTCACATAGTCCGTATTGAATATTGCATAGCAATTACGAATAATACGTGAAAATATATGCTGTTGAGGCAACACTTGTTTTGAACATAAAACACTTTCTAAATAGTATGTATAGTAAGATAAACTTTATTTAGGTGAGTAAACTTAGACCATTCACTTTGATTCTCTAAATTAAAACTTGACGTAACTGAGAACAGTGTCGTCATAAGAGTTATTATGATACATATATCCTTTATTTTTAAATTCTTAGGCCCCGAAACGCGCCTCAAATTAATTATTAATATAATAGCAATAGCTACTTATATATAATATAATTTCATAATTATTTCCAAAGAACCGGAACGCCGTTCCGTCGCGTACCAACAGAAATCAAGCCTTTTATATACAGGATATTCGGGGAAGAAATGTCGAATCTTCGAAAAATAGCTGTTAAGACAATTTTAAGCTTATTTTGTCTAATAAACTACACGGATATTCCAAATGGCTAAGCCGCAATAAACATTCAAAAGTTGGTTTGGATATATGTTTTCTAGGCAACTATTTGCGTTGTAGAAGCATATAAACACTTCATTAATATCTAAATTGTTTATGATTAACAAAATAAATGAATACATTTGATCAGAAAGAAAAATTTACCTAGAAATAAAAAAGCACCCAATTTTCACAGTTCGACTGCTTTTTTATTTCTCGGTTAATTTTTTTCTGAACTAATATATTAATTTATATAGTTAATAATAAACATGTTACATGTTTCTGGTCTGTTTACATGATTCTAGAATGCAAAGTTTTGCGTAGAAATCATATTTTCAAACCAAAATTTGCGTGTTTATTGCAGCTCAGCCATTCAAAATATCTATGTAGTTTATTAGACAAAGTATGATTAAAATTGTTTAAACAGCTTTTTCAAACTTTCGACGTTTCGTTCCCCGATACTCTGTATATCCATGCTTCTTTAAAACCAAAAACAATAATTTGCGTACTGAAAACTAATTAATTAAACCCATGGCAGTATAATTGTTAACATAAGTACTGTCACACATCTTTCGCAGGATAAGGAGTAAAATTTAAAGAAAAAATTATAGTTCACATGAATTTTGACAAATTGCGTCTTACTTTCTATGATATTCAAATGGTAACATTATATTACAATATTCAATTGGTTAACAATTTCGGCTAAAGAGTCTTGTTTGATAATTCTCCAATTTCGTATTGTAATAAGATATCTTATGATACTCATGTCGTAAATAACTATTTGACAACTATTATGTTTAGTGTATGTGTCTAGCAGGTTTTGCATTATTCTGAGAAACTGGATCATACGAATCACGTTTACTACGTTATTCACACAGGAGCACATGAATCTCAAAAAAGTATTTAATAATATAATCCTTGCTGATGAATCAACGTTTTATTGATGATTTTAATTTTGAAAATTTTCATTAGTTTGGATGTTTAAATATAGGTATCACATGTAATTACATGTCTGTTAAACACGATAGCATTATATGAAGCAAGAAACATTGTTTTTCGTTTGATCATTCAACTTCATCAATCACTCAAAATTACTTTAATTTTCTCTGCTTATCAGTTTTTTAATCTCAGATCTTCGATGAAGACATGAATCAAATAACATCGTAGATATTTGAGTGTTTTAAAAATAATAACGTGAATAAACGCTTATATTTATTGAATTGGTTTTATAATAACCTGTAAAAACATGGGTTTTCTGTTGGTGTTGGGGATGTTGAAAACATTCAAATAGTAAAGGCAATGTTAAGCTGGTGACCTTTAACATTGTTTATTTGATATTTTTCTTAGGGATAGTTTATAATGGTTAAACGTTTTCAAAGAGTGCACATTAGATACCTCGAATGGCCCGTTTCCGTTTAATAAACCGCTACGTTCTCGCTGTACAGATGGTCGTGCAAAATTCAAGGTTTTGATAGATTCGTAGAATGGCGGCCAACAAACCACCTTCGAACTCTGACGATACTGAAATGTAGTCTGTGTTGGGAAGGTCATATCACTTGACCACCAAGTTCGTTATATGTATTTTCACTGGGAAATGCTAGTGCATTGATATTTACTAAACTGTAAACAAACGCTAAATCTCTTTGAATTGTTATAACATCTGTTTTGCTTTCTTTTAGTAATATCAACTCGTTTTACCAAATACGTGAGTTTGTTATATTTTCACACTCTACAAGTATTTAATTTTACAAGTATTTATTTTCAAGCATTTAGGAATTCATGAAATTTCATTGAAACGTTCGCCAATCTAAAAACCTTTTAAATGTATATTAAATATATTAATGTTGTTTAAAAATATGTATTAACAATGCGTAGATTTAGCACATAAAGCTCTGATTTGAATATTATACAATGAAATCATCAAATTAACAGTTTTAGAAAGGAATGATAAATTGAATTGAAAGTATTAACTTAAAGTTTATATACGTTTATTTAGAAATTTCTATACTTGTGTAAATATTGTGATGTGTGATTCTACTCATGTGATCTTTCAAAACACAAAATTGAATATTTCTGTATTTGAAAACCTTAACACTACCTTCATCCAATCCAGTGCAGTTTATAGCAAACAGCTAAGCAATATGTTTCCCTATTTTTAATGGTAATGGTTAAACAAGAGGAACAAATAGTTTCTGACTCTCGGTGTTAACAGGGGACTTAAAAAAAATTAATAATACAGTTATTCGGTTGCTCAACACCCCTTTGATAGAAAAACAGAAACAATTGTTTGGGCGTAATGCACCTTGAAAAATATTTTTTATAATCAATTTCTTTCCTATTTGATAAATATATCGACTTGCAAATTGCAGGACTTAAAAGAGAATATAAAAACCAAATAAAAGTTATGCTCATACTCGCCGTAAAAATACGAATTTATCATAATTAAATTGGCCACAGAATTTGTTTACAAGCAAGTGCATTTTAAGCGTATGTGGCAGGCAAAAGCGCGGCATTGGAGAACTGTTTTTTCAGTAGGCCCATCCCACGCTATTCTGCTAGCGCGAATGAATTAAGCGCAAACAAATGGGGTCTACTAAGATGTTAATTTCTTATAAACAATTACATATATCTCGAGAACGAGATATAATAGCACCGAACGGATTCCGGAATTTTGCATCACATTTAAACGCCATTCAGATTAGACAATAAAAAATTTGCAACAATTGCAAATTTATAAACAATTTCCAAATTTTGCAAATCTAAAGTGGGGAGAGTCTCCCGATGTCCCAGAACCAAAAACAGCGAATTAACAATTTTGCAACAATTTATAATTTTATAAACAAATTCGAAATATGCGTTAGAACGGCCGGGAAGGCTCCGCAAATTGTGTCTGATATGAATATCTCAAAATAGCATTTTGTCAGGAGTTACAAATCGATTACTAAAAGTTAGAATAATTGTTGCTAAAATGATAAATATTTACTGGTCTATAGACAATCATTCTGGACGGAAAACCCCGCTTAGAAATATTTTTTCGTCGTGGCGTACGCGCAGGCAAACTACCTCCTTCGGCAGGGAAATATGACGATATTTCCGTCTCGTACGTAAACGAACTAGCCCCCTCCCCTGAGACAGCGTTCTTTCTGCCCCTTGGGATGTTGCACCAATCACAGACAACTGTGGTTCTACCTGCTAGCGATTGGTCAACGCGTCCCTCCCCCTGCCCTCCCCCAGGCCGAGGGGTGTCCAAGTTTGTCGGCGCGGTGTGGAAGATAGAATTTTGAACGACATTTTTCTGAGGGAGAGGGTACATAAATAATGATATATTTACATTATCTTTCCCCTCTCCCCACTTTCCCCAGTTTTCCTAATTCATTCTCACTCCCTCTATTCTTCATTCTGCCTTTTCACTTTTCCTTTAATCTTCGTATTTTCTTCTCTTGAGTTACGGCCCTAAGCCGCCATCCTGATTGAGGTTTTCCTGGGTTTACTCAATCGCTTAAGGCGTATGCCGGGATGGCTCCTAGTCATGCATCCCAGAAATAAATGTAAAATCTGCCCTCCTTCTTGTATTGTAATTATGTAAATGTAAATATTTAACTGGTTAGGCGGAAGAGCAGGCCTTACGGCCTGAGCCTCGCCAGAAATAAAGACATTATTATTATTATTATTATTATTATTATTATTATTATTATTATTATTATTATTATTATTATTATTATTTACATATTCCTTTGTAATTAAATATTGTTCGTTGTAGTATCGCACAGAATAAATAATTAGTTCTAGCCCACATAACCATTACATGTGTAAAATAGTTCCAATAAGCAGATATAAAATCGATAACCAATTCGTGACATTTATCAATTCAACCGGAAATACTAAAATTCATTAACACTTCATTAACAATTTAATAAGTCTCGACTGCAGTGATGCTTCATTTAATGCATGGTTAACCAGCTTGCAATCTGTCTATTGAGATAGGACATGAATATCCAGGGCTGGCTCTAACTGAGGTTTCGCGTTGTATTGAACACGGCTATGGCTGCGCGCAATGGCGGCGGTTGGCCACAGAAAGAGTCGTTCGGTGGGCACCGCGCCGCACGTTCTGTGTATGGAGCTAATTACGCGCCCACGTGCGCATGCCGCTTTGCAGTGCTGCGGCTTCTGCGTTCGGCCATTGTCGAATTTCTTCCCCTCTCCCTCGCCCGCCACCTAACAGCCATCTCCCGCATTGTTTCATCGCCCACGCGGAACCCGACACGTGCGGCGAAGGTCGCGGCGAAGATTTTTCTTGAAAGGTCACCAGCGGGTAACGGCATTTTCCGAGTGCAATCACCCGCGCTATTTTTGTGGTATTGTCACGTTTTGCGGTTCTCACACCCGTCAAAGGTCAACGAACGAGATATCACGTGAAAAAGTATTTCGCGAAGAGAAGATAAATTGCGTGTTCTGATTATGAATATTAACGCTTGTTGAAAATTAAATAACTAAATTACATTCGTGTAAATGGAACTCCGTAATGAGTCTTAAATCCTAGGTTTCGAAGCCGCAAGTTACAAAGTATGTTCTTGATTTTCTTATCTACTACTTCATAACTTAGATCTTCTGTTAAATTTTGTTGATTCGGCTCATATCCAATGCGCTTACATATTTTCGTCCAGACGGTTGTGAAAAAAATACTCAATACTATTCGACGATGCCTTATTTTATGGGACAAGACACAGGCAATCACACGTTCTCTTCCGCCTGACCGCCAAATGTAACAGCGAAAGAAGATATCGCTCGGTAGACAAAACAGGTGACTAGAATTTTGCTCAGAGATTTCTTTTAGGCCTTCTCTTCTTACTTCGTCTTCTAAGGCAGGTGTATGAGGGATCTTTTCGCCCTTATGGCAAAACTTAGTCCACGGCTTTCATGGGGATTGAACCTCCGATCTTCGGTATTACAGTCCGATTCACAATTCGTTACACTAACGAACCCACAAAGTGCGAAAATACGATGTCAGAAATACTTTTTCGAAATTTCAATAGTTGGTTCTGTATATTACATTTTCCCTATAATACATTTGGGATTTAACTCATACGTTAGCTGAATAATGTTGAGTAAATCATTCTTAATTTTATTTTTATTTTTCTCTGATGTATTGTTCAACTGATGAGGATGTGTTGAATTAGGAGCAACTTTTGCAATCAAATCGTCGTCTTTATGACTCACAGACGACAGGTCTGAAAATGATGTATAAGCCTCAAAAGATTCTCGTCTTTGAAATGATTAAAAATTCTTGAAACCGAGACCAACGTTCTATGTTTTTGAATAGTTTCTGGCGTCTTGCAAAGCCATCAAAGACCCCGCCAGGAGGGGAAGCAAACATATGTGGGCCGACTACTCGTGATGCGAGCCCTTCCCCACTCCACGCGCAGGTTGCCCCGCGCCCCCTGCAATTACGCGGGGGCAATCGGACCGCCATCAGCGGGCGCCGCGGGCGAGCGCCGTGCGCCAATCGCCCCTCACTGTATTAAGCGGACGGGGATGAAACTGGCTGGGGCTGCGAGTGAAGGGGAGCAGGACAGCAAACAGGGTGAGGACGAAAACGCGGTTGACATTGGGACGATTCTGATAGTAGCGGAAAAGTTTGTTGGGAAGGAAGCGGGAACCGAAGTGGAAAAAAGCGAGATTAGCCGCTGGAACGGTCGCCAGGACGGTCGCGGATTCAGTGGTGGAAAGAGTCGCTTGAACGGTCGCTGGGACGGTCTTGAGGACGGTCTCGAGGACGGTCTCGAGGACGGTCTCGAGGACGGTCTCGAGGACGGTCTCGAGGACGGTCGCGATGACGGTCGCGAGGACGGTCAGAAAGAGAGAGAGTAATTTACAGCTGTTCACCAATATACTCATAGTTTCATTGAAACCATGTAAATTCTTGTTGTTGTTTTTCTAGAATTCTTTCAGAACATTCTAGAGGTATTAGGCAAAAATTGTTTCATTAGATTGATCGTGTCGGAAGGAATCAAAGGAACTATTAATAATCCGGTATGGAGGCAAGTTATTCCCTACAGCTTCCTCCACTTTTCTGTGACATTCTCGCAACAACTACGGAAGGGATGCTCTGATTTCTCTTCAGTGTTGACGTACTTAATATCCCAGGGAAGTTCTAAGTGCACAAATCACGAAAAATTAACGTATAAAAATTTATGTACATCAGATATTATTAACATTTTTACGCTATTCCGAGGAAGTAAAATAGAACGATGATTGCTCCAAATTGTCTCAATATTTTATTTTCGAATTTCACACTTTGAAATTGCTATAAAAATTTTAAATGTACTATTTCAATAGTTATACTTCAACATATCTTCAAAAAGAATACTTACATCCTCCTCTACTTTTAATTGTTTGACGTTTCACGCAGTTATTTATTGACACTCTGCTCTTATGAATTGTAATTCGCAGTTGTGCATGTAGAAGTATTGTCTCTGTGAATTGTAATGTCATTGCGTGGCATTTAATGGCATGTCATTTCACAGCTTTTAAAACGATTTTCACCAGCCATTATTTTTGGATTTGTTTTTAAGAGTAAAAATTGTATCCCATTTTATTTTTATTGTATTCTTTTTCATTTAATACAATTTTCAGGTAACAGGAAATACCAATATTGGAATCATATGCGCTGTGTTACTGAAGAGATCAAGTGTAATGTGCCGTATTGCTTTCTAGAAAATATGTGGAGTTGATTTGCTTGAAGAGCAGAATGAAGGAACCCCCACTCAAAATGAAGGAACCCTCAATTAAATTGCCGTTCGTTTTAATTTGGCGCCGGCAAATATACGAATACTCATAATTATTAATAATAAAGCAAAATATATATAAAAATAAATCTTAAGCAATGAATTATAACGTAGTTCATTAATAAATTTAAAAAAGGTTACAAATTAAAAAATTTGATTTGCCAAATAAAACATAAATATTCAAATTTATTATTTATTGCGATAACATTTTATCACACATCTCTCCTCGTAACTAAACGCTCTCTGCGGCAGTAACTGCTATTAGCAGGATCCGCGGATCCCAAGTATCTAAAGAGAGGCTTCTGGAATATGTTTAATTCACGAGCGTATCGCATGACTGCCTGGTTCAGCAGCGGGTCGCATGACTGATCAATGGCGTGCAGCGAGGTAGAACAAATCCGCGCCACGAGTCAAGGAGGTTGCTCGCTCGTCAACGCTTGATGACGTTGCTCGTTAAATGCGAGTTTGCAATGGAAAATGAGTACGCTGGACACATGGCTGGACACGACAGATCTGAGAAATCAATAATTTAGGGGATACGGGTTGTTGACTAATTTCAGGAGCAAATTAAATTTGATAGGCTGTTATTTCAAACATTTTTCGTGCCGTAAACCATATGATAATTTTTTGCTAGAAAGTTTGAGTAGTTCTTGTTCGAGTGTAGGTGTTTCATTTAATTCAAATTGATCGACCTTGAGAGGTCCATTATCCCTAATGCAACGTTACAACGAGAAGAAATGAGCGTGGGAAAGCGATGCATTAACAGCTAAATCTTTTTAAATATATTGCAAATAAATTATTATAATGCGTTGCCTGCCGACTTGGATGACCGAGGTGGCTAGAGCGTGTGACAACTCAGCGCCTCGGCCTGGAGGGGTGCGGGTTCGAGTCCCGCCAAGGACATGGTTGTTTGTCCCTCGTCTTTCATGTATGCATGTTGTCGCGAAATACCTTGTGAGTCTGCTGATCACATACCGAGAAGCCCGCCTGTGTGCGTCTAGTGTAATGGTTAACATGTGACCCCATGAGGGATATGGTGATTACTCAGCGCGGAAAGTTGAACTATCGGCATCCCCTGTCGCCTGTAAAAATCTTCCGGAAGAAAGTAAATTACGCGTTGTCCACTTTTGGCTTTTTTTAGATGCCATTCTCTTTCTTTCGCCCCTTGTTTGCACAGAAATTTCGTGGTTATTTTGTTTTGGTAAGTTTTCTTTTTAGTGAATAAACTTCCTGTAATATTATTACAACTCTCCTTCTGCTTCATTATTAAAAATAAAGATTTCCTTCCGAAGTCAGTTATTCCCAATATTAAACTTTCAACCGTATAATGTATACTATTATCAAATTACTAGTGGTTTGGTGTAATTTTCAGTTAAATGATGATAAAATGGAAATACTTTTTAAACCCGTCCTAACATTCGATAATGAAGCTAGATGTCTTTCTTAATGCAATAAAATTTTGAATTTGAGTTCACTAAATCATTTTAAAACATTTTTTTCCAAATATTATTTTTTGCGAGAGTGTAAGACAATTTTCTGAAGTTAAAACGGAGCATTGGATAATTGCTTAAATCACTTCCTTAGGAAAGAGAACAAAAAGAATTGTGTTAAAACGAGGTATATGTTTTATAATTCCATTTTTCCATAATCTAACGTGATAAAAGAGCACCATGAAATGCTACAATTTAATCGATAACATTTTCGCTGTACACAGAAACGTAGAAAACTACAAATTCTTAAACATTGAATGACGTAAAGCAATGATCTATTTCAAGAAAAAAGTATTATTTTGAAAATAAAGAACACTTCCCATGTATTAAGTAGATCCACGCCTCAAAAGAGCTCGAGATCGCAGCGATATTTCCTTGTAACCCCAAGGTAAAGTGCTCGAGATCATAAACCTAACGCAGCTCGTGGGTCAGTGTCATTTACGGAATCTCTTGTGTACACATCGTTCATCTCCATTATCTGCCTTTATTGCCAACCAGAACCAGGCTTCTCGCCTCCGAGCAGCTTCCTGTCCACATTCGTCGCTCACACGCGACCTTGATGAGATTACGCGGAGGAAATTGTGTGCGCTGCGAAGTATATGGAGATCACCCCTGACAGGTAACAAGGAAATACGAAGATGGAGGGTCTCCCGTGAGGGGTAAATCCTAGTTAGAAGCACGCAACCTCCAGCTTGCGTCTTGGCCGCCACAGTGGTAAATACAACTCTATTGCTTCCTTTCTCTTGGCAGAAAGTTTTTCGATAGATGGGAGGAGCTGGAAGGCAAAAGAGTGATCACCACGGGAGTATTACTCAAAAGAAATCAATTAATAAATTAAAAGTAAGAATAAATAAAATTTTCCTCTTGTGTTATGATTTGATGCACATGTTTAATGCTTTTAATGCTTAGTATAGATCACAGTTGTTTGATAAAAACTTATTACAATATATAAATATAAAATATATAGTTATAATAATAGTTAATAAATAATAATAGTTAACAATAATAATAGTTAATAGTAATAATAATAGTAGTAATAATAGTAGTAATAATAATATTTAATAATAATAGTTAATAGTTAATAATAATAGTTAAATAAATATAATAAAAAGTTATTACAATATATCAATCTACGAGATGGGCTAGCTAAATTTGTGAAATTTTACAACATTAAATTATTAAATTTTACGGCCAATTTTAACCATGAGTTCGGCACATAACATACACTCTCTGTTATTTGTTGCTCTTATCTGTTGCATGTGGATGTGTAATTCTATACAGAATCACGATTCCTGGAAGTTCTATTCATTGAGATCAATTATTCGATTGATGGCATCTATTATAAGTTATCAACCTTTTTCAACAATAAAAAATTAACATTTATTCCTGTATATATTACAGTTCTTTCCTTCTCATGAGAATCACTTTGAAACATTAAAAACACCGTACGGGTTTGGCTATAGTTCGTAAGCTTACGTTCGTAATCTTGGTCGCTGGCTTCTCGGCAAACTAGCAGAACGTTGTCCATGGCATCCTTGGCCTACCAATTCTCGCGTCCTTTTCTAAATTAAAAAGAAAGTTCTATAATGTCCTTAACGATTGCTGTAAATAGAACTTAATATACCCACAAATTTAATCACGACTTTCCCTATCTGTGTTTCGTGTGAAACACCAACTCGCGACTGACTATATTCATCTACTTATTGACAAATTCTTTCATTGATGTATCTACCCTAATGTATATCTCCTCGAAACATGGAGTCTATTTAATACAAACTTTCGATTATTACATTAATAAAATTCCAAATTACAATTTAACATTGCAATTTACACAAGACCAAGCTCTCAAACTTCAAACTAAACAATTCCCGGCTTACTATCATCTACATAATACCCAGGCTATGCTGAAAATATGATCGCATCGCACCAACCGCTTACGCGTGCTCGCGACAATAAACATTTAGAGACCGAATCCATGCGTCCTTTCGAAAGATCACGACCATCCAACGCCCTCTTCATACCTTTTGAACATAATGGTTCGGGGCCGTATTGTATAAGGTTATGCCACCATTTGTATAAGGTTATGACACCAAGCAAGGAATATTAAAGCTTGTTGATTCGATGATGATTTTATTATTCAAAACTAATCCGAGGGTTTTTGACTTATCACAATATTATTATAAATTTCATATTATTGCTGGTTGTGTACAAATACACATCGTATTTGATTATCAAATAATGTAAACACCTTCAAATTTAATTGTATATATCAGAGTTAACATATTTAAATTATGACCTAATTTTAAGTACACTCTCATCATTCTTAAAAATACAACAAAATGGGTTGTCTACAAAATGGGCTTGTTAGCTATCGAATGGGGAATCTTTAAAACTGTGTTTCCAGTTTCCATATTGAATGCATATTCAGTTTACACAAATGTTTTATATACGTAATGCTAGTATTACGCAAATAAAAATTATTAAATATTACACTAAATCAACATTTAAACTTCTTAGTGTATTCATTATGTAAATTGTGCAACGTATCTGAAAATGTCAAGAAGATATAAATTATTCACATTTTACAGTTTTTACTTTTTACATCTTGCTTTCCATTATAATTGTTAAAATCTGATGTCTTGACAGTCAGTGTTAAATGCTCGTTAAATAGTGGTAGTGTTATTCTGATAACTCGTAATCACTTATATTTTAATATACGGCTGTTATTTATTTTGAAAATAATAATAATAATAATAATAATAATAGTAAACATTTGTACAACGGCACCTGTGGGCGCACAGGTGTTTATGTTTAGGACTACGTAAATAGTACAATAATATCCCTCTTGGATTTGTACGCGATTGACCAAACATGTACAAATTTACGGTCTCACAGGTGGTAATGACATAACATTATCACGAACATTAAAACATTACATAATACTTTTCTGGAAGTGCTATGGTAACTTTTAAACTCTTTACATTCCACGAACCATTTTCGTTTTTCAGGTAGTACTCTCCAAAAAAACATGCATTTCTTCACGTTTTTTTTAAGAAGTTCACATCCTTTTGGGTACGCCGTAAGAAGTCCGACTTCAAATGCGATCATCTCACGACTTCACTCCACTCCATTTGGAAGCAGCCCAGCACTCCAAACGCCGAACGCCGCCCGAACGGCAAACGAAGCACAGGGCTCCCGCACGGCGCGGTCGTTCTCATCGAGGGGCCTATTTCCCAGCGAGTTTGGACGCCTGCCGGAACGACTGAAGACGTAAAAATTTGCGGCCTTCTCACAGGTGGCGAGGACGGAAAAAGGGACCGCCTCGCTCTCGGCGCTGAGGACGCTGAGGAAAGGGGCCCGACAGGTGGCGCTGAGGGCGGGATAGGACGCACGTGCAGCGGAGAGGAAAGTTGAACATACGCAGTTGAGTTGGCAGCGATCGCACGACGCGGCTGTGGCAGATCCTGTTCACGGTTTATGTCGGAAATTGAGACGCCGTTTACAGGAAATAAAGCGAAGAGGGGGCACCAAGTAGCCCAGAGCGTCTTGGAAACGAAAGTGAAGAAAGGATATCTGAAAAGCGAGGAATTGGTTTTATCGCACTGATTACCGCGCGAGGTGAGACGCGGCACTCTAGCTTTCCTTATCGATCGATTGATTGATTGATTGATTGGCAATTCCGGGCGCGTCAACTGATAAGTTCATTATTCCCGTATGTGAAGTGCATGTTTTTTCTCTGTAGGTGTCAGCGGTCTTTCCCCACTGGATGGCGAGATATGGCGCTGAACTACCGTGGGCTAGCGGAGGTTTTTCCTCCAACCAGTTATCTCCCACAAGCGGGCACCACTCCAGCGGGGAAAAGCTCTGTGCTCCCGATCGGACTCCCGGCATGTCTGGAAGTGTAGAGCATGTTAGTGTAAGTCTATGTAAGGGGTGAGGATAGGACAAGGAAGAGGAAGGAAAGATCGCGCGCGATCCGTGGCCCGTTTGTTAGGGTACTGCTTCGGTGTACGTCTGGTGTTGATCGGAGAAACCACGGAAAAATACAGATCAGAGCAGTTGACCGCTAGAATTATCCTCTGAGCAGTGACTGAATTCAACCTAGCTGACAAGGTAGTATCGAAAATTCTGCTGTTGTCACGACTCGAACCTAGGCCTCCCGGTCAGAGGCACTGCAGTGACATCAGTTGATGCACTAAGCCACCTCTACCGGTAGCTCTCATTATTAATACATTAGAGAAGTATATAGTGTTGGGGCAAAATCGAGTACATTTCAACACTATGCCATCCTAGTCAAACAAGAAAACAGTAACTTTTCGGTTGGTATGAAGGAATGTTGATCATTGCCGTTTTCGGACGGTTTCTCTACCTTTTCTGTCTTTACATCGCGCTTCAGGAAACATACTCGTACAAGGTGGAGTTGGTGGTTCCGAGGCTAGCACATACGCCTTGCATCGCTGCGACCGAGGTTTGATGCCCGGCTAAACCAAGCGGTATTAAAGTGGTGAGCAAAGCGACATAACGGTAGATTTTCTCGTCATGCTCCAGTTTCACCTACCTATCGTTTCTCCATTGTCATTTATCTCAATATCATTATTCCTATAGCTATTAGTTCACTCATGGGTCTCTATAACCTCAGTGGTTGAATAGCCTATGAACGTCATAATAACTTTTTTATAACGTTGATCCTAACTTTTAAATTTCGATGCTTTATCTCTTTTTACATTTGCTTCCAAATTTCTACAGCATTTTTATCATTAGGAAAAGAAAGTCACCCTTTCGAATTCTAGCGAAGAAAACTACAAAATGCTCTCCTAAGTTTATACGGTTAAATGTTGGCTCTAAAAATTACTGATGGCCAAAATTAGTTCAAATTTGGCGCGGCACTTTGAAATCTATCATTCATAACAATACGTTGGCACTAATTAACTGCAAAGGGCATGCATTTTAAACGTCCCACGTTGGACCTATAATATTTTTTCTCCAAAAACCGCGCGCTAGCTTCCAGAGAGAAAGGCAAAGACTTCTTTCGTATGAAACTCTTTGGAAAGACAAACAGTTGTAGATTTAAACTGCTTTCATAGACGCTCGTGAGATTGCGCCAGATACTGGAGACGCTGTGGAGTGGTCTACATTCCGAGAATTACGCGTCTTTTCAAATGAAGGCGTGATAGAATCGTATAATTTAAAAATAATGTGGCCGAAACAGTTTTGCGGCGACTCGCCTCGCTCAAGTAAAAAACTGTTAAGATGCACGTATATGTGCTACCGACTATCAATTTAATTATGTAGGGTTGGTATTGCGTCCTCAGATGAGAGTTATTTGCGTGCATGAACGCCGCTATTGTCAGGACTTAGAGGGAAAACAAACTCTTCATATGACGCCACGAGAGGTAATTGTTGGAGAATTTTTCAGCCGATCGTTTGCACAAAAGATCGCCTCGTCAGTAAAAAGGCGAAGTAATTCACATCTTGGCTGCATTGAAGAAATTAATTTTTTAACTGTTGGTAGCGGAGTCAGCCTTACAGCTGTTGCAGATTCTGTGTAAAGAGCGTGTTGTGTTGGGCGCGTAAAACTGAAAGCGAGGTGAAATTATATTACGCTCGAAATACAAAAGAAAATAATATTTTGTTCGCCTAAGGAACCATTGACAACAAGGTAACATTGACAACTTCAATTTTTAACATTTTTAACGTTGCGATAAACTAATAGTTCTCAAATAATTGTTTTTCAGAGTTTTCCATTGTGGCAAGCTAGGATGTTGTGGCAACGATTGTGGGCAACCCAATCCAGCATTCTGTGGCTCTCCCAAAAAATTTGCGGAAGCTATTTTGCAGCCTCAACAATTACAGAGGCGTTGGTGTGCGCCTTGTCGAAAATGCAAAGCTTCTTTTTTCGACAAAGAAAATTTTCTATGAAAAAGGAGGAAACTTCTAACGCAGCCAACGAAGTACTGGGCTTCCAGAGGTAACTTTTTAGTGGCGTCAGAATGCTAACTCTTATCATAACATCGTAGAAAGATGGATACCTGAAGTTTTAGCGCCAGGAAATACATATTTTTCAGAAATATAAAACGGAGGAGAAAGGAAAGGAATGTATTACCCCACACGAGCAGGAAAACAATTATTTTCGTTTTGTAAATGTCCGTAGAAAATCTGTAGTATTCCCTTATTAATTGTTGTTTTATAAAAGTCAGGAGTACAAATGAAGTACAGTTGGGAAATCACAAATACTGTTTCGACATTTCAACTGTACAGCAACGTTACACAATGTATTTGGTTTGGCTTTAGTTAAATCTATCATCACGAGTTCGTTTGGTTCCAGCAGATGTTGTGTGGCGGGTCACGTGCGCTGCCAGGAACATCAAAGCAGCGCCGAGTTTGCAAGTTCTGTGAGGCGGCTGCGAGCGCTTAGGAGCGATGACGCCAATGTTGAAGTGCCGGTCACGACCCTCCCAGAGGCGCCTTCCTCCAAGTTGCGGAATCCAAGACGGTGCTCACTTGGAGATGCGACTGAAATCGACACATTAGCCAATGCAATGTATTTCATGAAGGATAATGGCGCAGTTACGTTGAATTTCAAGGGAAATTAATTTTGTCAGTAATTGGAGGGTACCGGTGGAAAGATGGTAACTCACGTAGATACGTATGCGAGTAACAAGCAAGGGAACATTTTTGCTGGAAGGAGTTTTAATCGGGTACATAAAGATGATTATAAAACGCCATAATACGCCATGATAATAATACGCCATAATTTGGACTATTTGAGAATCACAACGCATGGGCAGCACATGGTAGCTTACGAAAATATGAATATCACATAAAGCTATAACTTGAGGTTTACAATTTTTTAATCCCCAGCCCTTGAATTAGTAATGTTTGTAAGTTATTAATAAACTGTCAATTTCTGCAGGTGTTTTAGAATTTCCGCCTTGAAAATGGGCGTTAAAAAATTGATATAACAGTAGGTAATGTTTTAGAACACTTAGATTATCCGTTACTGGTTCTTCAAATTGAACGAAGGACGAAAAGAATTGAAAACAAAACCTAGCCTGTCAACCTTGTTGAACGCGTAGCACTGCACAGTGTAATTATTACGATTTAATATTGAAATATCGTCCACTTTTCACTTTATATATTTGTTTATTTGTTCATTTGTTCATTTGTTCGTTTGTTAGTTTGTTCATTTCATTATAAACTCTTAATATTAAAACTATTTCTTAGATTTTATTACATCTTTATTTGATTTAATTTTGGATTTAATTTTAATACAAGACCCAACAATACTTCCTTCTCTCTGGGTCGGAATAACTTATATTCTTCGTCGTGAGCCTGAAAATTACCGCTCATACGAGTAATAATTTTTATACTTTGGAATTAATTGGAGTTAGTGGTTTTTCTTGTCATGCGAGTATTCTACCAATAATGATAATTAATTGTTAATAAAGTCACAGCACTGTAAAAATTATCCACTGCAACCGTCGTTTTTATCTGAAATTATTTAAATAGCTGTTTTATTTGATGTAATGTCTGTATCTTCGTATTATGAAAAAAGGGATATTTCTCTTCAGATGATGACCATCATTACTTTAATTAATATTAAAGGTATACTTAAATTTCACATTCTTGGCCTTGCACACCTAACTTGAATGTCTTTAAATTTTCTTAAATTTAGAGCTTCCCTTTCGTTGAAACCAGCTATCTTGGCACGGCATTGAAACTTCATCTCAAGCGTCCTCACGTCCGTGACCAAATTCCAAATTCCATTTTCGAGCGTACACACTTATAGTTCAATAACGTCTGCATCTGAATGCTATTTACCGCGACCTGAATTACTTCTACAAAACTAAATTCATTTGTTGCACAATTTCATTAATTGAAATTTTCACTTTAATTATCATTATTTTACATCTATATCGTCGAGATTTTGTACTTCCGTACTTTCCACAAAATTAAAAGTTAACTTCATAAAAAGTTCCTGCTAGCGGTATTACATCTGCTTCCTACCGAGACAATTCGTTCTGATATACATCAATCAAACGTTCTTCCTACTCGCGGCATTACACCCACCACCTACCGAGAAACAAATCATTCTGTTCTAATTTTTACTTCAAGTTAATCTTCTTGCACAAGCCTGCGTTTTGTTTTCATTGTTCTTTTAGAATTTTCGATGCTATTCTGTCCTTATCTACCAGACCATAAATTCTTCTAAATTGACAATAATGTCCCCTTATACAAATATTTATTTGTTCAAATTATTATTAAAATATTTAAATTAATCAATGAAAATTATTTTTATGTATCTCTTCTTGACGTATATGCCCCCAACGTCAAGTTCCTGCCCTATTTACACGAAGTTATCGTTTTGTGTAGTCAAAATTCGTCAACATATTTAAATTTATTATTTATTAAACGCCTTACAGATATTAGGATCCACTTCAATATTAACAAACCACGTTATGGTAAACATCAATAATCGAGCCACTTGGGTCTCGTATCAAAGACCAAAGAGAGATTGAACACGTGCGCCTACATGTTTGATAAACGTTGTATGCTTTTCTTTACATCTGTCCCGCATATTATGTTTACTTTATCTTAAAAAGATTTCCTACTTGTGTTATACACGCGCCTTTTATTTTCCTTTTTACCATTTGTCGTGTTTTTTGATTTAACTTTTATTAAAAATATTTTTTGTGTTACGAAATTCCTTCGTGTCATACGTTGTTTTAAAATCGGGAAAAGGATAATATTTTGAGGCAAGTTTAGAAAACTTGTCTTTGTCTAGATATTTATTATTACAGTTATTAGACAACCAGAGGAATCAATTAAATTTCTGGTCTAAAATTAAAGTAATGTTATTTATATATCAGCCATTCCCGATCCGCCTCCTTCTGCTCCACCCCGTTCCGCTCCGCTCGGCTCCATTCTAGATTTAGATTGGATTTATTGCTCATTTTCCAATAAGTTTGAGAACTTGGTGGCAGAATACACTAACTTAGAACATAACAATTTTAAAAAATTTACAATTTTTTCAAATTAACATCAACAATTCACCGTGCAAGCTTTCATAGCACACCACCTCACCACATTTCACTTCACCGCACTGCGGATCATTCAGTTTAAATGTGTTTCTTATACACTCGTTTCCCTCAAATTCACAACACCACTGCACATAATAATAATAATAATAATAATAATAATAATAATAATAATAATAGTGATAATACAACATGCTTTACATAGTAGACTAGTTATTTAATAATATTAACGATATAATTCACACATCAACATCTAGGAATCTAATTTATTTTTAAATTTGCTCGGGCTTTGAGGAAAGGGATGAAAGATTCTCAAAGGCAAACCGTTCCAGTCTCTAATACTTCAATTCGCGAATGAATATTTCCCAGTGTCCGTTCTCTGAATTATTTTCTGAACTTTGTGCATGTGATTCGCTCTGCCGAAATATGTACGATTCCCTAATCGACTTTCAATTTCTTTCAACGCTCGACAGCCCGTGTACGCTTGATGCTCAGCATAGAGAAGCTACTTTATTCTCCTTCTTTCTAGAGACTCATCCGTCTCTCGTCTTTACGGCACTCCTCCCCGCCCTGCCCCACATACTTGCGGCGCTCGGATCTCCCTGCTCTACCTCTCCCACTCTCTCCAACCAGGACCCGTTCTGCCGCATCCCGACCCGTTCCGTCTTGCTCCGTCGCGTCCCGTCCCGTCCCATTCCGTTCCGTCTCGTCCCGTGTTTTACTTTCTCGCTTCGAAGTAGAGAGAATGTTATGTAATGTGGCGGGAAGAAACACGCGAATTTTCGGCAGAAAAACTCTCACATTTCGGCCTTGATAACAAAAAATGGATAAATTCAGTTGCTAATTAGAAAAAAAAATTCTAACACGTGATCTGACCAGAATTAATTTCTTGTGGGTCCTTGATACAGAAAAATCGAATGACGGCAAAACGTCTGTCTGTTTGTCTGTGTGTCTGTGTGTCTGTTTGTCTGTGTCTGTCTGTCTATGTGTCTGTCTCTGTCTCCCTGTCTGTCTCTCTGTCTGTCCCTCTGTCTGTCTCTCGGTCTGTCTGTGTCTGTGTTTGTCTGTCTGTATGTGTCTGTCTGAGTCTGTCTGTCTGAGTCTGTCTGAGTCTGTCTATGTCTGTCTGCCTGTCTGTCTGAGTACGTCTATGACTCGTTGTCTGTGTATGTCTGTGTCTCTCAATCTGATATTTTAATTTTGAGGATTACTTTACATGAAGTCCCTGGGATATTTTCCAATTTTTAAAAAAATGGCTCCAACACTTTTCTTTAAATATTGTTGTTGGATAGTGTGAAGGACGTTTAAGAGAATGGTGCAGGTCTAGTGTTCGTTTTAATGTGTTTGACTGTTTTTTTCGGAGTTTCCTACAACTAAAATATTAAAGTTAGAGATAGTTTCCCTTAATAAAATCCGTTTCTTAACAATAGATTTTGAAGTAAGGCATATACAAATTTTTGAAATTTTGAGTACTTTTGACATAATTTTGCGTGAGAATACGGACGAGAAAGTATGTGTTGTTTTAGCACTACTGGTTTTCAACACGTCTCGCCACGATTCGTACCCTGTCCCATGGCCTTAATGATTTTTCATGGTAAGAACATTATCTATCTTCAGTAGCAGTTATCTTCATTCAGTGGTTTTGGTGTTCGTTGCAATAATTGTTTGACTGAGTTGATTCTAGTTTCTTCTGTTAAACGACAAAGGGACACAGCCGATTCCCTTACATCTTGGTTTTGTACGAGATTTGTTCCTCCATGTAGAGGGCGGGTCCACACAGTTTCATGGCGCGCAGACGCGCCTGGCGACGCAGGTCGAAGGGGCGGCAAAATCCCAGAGGAGCCGCGGTGCGGAAGTCCGCAGGGGGTGGACAGTGCTGGACCGCGCGAGGGGTGGACGGATCTGGAACAGAGAACGGGAGGGGGAGGGCAGGCGGAGTGCAGAGAGGAGCAAGAATAGGGCGTTCGGGCGGCGGTCGCGCCGCGATGTCCTTAAAAATACGTCTTCTGTCAAGCGCGGGTTTAGCGCCTTCTAACGCCCACGCTCTGGACCCTTTGGACTGCGACCGTCGCGCCTTCTTTACCCTCGCTCTTTCACTTCCCCCTCCCTCTCTCCATCTCTTCGTCTCTCTCTCTCTCTCTTCCTCTCTCCCTCTCTCTCTCTTCCTCTCTCCCTCTCTCTCTTCCGCTCACCCTCTCTCTCCTTCTCCCTCTCTCTTCCTTTCTCCCTCTCTCCCTCTCTCTTCCTCTTTCCCTCTCTCTCGCTCTCTCTCGCTCTCTTCTTCTCTCTCGCTCTCTCTCGCTATCTTCCTCTCTCTCCCTCTCTCCTTTTCGCTTCCTCTCTCTCCCTCTCGCTTCCTCTCTCCCTCTCTCTCCATCTCTCCCTCTTTCTTCCTCTCTCTTCATCTCTCTACCTCTTCCTCTCTTTCCCTCTCTTCCCCCCTCTCTCCCTCTCTTCCCCCCTCTCTCCCTCTCCTCCTCTTTCTTGCTCTCTCCCTCATTTCCTCTTTACCTTGTATTCTTCGTCAGGTATTCGGGGCGGATGGGAGCGGAAGAGATTACTTCAGTGGGTATATAAATTCTCTTCTCCCTTCTTCCTCCTTTCATATTTTCTTCATTTCTCAACACATATCATTTGCCTAAATTACAGAGTGTTTTTGTAGTGTAAATTTTGATACCTCATACAAAAAGTTCTTTGTCCGAAATATATTGTTGTTATATCTCAATGCACTTCTTTCTTTTCTGATTTCATGTGGTTTCTATTTATTGATTAAACTATTTTAACTGTGCGTTTAATTCTCTCGTTTCTTTTAATGTACAGTCAACTTTCCTGGAAGATTCTACTCACTTATTACATTATCAAAACATATACGTTTGTTTATAAATGATTTATATGCACCTTATTTATTTTACTGAGTGTTTAGCCCACATTTTTAATAGTCTCTTAAATCATCGATTTATGTGCATGCCGTCTTCATAACTTCAGTGATTGCTCCTGTGCAATTTTTCTTTTTCAATAATTCTTTGGTTAACTCTCTGACTTTACAATTGTACCAAACTTAAACAAATCGGTTTTCATTACCCTGAACCATTAACTGTGAGGGTATGAACTTTTACATTCTTGTTCGGTTACTAACAGCAGTCAACATAACACATAATATTTGTATAAAGTAATTTTAATTTTCTATACTTTTACTTCATTGATGTAACAAGTTTAGTTTGTTGTTTCATTTCCAAAAGTTCGTTTTCTTATTGAAAGAGCATCTATTTTCGATCTTAATAACATATTCGTATTGCCAACATTCAATTTATTATATACGTTTAATGTGAATATTTCCTTTCTTAATAACATTCCACTTCGCTGTTTTATTTTATACACCTCAGAATTCAGCGAATACGTTGATCCATCTTCTGTCACTTCTTTTTTACATGAATTGTACTTGTAAACTCCCGTCCTTGATCTTCTGAATAGTTCTTTCTCTTTGACTTCTTTTCTCTTCGTAACTGTTCCTGCCACCTTTTCATGTTTCCAATTCGGGAGCTGCTCCCTACTCATGGCTCCTCCTACCTCTGTGCAGAGGTCTAATCGGTTTCACCGCCTTCCTAACCACACACGCCTTTCTTTTTTAATTCAATATACGTGTGATTGAGAGTTTTTCTTTATGATTTTACCTCTAATACATCAAAAGATAACGTAAAATATTGCCCTTTGTTTGATTTGTGTGAGGGTGTATTTTATTTCCAAATATTATTCTTTCTTACCCCACCTATCAGCGCTCAAATAATTTGAATAATCTATATTTGAATAGTTTATTACTAGCATGTAGATGACGGTATTATTTTCTTCTGTTCTTTAATACTTTCTGCGTAGTTCTATTCCTCCCTTCGGGCGTTCTTGTATGATCCCATTCTCCTCCCCCCCCCCGCGCTCCTCCGGGGTTCCGACTCCCTGCTCTGGGGCGGCGCCCTCTCCCCCGGGGCCCCGGACGCCGGACGCGCCTGCATACGACGTCGTAACTCAGACCTCACGCTACCAAGGCCCCGTGCCCCGCGCGCCCGTCCAGACCATCCCACCGCCCAAAATGCTCACCCGTCCCGTGTCACTCACCCACCCAACTCTGGCTCATTCAAGATCATCCACGCGTCACTTCGTTCGTCACGTCACCCTGTATCCTCCTCTCAAACGACAATTCTGACCGCCCAAAGTATTCTTCCGGTCACCCAAAGGGTCTTCTCGGCCGCGCAGCAAAACAATTAGCCCACTCGCTCGAAATAATTAGTCCACTATCCATCGAAACTGCCCACCCTCCGAAGCTGCCCGGCCGCCGACACTGCCCGGCCGCCGAAACCACTCACTCACCGTTACTGATCACCGACCAAAGCTACCCATTACCTCCTCGCCGAAACTGTTCACTCGGTGAATTTACCGACTATCCACACGCCGAAACTACCCGCACACCTAAATTTCTAAGCTACCAAAACTGCGAGCTTATCCTCCTTTCCAGCCCTTACACTCAATCTCACCTCCCGCCTCACGCTCGCCGCACAACACCCACAATTTTCCTCTGACCAGGGTTTTCCACAGTCACTTGCTTATCTAACCCATTCTGTATCAAATTTGTGAGTCAGACTCTCTTCATAAAACTTCGAGTTTTGACAACAAAGAAAGGAAACGAAATCACTTGAGAAAGTTAACAGCGGCGCAACGACCCTATATAGTGGTTACGTCTATTCTACAGACGTGGACAAATATTAGAATAAATGAAAAAAACTCACAATAATTTACTTTTTAAATATAATTATCACAATTTATCAAAGCATAATGCCTGCTTTACTACTTGGTGTGCATTATTTTGTTCTTTATAACCGTTTTTTTCGCTTTGGCATGCTTTCCATAAGGTCCTTGCACATTTTCTGAATTTCATCACGAAATCATAAGTCGGTCAATGAGGCCAATTCTGGTTATTGTTTTTTTTATTCGATCTTGCCTTTACAATTCCCCATCAATTTTCAATTGGGTTGAAGTCTGGGATATTAATAGGCCAAAATGAACTCTTTATGTCGTATGCCGCCAAGAATTTCTTAACATACTGGCATTATGGCATGGTGCTCCATTAAGAACAAAAGTGCAATCTTTATCAAATCATTTGTAGCTCATGTACAGATTAATATTTTATCACACAAACTGCACAATGTCGTCTGCGCTTCTTTTAGAGTAATATGACTCTGTTGCAGCCTATACGGACCTTCATTGATTTAACAGAATCGTTCCTGGCACTTTCTTACACCTTTAAGCAATCCCGTAATTTCACTTTGAATAAGGCCACGTTTGACTGAATGTAGAAAAAGTGCTTTCAATTGTTACAAAGTCAGTGATTTGAACTTTACTTGAACACTGCAATTCAATTTGTAAACAATATAATAATAAAAGCAATAAATTAGTAGAAGCATAAATTGTTAAGATTAACAGGATTAACATTTTTCAGGGAGATTCGCTCTCTCCTCTGCTGTTTAGTATTAAGTTGATTCCACTGTCTAGACAGTTATCACACTCTGACTTTGGTTACAAGCTCCATGGTGATGAATGACCAGTGTCACCTTGGTTTTACTTGAATGGTCTAAAAGTATTTGGTAAGAATGGAGCGATTCCCTCCCAAATGTTGTCAATGATTTTGGCAATGACATTTGCATGAAATTTGGTCTTGACAAATGTGCAAAAGTCAATGTAAAGAGACCCAAAGTCCTGTCAGAGGACATTGCAGTTGATAATCACACTCTTGTTCAAGATCGTGAGAAAGGCAGAACTCACAAATACATGGGCATTGAAGAATGTGAGAACGTCTCAAACGACACAATGAAAGAGAAAATTTGCAGGGAGTGTTACAGAAGAGTGAGACTTGTCTTGCAGTCCGCTCTGAGCTCCAGGAATAAAATATCTGCAATAGGTGGCGGTTGCCTGTAGCCGAGTAGTTTTGGACTGGTGAACTGAACTGAAAAAGAAATTCGAATCTTGGATCTAAAAATCATAGAACTGCTTACAATGCATCATGACACCCACACTCGAGTTCATGTAGACAGACTATGTATCACGTAAGAAAGTGAGAAGAGGTCTCAGACAAATTGAAGTATCCTGGTACAATGCAATTGTCGGGATAGTCATTCCTCGAGGGAACCCTTTAATGAGGCTGGTCATTAAATCTGATAGAAAAATGGAGAACAGAGACCTTGGAAGTGTAGCAAAAAACATTGCGAAGGAAAACTGTGCAAGACACACAGAATAAGAGACTCTGAACTTCTGATGTTACTTATCATGAAATGTGAGACAAAAAATGTCAAAGAAATCATGGATATACAAACCACTTCATGGGCAATATTTTAAAAAAATGGACAAGGGGCCGATCAATAAAGATCAATCATTCCGTGGTATTGAAAATTTCCCAAGATGATAAATGCTGCATTTGTCAGGAACAAGTAGAAACAATTGATCATATCGCCTCATCATGCCCAAATCTAGCAAAGACACGATAGGGTGTCCATTGGTAGATCTGTAACGCTCTCAAAGTTCCAAACGCAGCTCCAAGTAGTACGAACACTCATCAAAACCAGTGACGTCTGTTGGACTGTGTACAATTTTACACGACCTACAAACTCAACCTGATTGCACGATATCGGCAGACCAACCGTATATTATTATTATTATTATTATTATTATTATTATTATTATTATTATTATTATTATTATTATTATTATTATTATTATTCGGGATTTGGAGAAAATGCGTTTTTTATATACATTGCAGTGCCGTGCAATCTAAATGTCGTAACCAAGGCGGCAGAGAAACGTCTTAATTACAAGAGCTTGGAAATTGTGATCAGCCTTGTGTGGGGCGTAAAATCACAGGTCGTCCTGGTAGTAATCAGAGCTCTGGAATTGGTTCTACAAAATTTGTGTAACAACTTAGCTAAACTCCCAGGTCATTCAAACGACTGTGAAGTGCAAAATAATCCTTTATTTGGATCAGATCACATGTTGCGCAAAGTATCATAGGGGCACCTACAGTCCCTAGATCTGCTCCTTAGGAAGCTGATGCAACCTGGAGTAGATTTTGTATTCAACAGACTTGTAACATCTCTAGTGGTGAAGAATAGGAATATTAATAATAATTATTATAATTATAATTATAATATTGTAGAAAGATGGTTCTTTTTTTCAACAGGAAGATATTCAACCATTCTAATATAATTATAATAGTAATAATAATAATTATTATTATTACTATTATTATTATTATAATAGTAATAATACTTATTATTATAATTATAATTATATATGCACATTGCAAGGAGTGGAGATTATACCTGTCTTAGTATCGGCAAATGGTGTAGTTACGAAGAATTGGCAGAATGCTGGAAAAAGTCTGAGGCTACAAGAAAAACCTCTCAGAACTGTGCAAAAGGCCGCTTTATTGGGAACGGCAAGCATCTCCAAAAAGTTTTTGGGTCTTGAATGAGGTGGGTGAAGGACCAAGGAAGTAAAGCATCACTAAAATCATCACTAATAAATGACTACATGAAAGATGTAAGAGCCCTGTATGAGGAGGCTCTTCATTGTAGCAACTCTATATTTTTGTACAGACAAGTTGTGTCTTGAGCAGGAATGCTCCGACATATATTGAGAAGTAGAGGAGTAATAAAGAAGTGTAATAATAATAATAATGATAATGATAACTGTTGAGAATAGCAGTGGTGAATCACGAAAAAAGTTAAACTGAATTAAGTAATTTAAATACCTTTTTAAAAAACGAATTCATTACGTAGCAAGGGAAGGGCTCTTAGCCACATACAGTAAAAACAATAAACATTCACGGTATCCATCCCAACCGTGTCTACACAACAGCAGCAGCATACGCAGTCGCAATGTAAGGTCTGAGTAGTATATATATCTTCAACAGCCCCCCTCGAGGACCGAACGGCTGGAGACCTCGTTGTGTCTTGAAATCAATGCGTTGCAAACAATTCCATAGTTTCAGTTATGTATCCCAATGCTATTTGATACCGATACGTTGCAAGCAACTCCACAGTTTCGGTTTCGTTAAGAATTTCGTTAACATGTCGGCTGGCATTTGGTCTGTCGACCTGTAGATTAATTATATTTCTCCAGACAATAACGCCTCTCTAACGAAGTGATGACGAATGTCAATATGTTTCGTTCTCGAATGGAAAACAGGATTTTTTGCTAGCTTCTGTGCACCAATATTATCGTTCATCAACTTTATCGGGGAATGAATTGAGGAAGACATCACGCCGCCTATTTCCGTAGCCAAACGATTTAAGTACATTGCCTCCTTGGTTGCCTCGCTAAGTGACATGTATTCAGCCTCAGTCGATGACAACGCAACAGTTCGCTGCTTCCTCGATTCCCAGGATACGGGTCCTCCTGTCATTGTGAAAACAAATCCTGTAAAAGATCTGCGATCTTGAATGCATGAGGCCCAATCGGCATCTACACACCCAATGAGATTTTTAGTCTCCTTACCGGGTTCGTAGGTAATACGTAGATCGATAGTACCCTTCAAATATCTCAGTACCCTTTTTGCTGCTTGCCAATGAATTTTCCCAAAATTTTCATTGTATTGGCTTAAGACACTAACACTATGAGATATATCAGGGCGAGTCGCCACTGCCAAGTACATTAGTGCACCTATAAGCTGACGGTACGGTGTTTTCTCCCCGTCATATTCTGACCATCCGATCGACTCTCCGAGTTACGAACCAGATTCAATAGGAGTAGCGACGGGCGTGCACTCCGACATGCCGAACCGGCACAGTATATCGTTGATATATTTCTTCTGATTTAACGATATACATCGATTATTTCTAGAAAATTCAATTCCTAAACAATATTTGGCCTCACCCAAATCTTTAATTTCAAAAGAATTTCGTAGGAATTTGTAAAAATTGTCAATATCAGTCGATCGACTAGAAATAACTAAGAAATCGTCCACATATATAATGACTATTAAACGATCGTTTCCTGTTCCTTTTACATAGACACACGAATCAGCGGTAGAAGGTTGCAATCCAAATTTAATTAACTCTTCATTGACGCGTTTGTGCCAGCAGCGAACCGCTTGCTTCAAACCGTAGAGTGCTTTCTTCATTCTACAAACATAGTTTTGATCCAACCTTTTCAGAGTTATTCTAGCCTCTTCAATTATGTCAGGCGATGCCCGTCCATGGGCGACTATAAACTCCAGAACTTCTCGTGTATACTCTGGCAATTCCATGTATACAAGTTCATCTAGTATGCTGTTGAGATATGCTGTGGTAATGTCAAATTGCCGAATAAACATATTTTCTTGTGCGGCCATGGCTATAGCTAAACGAATGGAGCTAAGTCGTGCAACTGGTGCATACGTTTCATTATAATCAATACCTGGTCTTTGAGCGAAACCTCGAGCTACGATTCTTGCCTTTCTCCTGGTGATTTTTCCATGTTCGTCGTATTTGTTTCTAAGAACAAAACGGTTTCGAATTGTTCCTCTGTCGCTGGGGCGTTTTGCAAGGCTCCAAGTTTGATTCTTTAAAACAGAAATAAATTACTCGGCCATTGCCGACATCCACTCCATTTTATCGGGACCGGATACAGCAGATTTTACCGGAAATTCCGCCATTGATGCTACATAATTTTCACCTTCGTAGCGTATTTCACACTCATCTTGCATCTTATATTCTTTACGAGGTCTTCCGCGTTTTCCAAATCGCAACTTGCGTGGTCTCCCTGGTATCCGTCGTGAAGAATGTTCTTCGTTCGTGTTGTTACCACCGTTGTTTAAGTTCTCTTCTTCACTTCTATCACTCAGATGATCGCTCGACGAACAAAGTTGCTTACTTGACATTTGATTGATTGTACTCAAAGTCACATCAATATCCTGATCGTCACAACTTGAATCTTTGCGTGCTCGTGCATTGTAGGGAAATGTATGAGTACAATAGAACGTCACGTTTTGAACATCATTCCTTCGGCTAATATTACTTAAAAATTTAACATCACGTGACACTACAACTTTTCGCCACTCGGGAACATATACTCGTACCCCCTTCGATCTGTCGTCGTGGCCCAAAAATTTTCCGGCTTTTCCTCGTGGATCTAATTTCCCGATGTTCACAGATCTATTTAGAATGTATACATCACATCCGAAGACTTGTAAGTTACTTACGTTCGGAACAATCCCTGTCCATGCTTCATACGGCGTACGTCCATTTAACGAATTACTTGGACATCTGTTTCTCACGCAGTTCGCGGTAGTGACAGCTTCGACCCAAAAGCTGTCTGGAAGACCCGATTATATCAAACAACATCTCGCCGTTTCCATCAGCGTACGATTCTTCCTATCTGCTATCCCATTTAGCTCTGGGTTCCCGAGAACGGTGAGTTGATGTTTGATTCCGGCGTTTCTCAAAAAATCTTCGAACTCCCTATTTAAATATTCTGTCCCATTGTCAGATTGTATAGCTTTAATTTTTATGCCTTTTTGAGTTTGCATCATTTGCACAAATTCCTTGAATTTACTAAATACTTGATTCTTGTGTTTCATAACTGCTACCTCGCACCATCGACTTGCATCATCTATGAAAGTGATGATGTATCGTGCACCGCCATTCGATAACACTCGCATTGGACCGCAGACATCACTGTGAATTAATTCTCCAATTGACGTCTTTCTAACTGATTTCCCTGTAAATGGCTTTCGAGTCATCTTAGCTTCTAAGCAGGTACTACAGTTGAAAGAAGAACCGGGATCATCAACTTGCATTCCGCATAATGTACCATTCTTCAAAGCTTCCCGGAGGGCTTTAATGTTTAAATGTCCCAAGCGGACATGCGTCATACAGTGAACAACCTGTCTTAGATTTGTTGAGCTCTGTTTGCTCTATCCCCTTGTATGACATTTCATTTAATAGTGATTCTCGTACATAATAAAGACCATTCTTTCTTTCGGCGATTAATAAAATTTTCTTTTTTGCATTTAAAACCCGTGCGGAAGATTTATTAAAAACAACTGTATGGCCTTTATCAACAATCTTGCTTACTGAAAGCAAATTTGTTCGTAACTTTGGTACGTACAAAGTATCTCGCAGATCGTAAGCTTTGACGCGCCTGTCCACTTGCGTGGAAATTTTTAGAATACCTTTCGCTTCGATAGTAGCTGACGAGTCGTCGGCTAACCTCAGAGTTTCCGAAAACTGTGAATCCACTGCGGTGAATCTGGAGAGGTTATTGCTCATATGGGAAGAGCATCCACTATCCAGACACCACACGCTTCCTTCGCTGGTTGCTGGATCAGCAAAATAACATGGTGCAACATCTGTCGAAACATGCAGGGACGAATTCGCGTTGCTCACATTTGCGTTGTTCTGGTTCAACTTCAGACCGGAACGACAATTCCTGGCTGTATGACCTGGCTTCTTAGATTTAAAACAAGTTATAACTTCGTTTCCATTATTTGTTCTTCGATTTTTGTCGTTTGTGTACACTGAAGAACTTTTCTTTCGTAGATGAGTTGGCTTCTTGTACGCCGCTAAAGCGTTCTGCGATGCTTCTTGATTGCTAGATCTTCTGGCGTCGCTTTCCTCTACTATCTTTATTCGAAGAGCGTTTGGCTTTGTTATTTCGTCTCGCGACTCTATTGCACACCGGAAGTTCTCATAGCTATACGGCAGGCTATACAACAGTAATATGGACAACAGGTCATCGTTAATATTTACCTCCATGTCCTTTAATTTGTCGACAGCGTCAAAGAATCTTCTTAAATGCTCTCGTACGTCATCTTCTTCGCCCATTCGGCAAAGAATGACTCGTTTAAGCAATGTCGCCTTTCGAGCTGGACCAGTGGATTGGTATATATTTTCTAATCGTTTCCAAAGTTCATTTGCTGTCTTGCAGTCTTTAACTTGTTTTAATTCTGAAGGCTGAATTGCGAGTATAATGTCAGATAAAGCTTCGCTATCTTTTTCTTTCCATTCATCTATATCAGCCGCATTCGTTCCATCGACTTGGGGTTCAGGTCTCTTCTTAATGCCTATGACGTAATTCCAAGTCTTGTTCTTTACCAGCAAAGCTTTCATATGTATTCGCCATGTGTCATAATTGTCACGAGATAGCGATTCGATCCGTACCACTCCTGAAGACATATCAGCTTCCTTTATGATTCAGTTTTCAAAAAAAGAATTTTCGTAATCCGTAGACGTTGCCAATTCTTCCAATAACAGAAATGAATTCTTTCATAATTCATACGTATCTGGGCCCATAACCATTGTTGACAATAGCAGTGGTGAATCACGAAAAAAGTTAAACTGAATTAAGTAATTTAAATACTTTAATAAACGAATTCATTACATAGCAAGGCAAGGCCTCTTAGCCACATACAGTAAAAACAATAAACATTCACGGTCTCCATCCCAACCGTGTCTACACAACAGCAGCAGCATATTCAGTCGCAGTGTAAGGTCTGAGTAGTATATATCCTCAACAATAATAATAATAATAATAGTAATAATAATAATAATAATAATAATAATAATAATAATAATAATAATAATAATAATAATAATGTTATACAATAACCCAAAAAGTTGTCACACTACCCACAGATCTACACACGTCAAATTGACTTCGTTTCCCCTAACTGTGGCCAAGTGGTATAACTGTACGTAATGAACGAACACACTCGTAGATTACAGAACTGTAGAATTTGTTTAAGATTTTCCCACAGTTAATTTGCTAACAATTGTTTACCTACAGAGATACCTTACACAACTACTATTTAGCTCAAAGGTGTAGTAATTGCTTCGAATTAATCTTGTAAATCACTCTGTTGATGTAGTGTTTCACAGTGCCACACGCAAGTCCACTGAATGCGCGTTTGTGATGTACTGTCTAATTAAGAGAAGGTTCTATAAATCATTGAATAACCATCGGGAATCCTTTGATGCAATAGTACCTCTCTATTTCCCAGGATGGCACATTCTCTTGTTGATGCATTCCCTCGCTAAATTTAGCACATTGTCGGCACCATTCCAAAGTCAGGAAAGAGCGAGAAACTATATATTTTCGAGATATTTAGTTTTCAAAGGATAACTTGGAAAATAAACCCATTTAAAGAGTAGATAATGTCGAAAAAAATCATATCTGCTACGATGACTTGCGGTCAACACCAGTAAGTCCACATTTGATCCCTGACATTGTCAGATTTCCGACCTTTCTTGTAGCTGGGTCGAATGCGACCACTGAATGAGGAGAAATCTAGCGGTTGGTATCTTTGATTGGTAGTTTTCTGTAGTTTCTTTGAAAAATAACTGATGAGTACCGGAGAGTGATCTAAGAAACAGTCTATGGTCTGTAAGCTATCTTCCTTTATTTTTGTCCATTCTTCATCTCTTCATCATGATTATACATTACACTACATATCGAGATACCAGCCTGGAGCATAGAGATAGCCCATTACCTTTGATCCACATTTGGGATAAGGCTTAGGGTATTTTTATCTTTTACATCTCATTTTATCTTTACGCCCACATATTATCCTTAATCCCACCTGTGATTCACATTTGGGATAAGACGTAGGGTATTTTTATCTTTTAGGTAGGGTATTTTAGCGTAGGGTATTTTACATTTCATATCCTCCAATACCCTGAACTATTCGTCTAAATAACCTTATTTTCATACAATCGACATTTACCTCTTTCTCAAGAGCAACTGCATTCACTTTCGTGGTTTTAACTTGGTGCAGAGGATATTTTGAAGTTAAACACATCTTACGTATTGACTCAGGCCTACATTTTACATTAGTTTCGTAAAAAACATCATTTTTTTATACTGAGTTACACTGTTATAAAATATTTTAGCCATGGAGCCATAACATATTTTAGCCGTGGATCTGATTCTTTGTGTTAACATGCGTACGCTGAAGAACACGTAAGTAAAGATAAGGTAAGTACGCTGAAGATATATTTTTGCACTGCAGGGAAACTAAAGCACTGCAGGTCACCGACTTATTAAAGTGGGAAGTGTAAGATAATCTTGTGATTTTATTGGCACAAGTAACAATACTATAATATTGCCTAACCACTTCAAGCAATACGATGGTAAAGAGTTTTTAGATCAGATTTTTTTCCTGTAATTATAACTTTCTTTCTCACTTCTAATGACACCTCCAAGTTCACAGTTTTATTCTAGAATGACTTCCTGTGATTAATGTCTGAACCGTCGTAATATCGCCGTTTCTGTATTATCATGTAATAAACCTCTACGAAATATTAATAATCTTTATATACATACTAGGGTCTACCTGTCATCTCGTAACAATTAGCAGAATTAAAACATTATTTTAATTACAACTGGCATACTCTGGTTACATAAGCAAACAAAATGAGTATGATAAGAATATGCGTGTGAAGTAACACAATCCGCTCATTTTATGTGTCACACCTCTACTTGCATCTCAGTCGTGAGCCCTGTTGACGTAGAGGTCTTACGAATTGGCTCTTCAAGTTTACCTGGCAGCGACCGGGCGCGCGTTGTAAAGTTGGCGAAGACAGGTGGGAAGGTGATCGGGCCGGCACGGCGTCTTCTCTCACCCCCACCCCGCAGCCCTTTACTCACCGGCGCGGCGCCGCCCGCATCACGAGGCGCTCTCCCTACCCCTTCCCCACCCCCCGCGTCGCGGGGTGGGGGTGGGGGGGCTTTCGCAAGTCGGGATTTGACCGGGGGCGGCGCGGGCCGGCGGTCGTTTGAGAGGGCGAAGAAAAGCTCGCGGTGTACGTGGATCTGAAATATTGATGAGCCCCGGAAAGGGATTGCCGCGAAAGAAACGAGTGACGGCGAGGTGGCCGCAGAGCTCTTCAGGGCGAAGGTCCTTTCGAGGGAGAGCACGCTGCCTGGCAGCTCTTCGTGTGGGGGGCATGAATACGCCGAGTATGTGCTGAAATAACGTTTGTTTTCATCGTTTATCCCATCATTTCAGAGTTTTAGCTTCGTTCCACGTTTACTCCCATATTGGAGCACCTAATAGTGTTGTATTTATCGCTGAACTATGGATACAATTAGGGATTGTGTATATCATGAAATATTTCTTATGATCTATTGTGCTTTAGACGTAATATGTAATAGAAGTAACCTGATTGTGAAATACACGCATGTGAAGTTTGCGAGTAAGGTAACAAGCTTCCTATACTTTGAAATTTGCGACCAAAGAAATTGGCGCGAGGTTTAAAAGTAAGGGTTGCACAATTTTCTCGGTTTGTAACTGACTCATAACACAATTTTGAAGTAGTCAGTTGACAGTTATTGCCCCAAATTTAGGGATAATAATTGCCATTTTCTGTAGAAATCCAAAAAAAGCTGTCCATCAAAAACATTTGGACTTATCAATTGAGAGTAAAATTAAACGATTTGAAACGAAAATCTCTTCACTTCGTAATCGCTTAAACAGTGCATTATTAGCATTAACTTCCTATGTTAAGCTTTGAAACAAAGATTCTTGTGTGTTAAAAGAGCTGTTCACCCATAAGAATGATGTAATAAATCTAAGAGGAAGTTTTACTGCACCAGATGGACTTGTTCATTTACTTCACAGTATTGCTACTTACAACAAATAACAGACTTATAAAATGTAACACAAGCAAAAACAAACAAATAATTTGCCATTCAAACATAATTCTGCACATTGGCAAAAGTGGAAGGGATAATTTAAGATGAGCCAATCTGGATGGCCGAGGTGGCTAAGAGCGTGTATCGACTCGGTCCGAAGGGACACGGGTTCGAATCCCGCCCTGGGAATGGTTGTTTATCCCTTCTCTCTTAGTGTATGTGTTGTCGCGGAGGGCCTCGCGTTCTGCCCCCCAGATCAGAAGAGCCCGCAAATGTGTTGAGTGTCTAGTGTATGGTCTAATACGCGTCCCAAAGGGTCGCAAAGGGTAACCGGCTGTTGACTGGATAAAAAGCCTAGAATAATTTAAGAAGAAAATAATCTTAAAAGAAAGAAATAAGCAACGAAGCGTATAAATATAGTTCAGACCTCGACTGTTTGCCAGAAAATATCCTGCAAACAAGTTTTCTAATAAAGCAATCAATCGTCATGTTATTCCGCTCGCCTCTTATACTTTCTTTCCCCGTTTTACCT
Organism: Teleogryllus occipitalis; assembly: GCA_011170035.1. Lineage (NCBI taxonomy): Eukaryota > Metazoa > Arthropoda > Insecta > Orthoptera > Gryllidae > Teleogryllus > Teleogryllus occipitalis. Next base: position 449,937 of record BLKR01000490.1, on the reverse strand, counting down.
TGCGCGTTTACAGTTTCTTAATACGAAGCAGAAATTGGAGGGGAGTCAGGGGAAGTCACTTGTGCTCGCAAGACCGCAGGGCTTCCCTTCAAGTTGGTCCAGTAGCTCGAGTGAGTGCATTTTGACAAGACAGGCGTAATATTTCTTTTCATAGAGGTATACGGATTGTTTTAAATAAAAATTGGAGACAAAGACAAGAACACATATATTTTATTAAATAAATGTAAAAATGAAGAATTATTAAAGAAGAGTAATATAACAATAACTTCTGGGAGAAACTGAGACTGATTAATTAATAGAAATGAAAACAAGAGATTACGCACTTAAATGAACATAAAACAAAGAATTAATCAACGATTAACTCGACTTAGCTTTTTAATGGGTAAATTTTACAAGCATATTGGACTTACTTTGTCTGCATGGTTTCTTTCTTTGTCTGATTCATCTTTCTAAATTTTACATGTCTGTTTCATGTTTCTAAATAATTTTAAAAGTTGTAAGTAAATGACATTAATGTTGATTGGTTTTTTCATTCGCTTTCTTTAGATTCATTGTGCAAAAGCTTGGATGATCCGTTGGTTTTTTCTTAACGTCGGTGTAACTTTCCAAACTCCTTTCCAAATATCACATTAACTCTTCACTGTTTTTGACATGATGTAAATAAATTAATAAATCACATACTTAAATTCCCACGCTTGAGTTACCACTTTTAACCAAATTTATTGATTGTTGGCCTACTAAATAGGTGGTAGATACTCTTGTTATTACGCAAGTACTAGAACTGTAGAAAAAATGTGATGTATACGTTTTGTGATGTTCATTCTTCCCAAAAAGTATAAAATGTGTTTAATGTCAATAGAATTTATTCAAAATAAGGAACTTGGAAAGTATTTGATTTTTAATGAAGAAAGCATAGCTTCTTGTTTAAACGTAAATAGTAATGACGTATTCATTAAGAGATGGGTACAAGTAAGTTTAAATTATAGGTATTCTTTGTAAAAAGTAATGTTATCTTCGCTGAAGTAGTAAGATTCTTAAACATTTGAAAAACAATTAAGTATATTCAAAGATTCAAATGTTCTCAAAATAATTTAGCAATTTTTATATAAATAATAATCAGACATGTTACTACAAACTCTTTAGATTCTATTTACGTAATAATAATAATAATCATAATAATAATAATAATAATAATAATAATAATAATAATAATAATAATAATAATAAAATAATGGTATTGCTTTATTTGGAACAGTTTACATTTTGCGCAAAGTATTGTAGAGTCACTGACAGTCCCTAGATCTGATCTTCGTAAGCTGGTTGCAACATCGAGTGGATTTTAAATTCAACCGACTCATAACATTTTTAGTCGCGAAGTAGAGGAACGGTAACAATGGCGAGAGGCGTTAAATGCTCCTCAAGGAGTCTAGTGGGAGTGAGCGTGCGGCTGAGGGCGAGCGAGCGCAATAAGCGAGGGTCGGGGCGGCGCGGCGCCCCCGCCGGAGTGGGCGGAGGCGTCTGGGCGTAGGGTCGCCGAGGGCCGGCGGACGGGGCGCGGCGCGTCGCGGTCTGCTCCAAACCAGGAAAACTCGAGCGAGGAGTTGGAGCGCTTGGCTTGTGTAAACACGGCCCCGACGCCGACATCAAAGAGTGGCCCGGCGCCCTCTCGCTGCCACGGCTGCTCTCGACTCCCCCACTACGCACCGCGACCCGCTCCTGCTCGGGGTGTCTGGCGCCCACGCAAACCCTCTCCTCCCCCCCTCGCCGGTCTTCACTTCCCCTCCTTGTCTCCTATGCTTCCCCTTCCCCATCGCCACACCTCCCTTTCCCTCCCCCTTCGCCCCCGCTACCTCTCGCTTCACCTCCCTCTCCGCCCTCGCCATTCCTCGTTTCAACTCCCGGAACTTTCCCGCTTTCACCCACTCTTCCCGTAATTCACTCTCTCCCCCCTCCCAGTTTCCAAATGGGACTTCTGCAGCCCACCCTTATCATATGTTACACTCACATCCGCAGCACTGGCCACCGACCACCTCTCCTGTATCCCTCTACTCCTGTGTCATTCACCACCCACGTTTCCCCTATTAGAACTTTCCCGTTTCACCCCATTCTTTCCGTCATTCACCCTCCCCCTTTCAATTTCCAAATGTGGCTTCTACAGCCTGCCCTTGTGTTTTCGTACTACACTGACGCCCGCAACGCTGGCCACCGACTGCCCCTCCCCTCACGATTGTTCCGTTCTCCATTCCTCGCTCTCCCTTCCGCATCTTTACAGCTTCTCATTCTCTTCCATTCTTCCCGTCGTACAACTTTCCTTCTCACCAATTTCTACATGTGGCTTCTACAGCCTGCTGTTTTCATCTCGTATTATATTCATACCTGCTGCTCAATTCTTGCCATCAGCCCCCGTTGTCAATTTTCTGACACTTGACACAAGTCACTTACGCTTAAGGGTTTACCTCTTGAGATGATCTCTCTTACAGAAAACTGCCAGTTCAAGTGACTATCTCGTATTTTGGTACGGTATGTCGTGGGAGGATGAAAAGCATTGGCTTACTTACGAAAATTGTTCAGTACACGAAATTTAAGCTTCTTACAAACTTACATACTTACTTTTCTGCATATTGGTTAAAGTGATACATTTTAAAGTCATTATTTTTCTGAATATTGTCTTTTTCTTTTCGTTTTTGTAGGAAGCCGTTGGGTTTATACTTGAATTTGGTTAAAAACATTGCCACTTAAATTTTTTGGTTTATTATATTGTTATTAGGCAGTGTTAGGTAGTGTATTATCTGGCGACTTTCGAGATCAACTATTTCATTACATCATATTAGCACTTGCGATTTAGATTATTTCAATAAAACACTTTACCCGTAAGGAGTACATTGCCTTTTTAACAATACATTTCTTCTTTGCGCTATGTTTACATGTTTCCATTCATTGTTTCAGCGTTATATTTGTTGTTTCCAGCAGACGCCTTCGTTTTTTCAAATATTATTATTTTTGCCGTATCTTACATCCGTTACCTCAATTTTACTTGCTCTTTGAGGCTCAGTGGCGCACGTTTGCAAGATCTCGGCTGCACGTTTTTGGTCATTCTGTTCTATACGTACCAATGCAAACTCGCTTATTGATGACTTCTCATCTCCGCTTGTTTCAAAAATATGAGAATTCCTTTTCTGATACAAAACACGAATATCATAATGTTCTTACTTTTTTGACACTGAATTCGTCTGCGTTAATTATAATCTTGTGTCAATCACCAGAATTTTATTCACGCTGTAATATCATTACTACTGTTACTCAGGACGAGGACAACGCCTAATTTAATTACCTTCGCCATCAGTTACTCTACTTTTACCGCTTCAGCTACTACATACCTAAAACAGTCTGTGCACATACGGCACATGTTCTTTGATTAAGATGACTCCAAGATGTTCCCAGGAAGATTGAAGTTCAGTGAAAGAAACTATTTCTAGAATAAAAAGAGTAAATGAGTCGGAGTAAATAAAGATTCGATAATGAGACCTATCAAGTTAAGGTTACCAGACTGAAGTACTCTTTTAAAAATACTCTTTTTAAGACAAAACTATTTTAAAGTATTTAATATGTATCGTGGCGTGACGTTCATACCAAGAAAAGCTGTCGTTGTGAGCTGTAGGTCGTGTAAGTGTGATGAGCCATGGGCTTGCAGATAATTCGGGGTGAATAATTTTGTAGTTGATAGGAATGAGGAAATTGACTTTCATGGAGTTTTAAACTTCTTTCTTTGAAGTGGCTCGAAACGATATGAAGTAGGACTTAAGGGTTCTACCTTGAGGCCTCTTTTCTTCTAGTCATTTCTTTTAACTATTATGACTCGTAGTGTCACTGAGATTTTCTCTGCACCTACATCCGCAAGAGTCATACGTTTTGTACTGACGTTTTTAACATTCTTACCAGCTAAAATTTTGTCATTCACATTGGAAGAGTGTTTTCAACTCGCATACCATTACAAATATTCCTTTTACCTACACTCTGCACTAGGGTTCAATGACAAACCGTCACTTTGCCCTTTTTTGATACTAAACTTCACATAATATATTCTGAAACTACACTATGCATAACAAAATTAATCACTTATGGAGTGAACGCAGAACAAGATTCTTTTTTATCTAGGGCTTTTATCCAGCCAACAGCCGGTTACCCTTTGCGCCCCGATGGGACGCATATTCGACCATACAGTAGACACCAACACACTTGCGGGCTCCCCTGATCTGGGGTCAGGAGAATGCGAGGCCCTCCGCGACAACACATACATACAAAGTCAAGGGACAAACAGCCATGCCCAAGGCGGGACTCGAACCCGCGACCCTTCGGACTGAAGCGCTGAGTCGGTACTTGCTCTTCAGCCTCGGCCATCCAGGTCGGCGCAGAACAAGATAATGTACAAACTATTTCGAGCTATGGTATGTGCTTTAAATTCATATCGAGACTCGGGAGTTTTTACTGAGAATTCGTGCCTGAGCTTCAGCTATTGGGACGTTCATTTAGGTCTGAGATGTGGATTACACTACCTTTATATTCTAAAACAGTAATGAGTTTTCCTTCATAAAGAAGTTCGTACTTTCCACTCAATCAAATTCTGTGATTTTTGTTTGAATGAAAGGTAGTGGGCTACAGATGTGTTATTAGTTGCTATTATTAACATTTTATAGTGATCATTGCTTGTTAGGTTGTGTCAACAACTTCAAGAAATTATTGGTATATATACTGAAAAACATTTCATATATTTTTGCAGAAATATGTTCTAATCCGTGATCGTAGTGAATAGTGATTGTATTGTTTAAGAAATTGAAAACCTCCCTCATTTAATTAGCCAACGAGAATAAGCACTAAACAACAGAAAATATTTTGCAGAGAGTTTTGGTTTTCTATATAGTATATATGTTTTACTTTTTCTTTGTGAATTTTCAACAGTTCTTCCTTTTGCTCAGTGGTGAGAGCAAGTTTTCAGCTAGTATCTACGTTTTAAACGGCAAACTAGCAGTAATCCTCTACAGAACACTGACCTTGGGAATTTAATTTCAGATAAGTGACGGACCAACTTGGGGTTAAAGTGCAACGAAAATAAAGCATCTTTACGATTTCCTGATATAAATATTATGCTTTCAAATTGAAAGGGAAGTGGCCCATCCAACACATTCATAGAGCTTTCCCCTTTAAAATTACTTTCCTTTCCAAGAATTTCTATGAAGCTGTAATAAATCCCTCTCCATTCTCAACTAAATTTTCTTTTCAGATAATAAACTTAATGAATATCGAGGTAAATGAAGCCGTAGTTGATAGGAGTTGCAACAGCAAATTTGTCGGCGACTGCACCCTGCGTTAACAATAAGAGCTACAGGAGCCTTCCGGCAACAAGAGCACTCGCTCCCTCGTACCTCTCCGCCCGCCCGGCCTCCTCTCGCCCCAATCTAATCCGTTCTAATTTCTTGCCCGGGTATTGGGAAAATTGTTTATTGTAAGGCTGGGAGACCGCTGCCGGGGGGAGGGGGCGAACGGCGAAGGCGGTCCAGAGAGAGCGGCGGTACGAAATCAAGACAAATGAGATTCGCGTCCCAGGGGCAAACTTCATCCCCATCCTCGCTCGCCCTCCCCTCCCCTCGCACTCGCCCTCCATCATCCTCTGGAGCCCCTCCCCATCTCTCCCCTCGGGGCTTCCGACAGTTGCTACTTCCCGCAGTCGCCGCTGCCGCACTTAGGGCACTTCCGTGATGGGACGATAAGGGCATTTTCCTGCGCTTTTATCGCGTTCCACGCCCATGTGATATGATACGAAGTTGATGAAAGTATTGGATACGTGGTGTTGGAATTCTGTCCATAAATGCTTTGGATACTGAAAAGGATTCCAAGTTTGGAAATCGTAAATTTTTTTGTCGTCCTAAAAAAAGATATTATAAAGATAGTTACGTGTGATTCGAGTAGTAAAAGTGGTATTTTATTTTGCAAATAAGAAAGGTCAAGTGACGCAATCCTAGAAGCAAAATAAAATTACTTTTACCACATGTTCCATGCACTATTTTAGACAGTTTTACTGACATTCATTTTATTTTAATTGAAGCATGCAAACAATTATGCAACATTAAGGTCTGTAATAACTGAGGACATCTGAAAAAAAGTTTGTTTATTTTGCAATCACAGTTTTCTCAGAACATCTGAGTATCGTATCACTTTTAGCACTAGTGGTAAACATTGAAATTTAGCACGCTCTGTATGACCTAAAAATAACCGCTTTATCAAGTGGCTGTCTAAAAACTGTATTTTTATACACGTGCGAAATTTTTAAAAGTTTCAAAAGTACATTTTATTCCTTTACAAACTACCGCATTTCAGAAACTAAAGCGATTCAATAGAAAGTCATTGGTTTACTGTACAGTTTTAACATCGTTAGAATAAAATAGTTTGTAGTCATAATACTGAGAAATATTATTTACCTGGCCAAGAAATTCCTTCCTCAAATCGCCTCAGACAAGGTTCCTCGTAATCGTCACATTTGGAGAAAAAAGAATTTGAATTACAAAACATTCGCATCGGAGTACATTTACCGGTAGAAATGTTTCTTGTGGTCACCGGAAGAAACATTTTACACATTTTCCTCCATGATTTTGAACTACAATAGTACCTCATGAACGACTGAAGATTCAATTGCAAATACTGGTTATACCGTTACTTCATTTCCCCAGTTATCACTAGGAATATAATGACCAGCAAAGCTTACTATTTTCAGGATAACTGAACACCTAGCTTAAAGTTGGTGCTTAGCCAAGAAGTCACGCCGAGAGTATTAATAGAGGTCACTTCCTCTATTCCTCAAGCTCCAAGCTTCGCCTTCAAAGTTGTAAAAACATGACAAATCAATTAAGTTTTATTCTTAACTCTTTTTTATTTGTTATTAGTTTATTAATGTTCGTTTGTAGAACAGAAACAAAATACGTAATGATATTCTTAATATCCTTGCCCACCTTTCTGAGTAATGTCAGCCTACCAACTCAGCAAATACTATTTTTTATACTAATTTAATTCGATAAATTAGGATTCGTCTAAAGAAACAGAAAAATACTAAAATAAATACATGGCATCATTCTTAAATAAGAAACATAACTGAGCGTAATCGTTATTTTGCTAAATTAATATTAAAATCGCAATTTTGGCATGATTCCGTGAATTTAAAATTCCATCCAATCGCTTTCATTTCACTGTTACGTATTTTATTTTTGTGTGACGATACAGATGCTTCTTGAGTAGTAGTGCTACTAGTGATAATAGGTGTAGAACGCTCACTGATAATATTCTCGAAGAAAATATTATTAATTCTCCAAGAGAGAAGTATATTTTTTGATGTAATGGAATCTTCTAACTGGCTTTCGAACATGAACGCAAATAACCTACAAGTACCATATCATTTACACAATTCACACTTATTTTGTATCCAACTCTCAAATACACCATACCCATTTTCAGATATTTCTCAAGGTTTTTGTTGGAAACAAACTGTCTGTTGCTGTGTTATATTTTCTAGAATTTTCGCAGAAATATCACAATATTCTCCCAGTTTGTACGTCAAACCTGTTAGAGGTGGTATTGGTCCAACGACGAGTAATGCATTTGTAATCATATTTCCAATCTATTTTGTTTACCTGATGCCTTTGTTTGTATTTATGTGATAACTGACGATTACAAAAGGTCTTTTCACGTTTTATGCACTTTAAAGATATTTCAAATTCTCGGTTTGTTCGGCAGCGAACTAATAAACCATCACGTTTTCTAAGCGCCACAAGCATTTCTTGATGTTTTCTCCCCAAGCAACGTCCAACCCCTAGAAGCAGAGTCTTATTGAAAGCCACCCCTTGTGTTTAAAAGATGCCCTCGGGAATAAACATCTATTCGTACTATGCGCGCACGTTTTCTTGATCCTCCAGCTCTCTAGTTCTAGCTCAGCCCGACACAGCACGGCACGGTAGAAAATATGAGCTCCACTCGGAACGTCACGGTTTAGTTTGCAGTGCTGCCCATCTTTGTCCTTTACAATGTGGGATTCTCAGTTTTCGATATCTTTCTAATGGCCTGTACGTATGGTGCTCCTTCTTGTTATTCAATAGTTTATATAACTATTAATTATTTCTTCAGAATTTAAAAAACCTTGCTTTGTTTCTCATTGTTCTGTAGTCCAAGATGTGCTATTACCCTGAGTTTTCTGTCATTGAAATTGGCAGCAGTGCACTGTCGTTACGTAACAGAATCCACCTTTGCCTGCACCCCCCGCTATGGAGTATCAAGAAAAAGTGCATGATTACTCTCATTTTACTCTACAATATATAACTAATACGTACGATGTATTTTTTCTAGACTTGTTTTGATGTCTTATTTTAAATTCCCATCAGTTTTATTAAAACACATAATAGGTATGGGGATAATCAAACCACAAAAGTAAAAATAAATAATACATATTTATTTTATGCCCGAATGTACCTTTCGGGAACAATATTTTCCCATCCTCAGTGAGTCGGTAACAAAAGGAAAATTGAATTATTAACATAAAGAGGAACAGTGGTATAAAGAATAAAATAAACAAAAGAAGTGAACGAATAATACTAATAATATAATAAAATAATAATATAATCAAATTTTGAAAAATAATAAACAACATTGAAATAACTTATTATTTTTCAAATTTTGAAAAATATGATATAATTTTATCATTATATTATTCATTCACTTCTTTTGTCTACTTTATTCTTTATACCAGTGTTCCTCTTTATGTTAATCATTCAATTTTCGTTTTGTTAGAGACCCACTGAGGATGGGAACATATTGTTCCCGAAAGGTACTTTTGGGCATAAAATAAATATATATTATCTATTTTTACTATTGTGGTTTGATTATCCTCATACCTATAATGGGTTACCATAAGATATCTGCTACCACCACGGAATTTATTAAAACACATTTTGATCAAACTAATGCTAATTCACGTGGTAGCGTTTTGGGTCGCACCTTTCGGAACATTCTGTGTTTCCGAGGGGTCATCGCGGTCGCCAGTGCGTGGGAAGCGTCGATCAGCGCTCGGTGCGGCGCGGCGCGCCTCGCCTCGCCTCGCATGCAACTCCCACGCAACGAAACCAATTCTCGCTCTCCGCGGATTGCTCTCAACGCTTCACTTCGTCGCGACCGTCCACCGCACAGCGCCCCCCCTGAAGCGGGGTTATTTTCGCGCATCATCGCGTCCCCAAATTGGATCACGCTACTTTCTCTGCCATGTCAAAGGGCGCAGTCAGCAACCGCTGCCAGCGGTCATTGTTGAGGAGTGGACTCACCAACTGAGTTAGGGGGTGAAAATGATTGAGAAGTGGGAATGATGAGCTGGTAGCTGACGTTAAGAGAAGTGTATTTCTAAAGCGTAATGAATCAGGAAAAAGTTTGATGCATGAATAGTTGCGACGTTAAGCATGTTGACGTCGATGTTACGTCGTATGATCGTACACGTACTAGGAATATTAACGTAATATCATCAGATATGACGTTATATCCTCTTTAAGTGCCGTTTTCTTGTCTTGATTGTAGTGAACAATTGGAATGGAATGCAAAAATATCAGTTCTCCCTCTTCTAATATTGTCACATTACCGAGTTGAAACCATCGATTCATTTCGCAAGAATAAAACCAACGACACCGTCATTGTCGCTGGTTCAGTTGTTGCTGAGTCTGTTCATCATTGTAGTATGCGGCATGAACGTTCGGCGTTACATACATGACACAAAGTGAAGCCATTCGTTATAGGTATTGGTTTACTTATTAAAATAAAATAAGATGGTACTTTGACATCTACACTTTCAGCAAAATATTTTTTTTAATTAGCAGCCATCTTCCAGAATCCTAATAGGGAAACTACAACATACCAAATGCAATTGACATACCTAATAATTATTTACAAGTTCCAATTAATTTAGATCAGTAATTAAAGAGGGAAGATGTCTGTGAAAATAGGAGTAGAAAAGGTTGCGTCAAAGATAAATGAATGACAAATTTCATTTCTGTATTTGCAAGATTTATTCTGTGCATTTATTTATTTATTTAGTCAAAAAACTGTCAAAAACTGTATGTGACGTATGGGGGAGAAAATCATCTGCGCACGCTTTGTTGAGTTTCAGAATCACTTCCCAATAATTTAACTATTAATCGTTGAATAATAATAATAATAATAATAATAATAATAATAATAATAATAATAATAATAATAATAATAATAATAATATAATAATAACAAATTCAAAAATTATTTATTATTATGTATTATTATTATTTAATATGACTTTAATCATTTTCCAATTTCGTGTATGTATTATTGTAAATTTTAATACACAAATGACTGCTATGCAGCGAAATAATTCATTGAATAATATCGTAAATGTTCTGTTTGTTTACGCCTGTCATCATGGTTAGTCTGAAGACATTTTTTATTCCCTTCTTCTTTAGCATGTTATGTCCTTTAGTATGTTATGTAAGCTTTACGTGTGTTTATGAAATATTTTCATATCCTTTTCCTAAACGTTTTTATAGTTCGCGATTAAGTAAAATAATAAAGAAGTGAGAGACATTTTGAAGTGCGTCACACACAAGACTCGCGTACAGAGCATGAGATCCCCGAAAATTCCTGTATTGAACAGTGGAGAAGCAGTGAGTGTAGATAATTGGTTCTGAAAGAAATATTGGGCCTTCCGACGGCGAAGATGCAGCCCCGTGGGACTAAGTCGCGCGGCCGGTTATCGGACATTTGATTGGACTGGGGCCGCGAGGGTAAGGTGCCTCCGTGCAGAAGGAAGCACGCCCCAAGGTCGCACAGTTCTCAACTAAACACAATTTAAAAATAGTTTTTAATAATAACCTTTCATATTGAAAGTATAATAAAATAAAACAAGCATCCAAACTATTTCGCTGTTCATTTTCTGAACGATAGTTTAGTCACGGTTCCAGAGAACTGTAACTCCGTTGGCTGAGGAGGCATCGTGATCTAAATTTGAGCAGTGTATTTAAGCTTTTTAATGTAATACAACTCAAGGAGGTAAACTCCCTCGACGGAATATCATATACACTGTTTAATAAATGTTATTTTAAATAACACCTTGAATATTTGTTAAATGCGTTTCATTGGTGCCACAAATGTATCATCCTCCGGTGGTTTTATCTAGGGTTTTGATACCCTGCAGATAAACTCAGTGGCTCTGAAACATTTTTAACCCCTCTGCAGCATTGGTGTGTTTCCGATGAACACCTGGTGCCTGAACGTGACAATTATTAGGCTTCTACAACTCCAAGTTTCGTATAGGAATCTGAACATGTTTCTTCTCTCACAAAAGCTATAACCTATAACCAAACAGCTCTAGGTTGCTCCAGTGGAAAGTTATACTTTACTCTTCGGATTTCGAACACGATCTGCTTCAATTTACTCTGACAGCCATCACTAATCCATTCTCACAGAGAACTCTGAATGGCAACACATACCTGGGGGCGTTCTTGACAGTTTTCTCACTATATATCTTTCGGAAACCATTGACGTGGGTACCGCTAATGATCTCAAAAAACCAGTGTGTTTCCAACCCTCTCCGAGCAATGCAACCAAAGCCGCCCTCCTGCGGGATGTTATAAAAAATCTCCTCTTCCATCTCTTACGATCATTCCGAATGCAATGTTGTGGAGTCAATTTTTCTACGTCTAAGAGTACACGCTTTCGCGGCTATTGTGGTTTGTTTGCCCTCGGCAACCTACGTATCATCTCGTCAAAAACTTCTTTATCTGTAGTTAAACGTTTTCGTTTTTCATTTTTATCTTGAAACAAACTGCTAAATTGTTTAAAGAATATCTCTCCACTGCTTAATTCTTTACATTGGATTCTAACTACGAAGAGTTTCTTCCTAGTTTCTGAAACTCTAGGAATCTTCATTGTGTTACTAGCCAGTGAAATACACGTAACCTTGTGCGCGTGCCTATTTCCAGTGTACGCCAACACGTGTCGTGCAGTAGACTGCGCATTTGTAATTACGTCAGTTTTATGTTTTAGCACTATATTGCCTAATATTGTAAATAATGAATACGACCTCCTTGTCTTGTAGCATTCAAGTATTCTTCTGAACATTTAGCAACCATAATTGGGGGAAGGCGATCACAACAAAGGTCGCATGATGAGATACTACTGCGGACACTTCTCAAAAGGCATGTGTGGACAGCATCAAGCTCGTTTGTGCTGTAAGAGTCACGTTATTTAGGTGTGTCTATAAAAACCTTTAAAATATATTTTTAACTCTATATCACCATGTTCAATCCATTAAATTTAGCGTTTCATTGTAAAAATGAGTTTTTATTTATTTTTACCCAAAGTAGTCTCTCAGACTACGCCTTTGTAATAATGCTTGGCACAGGTCGCCTTTGTAATCTAGGGTTAAACCTCTTTATCAATAGCAAAGTAAATTTTGGTTGTACGTCAAGTAATGCAAAAATCACTGCTGAAAGAGAAATTATATTATGTGCTTTACACAGACACGTAATTAATAGAATAAAGGGTGAGTAGAAGGAAATTGAAGGAGGAAGCCAAAAACCAAATGTCTAGTAAAGAGCCCTTTTAGATCGGAAGCAAAAATGGAATGAAATAATCAGATTAGGGGTAAACGTTCTGACTCCTAGGTGTACAGATCAGAACTTCGTCTGTAACAGTGAAAAGTGGCTTTGGATCACACGATTAGAAACTTTCAAAACTAAATCGTAAATGAACAAGCTACAACGACTTTGAGTATGCAAATATCAAACAAAAAACTTGTCTCGTGGCTCAGAGAGACGTCGCACGCCTTTCATTGCTACGGTACAAGTTTGATTCCCGGACAAACTCAAGTGAAATTGGTTCCAATAAAACGAGTCTGCCTGCTTCACCGTGGCTAGTCCAATCTTTGTGAAGTGTCCTAAACCCTTCATATTTCCTCATTCCTTCCCAATTCTGGCTGCTGGATAGTGACGTAGGGACGCGCGGTGTGAGAGACGCGTTCACGGAGACGCTACCTGACGGTCCTCTTGACAACTGACAGACAAGACATACATAAATAACAAATATTAATGGATGATTGTTTCGGAAAATGTTCTCAATGCTTGATCAGGGGCTAAGACAGGCGTTGCGTTAAAATTAATAATTAAGATGATAAATATGCATCACATATTTTTAAGTACACAAAACAGGATGCTGTAGATGATTTGTAAGTGGTTGGTTTGGTTGGAGAAAACATAAGCTTAATGTGAAAACTGAAGCTAGTTTAGAAATGTTGGTGAACCTATGCAACACTGTATAATTGAAAGTGAAATTTATTTCTTCAAACAGTCATAAAAAGTCTAAATTATCATGGGAGACCACTGGAAGATTATATGAGAGAGATAATTGTAAGATTAAGAGATACGAAATTCGTATTAGGAAAGACAAATTGCATCCCGGAAATGGGACTAACAATTCCAGCTAGTAATAAGCCAATACGTCTGCTTTACAGCAAGGACAGCGACGTACCCTAAGGTCTAGGACAAAAGGAACGACAACAGCCAAGCCGTTTGTGGCAGAAAGTCACCCACCACTCCTGGTCGGCTGACGCGGAAATGACGGCACGAATGCGTGAGACCGCAAGCAAGTGAATGCTGTAGGCATCGAATTTCCCTAGGGGTGTAGGGGAACTCCAGCAACAGTGCCAGCAGAGTGGCCGTGAGTCGGAGATTGCTGAGGTGGCAGGGCGCGGTAGCGGTTGCGGTAGCGGTGGCGATGGTGGTGGCGGTGACGGTGGTGATAGTGGTGGCGGTGGTGATGATGGTGACGATGACAGTGACGGAAGTGTTGGTGACGATGACGGTCGTGACTGTGATGGTGAGGAAGCTGATGACCATGACTGTGGTGGTGGCCGTGACGGTGACGTGACGGAAGTGTTGATGATGATGGTGACGGTCGCGACAGTGACGGCGAGGCCGGTGACGGCGAGGGCGATGGCTGTGACGGTGGCGGTGACGGTGGCTGTGACAGTGGCGGTGACGGTGGCAGTGACGGTGACGGTGGTGGTGACGGTGACGGCGGTGGCGGTGGCGGTAATAGTGACGGCGGCGATAGCGGTAGCGGTGGAAGTGGCGGAGACAGTGACGATGCTGGGGGAAGCTGGTGCAAGAGAGGGTGAGGCGCCAGCTGTGCGCAACAAACTGGGTAATTCGGTTCCACGTACGGAACACGCGCAAATTAATATGCGTGCGCTGAGCGACTTCCCTGTGCGATGCGCGATTCGCATTTCCCTCCCTCCCCTTGAGGCCCCTTCTCCCCCTCCTCCCGCCCACAGCACATGCGCTCGGATCACGTCGCACCTACGCCGTCCGTGTTACACAAACCACTGCACCTATTAACATTTGTCAGTAATTGATGCTCACTCAAGCTTCTTCTTTATCAATTTATCTCTATTATTGTGATTGTGTATGATGTTGTGATTACAACTACCTCCATTAAAATTATCTAAAAAAAATTTCGCGAATTATGTTCTCTTCATTTGAGGGTCGAATCGAACAATAATTTCAATTTGAATTATCTCAGATTTTTTTCATTGTGAACTCCGTTACTAACACGAATTGTTGCTGACACTTGTACAAAATTACACTTCACCCTACTCGCTTTGCTTATATTTCGCACAAATACTCACTCTTGAAAATTATAAACAAGAAATTTCTTTACCCTTGTTCCTGCGAGAAATGTGTCAGATTAAAGAAATTTCAGTTGAAACTATTTTGCTCTTTGAATTCTGTAGACATTTTCAGTTTTTCGTTACGTTCCGCAATTTTGCTGAATTTTCCACATATTTTCCTACAACTTTTTGTTTTCTTTGACATTGATATTCTGCTGTCCCTTTGTCAAATTTGTATTTCCATTTTCATTTACTGCTGAATGACAACTGAACGACAGCTAAATGACACTCTTCACGTTTGGAAATAGTGAGGTGTAGCAACCAACGCATATGACAGCTAGATTGTGTCATTTAACTCTTTTAACGACCATACCTCTTGCAAGAGAAATACTTGAAATATTGTCCTATACATTATTTTGTTTTAAAAATTCACGTCTTGGGTGTTGAATATACATAGTAACAATGTAATCTCCTTTTTTAAATATTTTTTTTCCTGTTCTGCAGATCATGCTTTTCAGGGAGTGTAACCAGGTTAACCATTATTAATGTTACGGACGTTTGTTCTGTTTTTGACTGAACTTTTGTGTTCTTTTGCTTGGTTAAGAGGCTCTGAATTGTCTGAATGAGGATTGTTGTTTGTTTATTCGTAGTTCTAAATAAACACGTGGAAGAAGTTCTACTAACCACACAAATGTCTTAGTTAGTGTTTTAAATTTCTAAATTATTATTCGTGTCCGTGACTGTAACCTACAACTTCTTGCAGCAGCCAGAATCATAATAATTTTCGTATAATATAACATATCTTCATATAATGTAACGATGCCTTACATAATGTAAATGCGGCGATTCTCTCAATCCTATAGCGTCCTTTGGTTTATTTATGTTTTATCTCAACTGTTCGCTATTCAGAGCTACAGTCTATAATATGTTCTGTAATGATTACTTCCTGGATGTCGTTTGTTATTTTAATAATCAAATTGTTCCATATTTTCAATATCGAGTGGCAAAGTATATAATTCTATTGGTGAGTCATTTCAGTGTATGACTCTGGAATTTCCAGCTTTAGAGATTCTTTTTCAAATGTGGATAGAACGCTTAAGATACTTTTCATAAATATTAATATTCCAAATTTTTTTTACGATTCTCAAAATTCCCAGTCTGCAGAGACCCACGAACTCCTCTTACAAGTGAATGCTGCACTGGAGCTTTGTAAAGGTTATATTTCCGTCTCCTGGCATTGAGGCATGCTCGTCGTCGTGGTGTCACGTGCCACTCGAGTTGACTCGTCGGGCGCATGCGAGCACGTCGCGTTGCGACCGGCGCATGCGACTCCACGGGAGCGCGAAATTGCCCCAAGCGAGCGGCTGGCGGCGGGGGCGGTGCCGGCGGGGGCGGAGACGGTGTTTTCTGCGCCGGCCGCCCTCCCCAAGGCCGCCTGTCATTCCGGAGCCCCGCCTTGCGCGCCGCCTGGCGAAGTCCATAACAGCCAGCGCTCCTACGCACGCCTCCTCCATCTTTTTCTCGCGACACGGGAGCGCGCGGATATGGCCGGTCGCTGCCTATCCCTGTTCTCTACCAAGGCCTCTTGTTGAATCTTTAACATCTACACGTTACGTATTTTAGTTGACAGCCATCTTCTCAGAGGAATGATACAAATTGTTAAATTAGAAACGAAACAAACTATTTACTTAAAATTGATGAACTTCAATTAAAATATTCTCGGCAATTATTTTCTTGCATCCATCACTTCTTTAATAAACTATTTTAATACCGTCGTATCATTTATAATCTTTTGTATTATCCGTTGTGAATTGTTGTCTTGAAAGGTTCCAACAATACGTAATTAGTTTCGGCCCTCAATCAGTCAATTAAATAAGTTTTTACCTTCAGTTGTACACGGGTCTGATAAACACTTTTGCTCGTCCAAACTCCAGTGGACACACAACTCGTTCCGTGTATTTTCAACAACTCCCCAAGTCGCCTTTATTTGTAATTTAAAAGGTTATTATTACAGACAAATTAGAAAACTTGATGCTAAGTGGCTAGGCCGAAGACCTTTAAGCCATTACAATACCTACATTCTACCGCGTTCTAACCTTTCGAATTCTGGTAGTCGTGGTTCTGATAGAATTATTCCATAACGTTTATGATGGTACGTACATCCTCACTCTTCATGCCCACAGAATAACATCCTTTTCCTTAAAGAATCGATAGCTCAAATTGTTTAGTTGTGGTCTACAGTTTGTTTCGCGAAGGTGAGCAAAGAGTTGCTAAAACATTTCTTAAGGAGAGAGTATACTGATAAATTCAATGAAAGTGTAATTTTCATGAAAACAATGTTTGACGTTTACGGGTTTGTAGGCCGTAGTCTAACGGAGACGTGTCCATACATTTCACCTACAACACCTCGAGAAGGCATTACAAGCCAACGGTTACAAGTCCAGTGTAGTAAGGTGGGCTCTACACCCAAAGAGGAAGGCTGATGAACAAAACCATACAGAAGATGCTATACTCGGTACAGTTTCCCTGCCCTATGTGAAGAAAGTAACGGACCGCATAGGGAGACTGATTGGGTTGGTTAACAAGACATAGGATTAGAACAATCTTTAAACCCACCCAAAAACTCCGTAACATATTATGCTCAGTCAAAGATCCCCAGGACCGCATGTGTCTAGCCGGAGTTTACAGAATTCCTTGTTCTTGTGGTTCCGTATACATAGGCACTACAGGGAGAAGTTTCAATACTCGAAAAGAACACGAAAAGAACTGCCGTCTAGGACATACAGATAAATCAGCAGTCGCCGATCAGGCGCTGTCGGGACGCGGCCACGACATGAAGCGGCGCTTTGAAGCTACAGATGTTCTCTCTACCCCCACACACTACTACAAGAGACTCCAAATGGAAGCCATTGAGATGTACAAACACAAAAACAATTTCAACAGAAAAGAAGAAGGTGACAAATTAAACAGTACATGGTAACCAGCACTTCGGAACACCAAAACTCGGCAGCCAAGCAGTACCGCTGACGCGGCCCAATCATGCGCGAGCGCCGCTGACGCGACCCAATCAGCGCGAGCGCCCGAACCTCGTCCTTTGCTATAAATAAGGACCCCAGAGCCGCGGGAGCGTAGTAGTTTTAGTTAGGTTAAGATTAGTTTTAATTAGTATTTTTAAGTTATCGCCCTCCCGCAGCTCCAAAAACCTAATCGGTTGGAGCTTATTGTATCCCTAATTAATGAATAAATTCCCGCCTTGCCATGGCTACTGGCGAGGGGAAAATAAAAAAAAGCAGGAGTGTCAGTCAACGCGTTGCTGCCAGGTAGAACACTTCGCCCCCGACAGAAACTCCACTGAGGATGCCTGCCGCAGTTGCAGGCAAAGTGTATGGACAAGTGTCCGTTAGAAAACGGCCTACAAACCCGGAAACGTCAAATATTGTAGGAACCGGCCTACATTGTATGTTTCATGAAAACGTTTGAATTAAAAAAAACAGTTTTGTTTCGAAACTTCCACGCTTAGTTTGGGGAAAAATTTTAAATTATGACTGAAATATTAGTTTGTCACATTGTTGAGCCATAATATTACGAAAACGTTACGAATAATACGAGAAAATATTGGCTGTTGTAGCACGCCTTCTTTAATATTATATTCTTCTATAATATTAAATATCTATATTTAATAGATATGTATAATTACTAGCCGGAAGGATTTTAATGAAATGCTCTTTTTTCTTTTCACTTTAGAACAATCCTGTTTACTATAGAAATTAATTTTATGTTACGACAAAAGCAAATTACCCATTTTTCTGTCTTTTTTGCATGTTTTGTTCATTCCGATTAATAAGTAATTTCTTTACCTCTTTCCGTCGTTTGTAATGTACTTTTACTGATTTAATCGACTTTAATATCAGTTTAACACACTCGCTACAAATAATAATAATAATTCGTAAATGTTATTTATAAAGTATCGGCCAATAAGAAAGAAACTGGTGTGGACATATAAAGAAAATTTGCAAAACATTTAATTTTGTAGGTGAGCCTTGATTTGAAATGTTCTTTGGCAATAGAATATAATTTGAGGGGTTTTGTGATATTTTTTGAATAACACAATAATGATACTTAAATCGTCAGTGCTGTATTTCTCTGTCTTTTAGTTAGTGAATTTACAAACTATATCCAATCGAACGAATGTGGAGATAATTATTTCTAATCGTCAATGCTGTCAATACAAATGTGAAGGTGCTCGGTGATGTACACTAAAGTCGTTAAAAACTAAAATGATTAAAATGTATTTGTCATTATTCTGTCACCTTTCTTTGTAGGCAATTACGCTTGGAAATATGTTCCGCCACAGTAGAGGAATTAAAGTTTTGATCGTGTTACTGAGTAACAAATTTAATTATTACAATGATTAATGTGGCAAAAATTGTGTTAATGAGAGTCAGAAATAGAGAAGGCCAATTATCTAGGTGACACTTTATCTTCATTTTAGGCCACCCGGTCTATAATGTTATATATATATATATATATATATATATATATATATATATATATATATATATTCGTAGTGATTCAACGCATATTTAGAGAACAGGTTATTTTTAGAAAATTATTCTCCAATATTTAGTCATCAGGATGTGTTTGAGGGAAATGTATTCTTTGTATTAAACATGGAAGTAATTATTATTTTTGTATTTGATGTACAGTTTCATATTAATATATTTTTACTTAATCAATTTTTTCTCTTTTCAGGTAAGTCTGATTAAGAAAATATGGAGCATTATTAATGTATCATTAAGGTAAGAATAGAATTATTTTCTTTATTTCCTGTATGAAATGATTCGAACTTTTCAAAAATTAGTTTTCTTCCAATTTCATTTTTGTTTTTGAAAGGTTTTGCAGATAAATGTTATGTATTAGAATTTATTTGACCACATTATCAGGTAAATGCGAGTTGGAGTATAACCCTGTACTATTCCTAAAATTTAATAATTATAAATTCACTATTTGAAAGTTTGCAGCTGTTTAGGAGTGGAGAGATTGTGTTTTTTAAATGAATTGTAAACTTTTCTGCAAATTAGTTGTTAGTTAATCACTGATGTACAGATTTTTTTAAGAAATTATATTTGAGAGATTAAAATCCAACATCATCAAAATCCATGTTTTCCTATTTTGTACTTATTTCTCTTAATCAGTAATGACGCAAGTGCGAAATATGTATTCGCTTCTACTTTGTTTCGATTTTGCATTACATTTTCCATATTATGTACTTGCCTCAAAATTCTTTACATATTTCAAGTAATCAGGCAAGAGATTGTAGTCCTTGTATTTTCGATAAATCATCTCTGTAATATCTCAGAGGTCGCAAAAGTGAATTTTACCTTTGTTCTTTAAACATGAGAGGAAGTATTCTGAGAGTGATCATTTTCCGTTAAATATAACCAACAACGCTTGAAAGTGTAATTTGTTTTGTAATTCAATATTCCGGTCTGCAGAGTCCTTTGATTTGTTTTCATAGTTCATAGCTCTCCGTCTCCACGAATTCTCCTTTACAACTCCGAATTAAATTTACCGGCAATATTATTATATTATTCTCAGACTTATCATGGTGGAGTTTGTTTCCCAAGTGTACTTGGCAGAAAATTAAACAAAATTGTCTAATTTCATCCGTGCGAATCCCTTGTGGTTAATTGCGTATGCTCTATTAAACACATCCTGGTGACTTAATACTTCGTTTATTGCAAAATATGAAAATTAAACTCTGTTTTATTTACAAATCTCGTAGCAATCATTATAGTATTTCTGCCCCTTTAATAACTTTATATACGATTGGATCATTTTGAGATTAATCGGGCAAATATATTACACTAATTTCGATTTGGTCTTCTGTTAAGTAAGTCTGTGTTAATTGTAACCATTAAATTAATTTTCTTAGGAAACTGAAATACTAATGCTGTGAAATTGCAAGCGTTTTCAACAGCAACCTAAAGGTATGGTAAAGTAAACATACGAAATTTCTTCAACGCTACATTCCATTTATAAAGCAAAACAAACCATAATTTATTGTTCGACGTCACTTCCTACTTTCACACACTTCCTACTTTCTAATTGACTAACACACTTTCTACTTTCCTATTGACTGATATATTTCGTCTTTTGGTCCGTCCGTCTTTTTTTCAAACCAAATTTATTATCCTCAATTTGTTCTTTAATTAACGTCCTGAATATTATTGGAAAATATTAGTAGTCCCGCAAATCTGACCTCAATATGAGCAATATAAAAAATAATGAAAACAAAAATTGCTCGAAAACGACTATTCTCTATAAACTCTGTATAGGGATAGTGCTAAATTCACAGTATAACATGACAATAATTATTTTGCATTAATTTGTTTTTCCCCAAATTATACAAATTACAATTTTTAAATATCTTCCAGGTCCTTAATATTTGTAATATAAGCATTTTTATACTTTACTGCATTTGTGAGTATACGAGGAGCTCAAAGTGTTTTCTTATACAGTTTCTTGAAAAGTCAAAACTTTTCCGTGAAAAACGCTCTAAATTTCTCATCTTCAGAAATTCTGGAATGCCGTTTTCTGAAAAACAGTTCCAAATTTTTTTCTTTACATTTTTTATACGGATAGTGTGGAATGTATCTCATAAAGTGAAATAAATTCCACTTTCATTTATTTATTTCGTTTTTTTTAAATTACACAAATGTATTATTTAAATTATCTTTCATGCCGTTAGAAGTATTTCAGTCACTTCTTGTACATCATTCTATATGTGAGTGTACTTGCTTGAAATAATTGTTAATGAAGTTTTTCGAAAAATCAAAATTTTGTTGGAAAATTAGCTTCAAATTGCAAATTTTCATAAAACTTTCGAATGGTAGTTTCTCAAATACTCTAAATATTTCAATTGAAATTCGCATATAGGGCCAAGTTTCTTTCCTATATTATTTCTACAGTTTTTTGTTCAAATCTACTGTTGAGGCTGCAAAATAGCTTCAGTAAATTATTTGGGAGAGCAACAGAATGATGGATTGGGTTGTCCCAAAGCGTGGCTACCCACTTTCCAGTTTGTCACTAGAGAAAAGGCTGAAAGGCAATTATTCGAGAAGTATTAGTTTCTCAGCGTGATAAATATTGATGATGGCAGAAGTTGGTCAATTTTACCTTCTTGTCAATGTTTCCTTAGACGAACAGAAGATTGTTTTCTGTTATAATTCGTGCGACATACCATTTCATCTTGCTATCGCCTCTTACGCGCTCAAAACACCCACTGCTACCACTTGTCAAAGTTAATTTTTTCACTGCCGCCCAGATGTGAATTACCATGGATTTTTCCTGACGAGGCGATCTTTTGTGAATACGCACAGCTGTAAGATTCTTCAACAATTACCCGTCGTGGCGTCATAAAGTCGTATTTCTTTGAAATCGTGACAATGGGAACGCGTTTGCACGCTAAAACTTTTCAGCTGAGGTCACAATACCAACCCTACATAATTAAATTAATAGTCGGTTGCATATATACGTGGGTCTTAACGGTGTTTTCTCGCGCGAGGCGAGTCGAGTAATCGTGAAACTGTGTTCGGCCACTTTTCTTTTAAATAATGCTATTCTATCGCGCCTTCATTTGGAGAACTTTTAATTCTCGGGATGTTGACACTCTACAGTGTCTCCGGTACCTGGCACGGCATAGCGGGCTTCTATGAAAACCGTTCAACTCTTCAACTGTTTATCCTTCCAAAGAGTTTCCCGCGAAAGATGTTTTTGTCTTTTCCTCTAGAAGCAAACGCACCGTTTTTTGCAGAAAAAAATGTAAGTCCGACGCGGGACGTTTAAAACGCATGTTCTTTGCTGTTAATTAGCAGCAAGGAATTGTTATAATGATAGGTTTTAAAGTACGGCGCTAAATTTGTATCAATTTTGGTCGCGGATTTGCTATCACTACCGTTAGGTGAATGAATAATTAAGATAATGTGAAAAATTGCTCTTTGAGCTCCAATAGACGACAGCTGGGAAGACGGTAGAGAAAAAACAAAAAGCTAACCCAGACGCAAGAGAATAGGTGGTTAACTAATTTGAAAACGTCAGTGCCATTATGAAGTACCTCTAATTTGACATGCATTCCTTTTATAGACGGTAATGTATTTCTCCTGATTTTCGCTAAAACATAACAAAATACTTTGCTCAATGATAGCCAGGCATGATTTTATCATTCGTTTTGTGGATATTCGTTTCTCACTTAGACGTTAATTCGTATTCTTAAAAACGTGTAATGAGTTGCACATTTGTCCCTGATTGGCAGACACAACCCATCATGAATTTGTGTTTGACGGGTCTATGAAATCTCTTTGATAACGTTAAAAAGTGACCTGCCAAACACCAACGTATGATGCGTTGCATTCTATTTAGGAGTACTTGACACATTTGTAACTTCATTTTATGAAATTTTCCTCCACATGTTCGTATGTAAAAGTAATCATCTTCGACTCACCTACACGTCATAGAAATTCGTTACATTTATTCTGAGAGTTCTCGTATTTCCTATGTGCTTTTTCCCCTTCGTTAACGATCCCACGCGTCCGTTTTTCTCCACGTGTGATGGAGTGTATCCGTCTGGCGCCGAAGCGGTGACCGCTGCGCGGAGTCTGAGCTCCTTCGCGTCGCCGGAGCCGGGAGTCGTTTCTTGCGGCGGTGGCGCGCCGCCTTCGATCCCCCGCGGAGCCGATCTCTGGCAGCCAAGGGGGCGGGGCGGAGGCGACGATAGACCGCGCGGCGCTGCGACGCGCAGCGGGACGCGAGGCGACGCGACGCAGGTGCATTTAATGGCTATACGATGACTCGGGCGCAGCAAAAACCGCGGAGCGTCGCGACGCGACGCGACGCGCTCCGACGCAGGAGACGACTCCGAAGACAACGCTGGCGGAGGAGGAGATGGAGGCGGAGGTGGAAGGGTAAGGGTTTGGGAAAGGAGGCGACGCCGGCTCGGATGTTTGAGACGAGAGTCAAAGAAGTCGAAGGAGGGGTGTCGGAGGAGAGGAGACGGGCAATAAAGTGGCGACGCCGGCTGCGATGTCTATTGTTCGAATAATATTTCTGTCTACTTGGCGGGTGACTGGAGAGAAATGGTTCCTCTGTCCAACCAGAGGCTTTAAATTCTGCGAACTTCACTGCAGAATTGCCGATATTTATTAAGAAAAAACATGAAATCTTAAAGCGCGAAGCAACTAAAATTGAAGAGTGTCATTACTTCTTTGGCTACGCGTCGTGTATGCTGTTCTGTGTCGTCTACTGTTATGTGCTCTTATTGCGATTTCTTGCTACTGTTGTGATCTGATGCGAGAACGACCACAGGACCACGTTTCTGTCGGCCAAGAAAGTGGCAACAACGCTCTACCCCCCCCCCCAGCTGTCAAGTAGACAGAACTATTAGTCGGAAAATGAGGCAGAACGGAAGGAATGAGTCAAAGAAGTCGACAAACGGGTATTTTATTTTTATACAAAGGGCGGAGAGGGGTTATAAAGGGGAGCGGTGCCGAGTGCATAGACGGAGGCGGAAGTGGTGGCAAGAGGCGGAGAAATCGACGGACGTATGGTGGAAAGGTGAGATAGTGGAGGCGTGAGAGTCCGCAGTAAAAGCAGAGGAAATAAATCAAGGGATGATGTAGCTGACGATGTCGGTGATGGTGGGAGTGGAAATAAGTGGAATATCGATGGTGTAAGTAGTAGCAACGGGGGAGACGACCTCAAAGGTACATCGCTTTTGTATGTGATTGTAGTGGTTACGGTGGTAGCTGAAATTGTTGGATTGGCGATAGTGGTAGTGGAGACGGTGGCGGTAGTTGTGGTGTGTGACGGTAGGTAGTTGTAAGTCGAGATGTAAGTCGGCGTCAAAAACCATCTTGTGGTAACATCTTAAGGATATAATATTCACTATATTTACCGAACTAATGACCATTATAGATGACGAGCCCAGAAATATAAGATAATAGAATGATCATTAAACCCCTGAATCATCTGGTAATAGGTGGTATTTATAGAAGATAAAACTACTGCATTCCACGTGGTAAAAATGTCGGATAAAATTGAGAGATTTAAAGTGAGTTTAAACACGAATTACACATTACGGACTATTTAAATTTATAAAATATCAGCGTATAAGCTTTCGTTTTCGTTTATCAAAAACAGGAAACTCAACATTTTTTCCATGAAATATTGTCTGGGCTTTTACCAGGATTTGTAAAATTGATTCTGGAACTATGCGTGTTTTAAAAATATTTTTGAGGCTGACACAGCAAGCTATATCGTCAAGACTTTTAAAATGATGAGGATCAAAGGTAAATGTTTGTGACCATCAACTTTCAGCTGAAATACGATCGTGTAATATATTCTCATTTGGAAAAAGTGATGTAAAGGGGAAATATTACCTCCCAAGGAATGTTCTACTATCATAATATGGCTTAAAAATTGACAGTAGATTATGTATCAATGATTAATGGCTATTCCAAAAGGGAAATAGAAAATAACTTCTTGAGCATCATGAATAAATAGTAAAAACATACTGTCATTAGGAACAATTTTTTTGACTTGGCTCTTGGTGTTGTCTGAAATGGTTTAGGAGTCTTTCGATGCGAATCTGATATTTAAAAATTCGTTCAACTTTTTACTGACAACAAGGTTGCTGGCAAACATATTAATATTACTATTATTAAACAGTTTAAAGAATTTTCAAGCTTTATTTATACCATACAACAATTTTTCACAAAACACATCATTCGCATTTGTATCTGCTCTTTCCAACTTTTGAAGGCTTGCTACTTTGTAAAATTAAAGTTCGTACAATACGTTTGGAATTGTTTCTCTATATAATACTATCACAACAAACGATCAATTTGTGGGAGGATGATCAAATATTTTCTTCGCCAGTAACCTGAGCGAAGGTCAACTAGTGTTTCCGGGAATTATCTCCCAAAATGGGAAATTTTCTGCTTGTGAGAAGTTAAGTGTTTGTTAATAAAACGTATGTCTGAAGTCTGTTGAAATGTAAGGAAAATTAAAAAGGAAATACAAAACCTTGCTGTAATTTTAAATTTTCTTGACAAAATTGGCTTAATGAAAGTTTTTTATTAAAAGTTTTTCCTTATGATAAATATGTCAATAATACTTAATTAATTCAACATAAAACTAATAATAAGTTAATGTTAAGAAGAGTCATTTGATGCCATTGAAAGAAATGCCTTTCTGGAGCATTTGCTCGCAAGACGAGGGGAAGTTGCCCTCCGTGCATGTGGCAACGCTGGGCGGTGGCGCGAAGGTGCTGACGGCGCCCTAGGCAGGCGCACCAGCGCGAGAGGAAGGAAGCGGGGCGGGGGCGGGGGCGGCGGCGGGACGGAGTTGCTTGAGGGCGGGGCGGGGGCGGCTGGGCCAGGAGTTATGCAGCCGCAGGCATCTGCGCACCGTGTCCGCCCCACCCCGGTCCCCGCGCCCGGTCCCGCCCCGCCCCGCCCCGGCGCAGTGTGTGCGGTGGCGGCGGCGGCTGTAGAGGCGGCCCGCAATGGTGATGGCGGTGGCGGCAATGGCATGGGTATGGTGGCGCCGACAAGGTTGGTAGAGGAGGCGGAGGTGGTGGATTCGCTGACAATGAAGATGGCGGTGGCTGCGCCGACAATCGCGCTGGCGGAGGTGGTGGTAGCCGCGACAATGGTGACAATGGCGGTGGTGGTGGCGGTGGCGGTGCCGGAATAGTGCGGACAGGGGCGGCGGCGGTGGCGACGATGGTGGCGATGGCTGTGGTGGTGATAGCGCTGGGAATGATGATGGCGGTGGCGATGTTGGCGACGATGGCAGTTTTGGGAACAGCGGCAGCGATGCATTGGCGGGGGATCGGGAATGGCGGAGGTGATGATGGGGGAGGCGGCGGCTGGAGCGATGGCGTGAGGACGAGGGTGAAGATATTGGGGGCGAGTTTGGAAGCTGGGTCTGGGGCGGCCGCGGCAGCAGCGGTGTCTGGGAGCGTGGGCGGTGGCTCGGGTGTTTGGCCCCGTCCTTGGTGGCGACGGCAGAGGCGGGGGCGTGGCGAGGGCGGTGAGAAGGGGAACAGAGCTCGAGAGCGCACCTCCGCGGTCTGTTCTTCTTCCCCGCGGGACGCAAATGCGGTGAACCCGTATTTGAGCTGCCGCCGCGGTTCAAATCTTCTGCTCAGCGTTTGGGTGCGGGATATCAGATGGTTATTTATTGCGAGGGACATTAGAATCCTAGCAATGTCGGATCATGAAGAGATGTGAAGAGGTTCAATTGGAAAATCGTAACTTACTTGATTTGTCTTTCGTATTATTGGGCCCAAATATATCCCACAAATCGCAATTTTTATTTTCTACGCTCACCCACATCATTTTAATTTCTAGTAAGTAATACGACCATTGTGTAATAAAGATTCTTCAGTTTTGAAATCTAGGATAAAAAAATGGATTTCTACGAGAATTTGCATGAAAAAATATTATCTTCCTGTAATATAATTGTGTTGAAAGTACTTGAAATTTGACGATTTCTTGGCCATAATGTAGTTTTAATTTTCTCCTACTTCAGTATTGTGAAACTATTTGTAATTATTAGTTACACGTTAACCATATTTGAAGAATTAAAGGTTCAGCATTCGAGAAAATTTTTAAATCCATTTCAGGATATTTTTAAAGAAAATTTACCATTCGTTCCAACCTAAATTACTTTACGGGAATATTGTTTGACCAGAACATGTCATAATAACATTTAAAATTGTTCTATTAATATGCCATTATTTATTATCAGCGATTATGTTTTCCACGTGCAGTTTCTCTTTCATGTTTTCATCCTTTCTTCCATTTACTGACTCACCTCAGTGTCATCTGAAGATAGTACTAATCCCATATTAATCTTTCTACTGGAATTGGAATACATTATTCGCAACTTTGGGAACTAATACAAAACTATTATGTATTACCATTAATTTTAACACTGCCAAAAATGAAACAAAGCCATTATATAACTTCGTATGTATTTTCATCCACATATCGTATTTTCATTGTACATAAATCGAAAAATTGATTTTTATATATATATATATATATATATATATATATATATATATATATATATATATATATATATATCAGTGGTTTTGGGGTTAATTGAATATTTCTCCGTTTTTAATTTGCGTGTACTGCTTTTCTACCTAAATAATATGAATATTTATCTTTGAGTTTTTTTTTATAATGTTGATAATTGTTTTTCATGAACTAAAACATGAAATTACGTTTACAGAAATATAATATCGGAGAAAAGTGGAAAGTTAAAAATAATTATAAATGGTTGTAATCCAGGGATAAAAACTTTCAGAAAATTATTTACACAGTATTTTTATTCTATTAATATTATATAAAATGGTTATTGGGTTCTGAGAAATTAAATATAGTTTTTCTAGTGACTTAATCAAAGAAATCATTAGCTGGATACAGTTGTATCCTTTTAGTGAAGTATTATTTAAAGATGCATCATAACTTTATTTATTTATTTTACGTTAAAAAAACAGTTAAAACTGCATATGACGTGCAATGGGGAAAAGTGAATTGTGTGCACATTTTCAAAATTCTGAGATCTCTACACTAAGTCATATACTACTTAAATTTTGAAGATAAAAAACACCTCCCACGTAATAAAATATATTTTCAAGGATAAATAAGCAATAAAATTTGGCTCTTATCATGTTGTCCTTCGGAATAATACTTCCTGCCGCGACAACATGGAAACGATAATTTGAATAAATGTATTTCCCACTGAATTCTAGAAGACGTGCACAGAAAATGAAATTACATTTATGTCCAGAAGCAACACAAGGGGCCATCTCAGCATTTGCTCAATGGATCAGGGAAACTGGAAGAAAAACATGATCGAGATGGGGGTCATTGACCCAGAGGCTGTTGTACAATAGTTGTTACAGGTTGTTTATACACATTTATACAGTCCAAATGGTAAATAATGCATTATGTATCATTGTTAAAATTAATGTTACTTTTCTTGTGATGCTCAGTATAGTCTCTAATTGTATAGAAACAGTTACGCAGCAGAAACGATTTCACTTGGGATTTAAACTTTTCTATTGAATTTAATCGTTTAATGTCATCTGGCGAAGTGTTGTAAAGTAATGTTCATGTATTGTATGTGAATTTTTTGTAATGAGCTGTTGATACTGTCCCCTGATGAATATGATTTCTACGTCGAGTATTATAGTAATAGACATCGGCATTTTCTGAAAATATATTCCCGCCCTTAAGCAAGTCATTTTTGACAAAAACCACTGATTCGTAAATAAACAGACACGGTACTGGTAAAATTCCTAGATTAATGAAGAGAGGCTTACATGAATCACGTGGGTGGGATTTGGTTATTATTCGTACAATTTGTTTTTGTAATCTAAAAGTCTGGGAGCTATGAGACGTATTTCCCCAAAATATTATGCCATATCTCAGGCGGGAATGAACATTCGCAAAATATACACAACGAGCAGTATGAAGGCTGACTGAATTTGCAAGAATTCTGAACGCGTAGCATAATGAACTTAATTTTGTGTTCAATTCATTTAAATGGACGTTCCATTTAAGGTTTGACTGAATTGAGAGACCTAAAAATTTTGTTGCCTGATCATCACTCAATGGTACACCGTTCATTTTCAATAGAGCACATAATTGTTTGTTTGAAATGGAAAACTGCATTAAAACCGTTTTCTTTTCGTTTACTATTAATTTGTTATTTCGGAACCAATTTGAAACATCTGATATTGTAATTTCTCTCCTAAAGTGAATCTTTCTACAGCAGGTTCCGAATTCTTAAAACTTTTTCTCTGTGCTCTTGAACTCCTTATATTATGTGAAAGAATCGTAATTGAAACGGCTATTAGAACACTTCCAAAATTATCAGACCTGTTTGTCATAGAAAATGTCTTTCTCTTTCTCCCTTTTTCTCTCTCTTCCTTACTCTCTGCATCTCTCTCTCATCTCTCTCTCCTCCCTCTCTCTCTCTCTCTCACTATTTCTCCCTCTCTTTACCGCTGACTCCCTCTCCCTGGCTCTGTTTCTTTCTATCGCTCTATTTCGAAGGCAACTCCCAAAAGTAATCTTCTGAAGCTTTTTTCCTGTGGGAACCATCTTATCCACGTAGGCCCTGAGTTGAGCGTTAATAATGGCTGGTGTAATTCATCCGACTGAGTGTGTTTGTGCTCTTAAAATCTCTTCAAAATATCCGCCTTGTGACTGGATGTGCTTGCTTCTCACTTGGGTGATGCGCGCTCTTCTGCTGAATGATGACTCCGGGAGGGGACTAAATTCGTAGGTTGGCGGAGAGCGCTGAAATCTTCATCGGTGGTGACAGGAGAGATGGAGGAAAGTGCATGTGGGTTGCACAGTGTCATCTCTGAATGATTTGTGCGAGTTGGTCTCAGAAATGGCGTCATTAGTTAGCAATTTCTAGCCATGGTAAATCCTCTTGGTTGAAGGGTGCAATAGGCACAGCCGTGGTGGAAATCTAAGGAACTACATAATAAAAATTACAAGTAAATATAAATAAATAAGTGTATAAATAATTAATTCAATTTACATTAATTTAATAAATAATAATCAAATCTCAAAGTCATCGTTTAAAGGATACGCAGCACTAACCAAATAAGTCACATGAGTCGGAGGATGTTTTCCGTTATTCCATAACATTAGTACTACCTCGATTTTGGTCAGTGTTGCTTACTTTGATACTGCATATTCCATATGTAATGAATAGGGAACGGATTTTAATGTGAATACATATTTAATTGATATTCTGAATTTACTAGGTATTCTGAATGAAGTAGAACCATTTTTATTTTACATAGTTTTATATACTTTGGTATAATTATATATTCACATATTTTTTTACATATTTTGCCTTTTACGTCATATATCTTATATTTTACTTACACTAGAAGGTATTATGTACTTACAAGTATATATATATAATTAGGAGCAATTTATGAAATGTATTTTTTTTCTTTATTTTTTAGAACAATGCACTATAGTATGGACTTTAATTTTATGGTACTACAAAAGGAACTAACCCATTTTTAGGTCATTTTTTGCATTTGTTCCCGATTTCAACTAATAAGTCATATTTTACATTTTTCTGTCTTTCTTAAAGCATTTTCCCCCGATTTCATCCATTAAAATACCATTTTAATGGTACTTGCTTCAAATAATAATTACGAAATGCAACAAATGTTCTCCACAGAATTCCTCAGTAGCATATTTGATTTCTTCGCTCAGAAATTGTAATGTTGGCAGTTTTGTGACGCCTATTAGCGCCATTGTCGGTTCGGCCGATTTTAGGATCACTAATGCAAGATATTTCCTAGTAAAGAACAGTCCAATCCAAAATTTTACACTCTTGATTTTCCTTGAACGAAAGGAAGATGCCTTGATTACATCAGTAACATCTCCAACAACTTGAGTTGTTCATCTGAACTGGTTTTAATCAATTTTTTACGTTATTTTTCCTTGCTTTTAGGGAATTTTAAAACATGTTAAGAGCATTTTATTAATCATTTTTGACGATGTTTTAGATCATCAAAATCCACACCCCCACTTATAATGTACTCGTACGTCGATACAGAACATTTCAGAAATGAGTTTGCGAAATATTTTTCTGAAATCATCCTTCTTATAACAGTGTGAAACTACTACCCTTGTATGACCATCGTTACTTTGCTGTGAATTGTGAAACTTAACCCCTCCGCCTGTTTCTTCAAAATCCCGATTTCCAAATCAAGGAGGAGTGGATGTTTGAGAAGTGGAACAACGAACTTATATTTAATAGAGTCCTTGAGTAACTAGATAAAGTCTGACAAATATTTTGTACAGTTCATTGCATTGTCGCGCGTTTGAATTGGGAAATGGTGTGTATATGTTACCTTTACCACCACCCCACCCCACTCCGGCGAGATTCATCACTGGCTTCACGGTACGACTTGTGCACCATTTCTCATAAAAAAAACATGGGATATACTTCGTTTATAATATTTCGATTAAAACTCATAATGTTTGATGAATACAAGTGTGCAATTACTTGTGCGGAAGTATAACGTTCTATCAGTTGCTGCGAATCCATTTTGAAATGTGACAGGCACCGTTTAATGTTAAACTTCTGTTATGGAGCAGTTTTAAACACTAATGTGAATATTTATTTTACATATTTTCAATTTTTCTTAGATTTGTGGAAGAGAATAATCCACGTATATGTACTCTCCCATTTTTCTTTTTTATTACAATAAATTATGTTCCATAATAAAGAACTTTCAACACAGATCTTCAAATTTACAAGCTCATTGTTTAAAATTGAGATAATAGTATTAACAAACAGCGGGATACTTTTTGTCACTGATGTGTGTTATCTTGTTACCGCCTGCAAGTCTTTTACTTCGCAAGGTGCGTTTCAGTGCGGTACCAGTCCGTAGCATTGTTGAGTAGCCTATTGTGAGTTATTTTTACACATTTAATTCACATTCAGTACTGTAACATCATTTCATATCTCATTGAGTATGTTCGTTGACGTTTCCCACTCGAAACTGTTCATATCGGCTCCGACACTTACGTCTCAACAGCTTCCGCGGTGACATGTCCGTTCGATCTCACAACCACCACTGTTGGTCCTCTGCCATCACTACCACTGACTCTACTCAACCTATCAATTCTATCGCAATAGTACCACTACCTCCTTCACAATGTCTTTTCACCTACCTTTGCACCCGACTCCGCCCGACGCCGCATTTACCATTAAATCAGCAACGCCTCTCCCGCCTTTCCCTCCACCACCTGCCCCCAGGTAGCAGTTTTTGATTGATTGATTGATCAGTGACTCCGGGCGCGTCAACTGCTAAGGCCCTTAGTCCCATAAATGGAGTGCATGTTTTTGTACGAGAGGTCGCAATAATCTTCCCCACGCTGAATGGTGACATCCAACGCCGATCTACCGTCGACCAATAGGGTTTCCGTCAACAAGGTATCTCTTACCAGGGGGTATCGGCGCCGCTGGGACAAGCTCAAAGCTCCCGGCATGTGTAGTCGTGTATTGCATGTAAGTGTACGTGTGCATAAGTAAAGGGTGAGGATAGGACAAGAAAGAGGAAAGAAAGATCGCACGCGGTCCATGGCCCGTTTGTTAGGGTACTGCTCCGGCATTCACCTTGCATTGATCGAAGAAACCATGAGAAACTACCTCTCAGACCAGTCCGGAGCTAGATACTGAATAATTATTCTGGAGATAACGACTGAACTGGACCTAGCTATGTAGCTAGTGTAAAAAATCCTGCCATCGTCGGGGCTCGAACCTAGGGCCTTCCGATCAGAGGCACTGCAGTGACATCAATTGATGCCCTGAGCCACCAGGTATCCGTAACGATCCGCACACTTACCCCGCCCACACCTCTGCCACCACATCCCAATCTCACCCCATCACCTCTCCCCCACCAGTACCCCTCCTGCCCCCACCCACGTTCCCGTCAACCCCGATTGCCACCGCTGCCGCCGCCGCCGCCGCCGCCGCCGCCGCCGCCGCCGCCATGGTCGTCGTGCCTTAAAGCATCCGCTGCTAATAGCCCGATTATGCGGCGGCGAACTTACGCACGCTTGGAGGCGGCGGGCCCGCACCCACCGCGCTGGAGGCGAGTAATGCCCTTTTAATTTTAAAGACCCCCATACATCGCGCGCCCAGGCGCCTCGCCGCCCCAACCCCGCCCTGTCCCCGCCCCTGCCTCCACCGCCGTTTTTCGCAGAAAGGCGAGGGTTAAGTGCGAGGCCTGGAGGATAGTTTCAAAAAAATCCACCGGAAGTGGCTCGGCGCATTAGCGCTAACGGCGACGGGTAATGTAATTAAAAACTACTGCCCGTGGGGTAATTAGTGAGACGTTTTTTATCTGGTGGCTGCTGGAGGTGGCGTGGAGGAGGGGAAGGAGTAGGGGAGGTGTGCGTAGAAGGCGCCATCCGCCATCTCGTTTTGACACTCGAAGGAATTTTTGAGAGCTCTGAAATTTGGAATTTCAGAGAGAGAGACCCATGCCGTCGTATGTAGTACAATATTCAAGAGCGTAAGACACGTTGTTTATAGGTTCAGAAATTTCTTGAAACTTTCTATCGACGTTTGGATAAAACAAACGTTTTGCACACAAAAATAACGAAAACACAATTAACTGTTGGCATCCCTCAAGCGTAATTGGTTGGCATCCCTCAAGCGTAGCGTGATTGGTTTTCAGGTATAAATCAATTTAAAACCTTCTAACAACAGTTACAATTCGAAATATCTAATGCAGCTAGCCTTCTTCCGATATTATTTTAAGAATATATTTACGGATATATATATATATATATATATATATATATATATATATATATATATATATATATATATATATTTGGTCTTAGGGTACGATTAATCCCACTTTTGCCAGGTAGCGGTGTTCAGACCGGAGCCCTGTTTTCATTTATTTTCCACGCCTGGAGGTAAGGGAACATATGGAGAACATGACGCATTCTCATGACCGTACTTAGCATTCTTAGCCTACCTGACGTTTCTCTTTCGTTCCACTGCCATAGAAACTGAGACGATTGTCTCAAAAAGCTACAGCTCTATTTTTGTCCCGACTTGGAATAGAACGCAGAACGACGGAAAGCTCGCATACGGTCCCCGAATGACTTCCATTTTAAGAATAACTGTCCATTTCTAGTGGTAATAACTCAAAATTAGTAAAAATAAATATTTAACTTACCTCAACATATATTGTATTTTGTACAACATATATATGTATTTTTGTGTAGGTTCATGGACAAAAAATCACCGAAGTACGACGTAACATAAAAAATGTTCTTTTAAAATGTGAAATTGTAATTGTAATTGTAATTGTTCTTTCATGTTTCTATATTCTGCCATCGGGCAGCATTTGCCCAATTGTAGAATAAAGCTTTTATCTATAAAGGCGTTAAAATATGTTCAGCTGCAAGACCACGTTTTCTTCAACGAAGAGAAAACAGTTTATTGAATCTACGCTTGTCGGTGGTTCATATCCGGCGAAGCACTTTTAATCTTCCCAGAAACTCGACTCTGCCCCGACGGCTGAGGTCGATCATCATTCTCGATCGTCTTTCCAGCGCCGGGCCGCGGGCGATCCGTCATTAGCGTCGGGGCTGCGCGGCGGCGAGATGATTTAACTTAACGACCAGTCTAATGAGTGGCTGAGGGGAGGCGGATGACGCAAGCGAAGCGCTTTCTGCGCGCGCAGCTTATGAGCTGTCGGCCGACGGCGCTGCGCGGCGCGGGCAACACCCTCTGGATGACGTCATCGATCAAAGCGGCGCGCTCTCCATTAGTTGCGAGTTGACCGCTGTCTCTTGACTGATTGCCTTGTGCCGCCAATTGGATTGTAGTAAGATGAAGGATCAACCGCGCTGTATCACTCTCGCTTTCAAGTGCGCGTTCATGTTGTTCTTGACTCTGAGTAACGGAAAGAGAAAACGTAACTCAAGATAAAATTTATAAAAGGGTTGTGCTGTAATTGTACGTTCTAATTTTCAAGAATTCCGTTTTGAATTTTCAGTAGGGCGCGGTTTTTTTTTTTTTTTTCAAACTTACTCTCTGTATTATATTGGAAGTACAAATTCAATACACAAGTTAACTCAGAATAGTTTTAATTTGCGGAAAAATTAT
The DNA here is from genome assembly GCA_011170035.1 of Teleogryllus occipitalis. NCBI lineage: Eukaryota > Metazoa > Arthropoda > Insecta > Orthoptera > Gryllidae > Teleogryllus > Teleogryllus occipitalis. Next base: position 414,464 of record BLKR01000490.1, on the reverse strand, counting down.
GTTCCTTTATCTTTGAAAATTGACAAACTTAAGGACATCTCCTATCTAACTTATATCGCGCTTCAATATCTTAAAGTGTAAGTAAAAATAAAAATAAAATGTTTGAAATGGTGGCAAGAAAGATTTATTATTGTATGAAAATTGAATACACGATCAAATGAAAAGGAATAAACTTCAAATTTCCAGAAAAGATTAATGAGATTCTCACCAACTAATGTATATTCGCACGTCCTTCAATAACCTTTTTCTCTCCTCGTTTCCGACCTTTCTCCTCTATCTCCCTCTCAACCTCTGTCACTTCCTCCCTACCTCCCTCACTTCCTCCCTACATCCCCCCTCCTCTTTTCATACCTTTCCCTCCCATTTCCCTCTTTCCCTGTCTCCGCTTTCACTGCGTGCCTCGATCACCTCTTGGCGCTCTGATTGACATGAAATTTGCGTACTTACAGATCACCGTAGCATATCAATATGACGAATAAGCCATATGAGTATTCTGTATAAAGTAGATCAAAAGACCTTAGATATGTCTGAAATGAAAAAAGTATTTTTTTCATATTAAAATATTAGTGATGTTCAAAAGATAGTTTATTCAATTCGAATAAAAATAAGTGTACATGAATATATTTCTTTCTCAATATACACTACATTCACACAATCAAACTTACAGCCATCACACAACACGAAACGCCCCGATTATAAATTACCGTGATGTAATTTTAATCAGTTCTGTAATATATCTGAAAACTATATCTATTCTCAAATAGGTAATACATAATTTCTAATACAAATAAAATTCAGCTTTTCTTCAGATTGTTTTTCTATGAAGCTCGAGTAAATAAACTTGCAAGTTTCTTCGTCAGTCTACACAGAAACATCGTATCAACACGCCAGCGTAAAAAGTCGCATCCAACATCGTCTCCAGCACCCACCACAACACGCTCAACGTCGTGTCGACTAAGGAAACCGCCTGCAAAGGTCCAATTGCCACCGGCTCGCAAAGCAGCTCTTGAGGAACGCCAGACCTCACTTGCCCGTTGCCGCCAACGCCGTCCGCACCTCGGCAGCTGTAAATTTACCTGAATTAGAGCGGAGCGGTCTCCGCGGAGCCCCTACCGCGAGCGCCCGCGTCGTTTCGTATGCAAAGGGCCCCGGGTTCTAATCCCGGACAGGGCGACGTGGCGCGCTGCCGACGCGCGGCGCATGCCAACGAGCGGAGTTTCTTCCGTCCCCCGCCGCCGCCGCGCGCCATTTTTCCCCGCCCTGCTTTGTCGCGACGCGCGGAGTCGACCGACTTTTTTTCCAGACGCCAGCACCGGGAAAAGAATTCGCGGAGAGGCAGAAGGGATTTAAGAAAGGTGTTTTGTGTTCTTTTTTGCCTGTTTGTTGCAATGCAATAGGTGCTAGAGATCTTCCGCTGAGCGGAAAATCTTGCTAGTGAGCACAGAGTGAATCTGTGTTAACTTTCCGGGTCTGTTTTGACCTAGGGAAAAAAGTAATTGAATCTTACTCAAGTAAAAAAGAAATATTCGGGGAAATACATTTACGTATATCGCGTTCTGTACGATAACTTTTGGTGTGAGGTATTGAGGCAGCAGTCGACTCTCAGGCCAACTAACACAAATAAATTGTATTACATGAAACTCGATACGTTAATTTAATGCGGTTCTAGTTAGCTAAGACACTTCATATGATAATTTCACTGGAAGTGTTTCGAAATTCGATACGATTAAAAACATTCAAGAAGACATGCATGACATTAAAATTATTTAAAAACCTTTCACCTTAGTTCCTTCGTATATTAACCGTTAGTACGTAAATATATGCCCACAAACGACGGAAATTCTTTTTTGATATTAATTATTAGCATATATTTAATTGCTAATTATTAATATTACTTGCTTATTATTAGCACAAACTTTACTAATACAAATCACCATCAATTGGTGATATGGTGAAATACGCCATATAAAGGTTGAGCTACAGTGGCTGGGCGACTGAGTGGCCACGTCGGCGTGGCATGTGGGCAGTAGGCATCGGCTGGGCAGGGGTGGTTGGTGGGCATGAGGTGCTAAGCGATAGGTGGACGTGGTCCATAACGCACAGAGACTGGTAGATGGAAGGGCAGAACGTCGGTGGAGGCTAATCACTGCAGGGATAAAAAATTGAGTTCTGCAGAGTCAATTGTACCCACGAGTGACCGCGGGCAGCAATAAACGGTGAGCACCAAGCATGGCTAGCTGGCGGGCGGGTTGCTGGTTGCAATGGACAGCAGACAGGGGTGGCGAGATGCAATGACAGGCGGGAGATGGATAGTGGGCAGTTCCTGTCGTGTGTAGTGGTAGCGGGCGGCTGTCAATGGGTATCAGGTGCCCGGCGTTGTACAGCAAGCGGCGAACAGTGAATTGTGGGCTGTAGATGCAGCTGGCAGTGGGTAGTGGGCATTGGGTAGCGGGCGTTGGGCAGATTGCTTCCCGCAATGGGCTGATGGAATGCATTGGGAGATGAAAGGTGCGCAACGGACTGATGATAAAGTGTGCAGTGGTAGCGGGCGTCTGCCACGGGATAGCAGGTGTCTGGCTGTGAATCGTGGCGCGGAAGGCAGTGGGCTGTATATGCGGCTGGTAGTGGGCGGTGGGCAAGATCCGATTCGCGTGCGGGCAGTGAGCAACGGGTGGCGGACAGAATCCTCTCGCGTGCGTGCACTGAGAGCGGCGTCGGACCGCTGACATCGCGCGATGCGACGCGCTATGCTGCGAAGCTGTTTGCTGTGACGCATTGACGGCGTCTCCCACAGCTCGTCTCTCGTCAACGATGGCCGGCGCGGTGCGGCGCTGGGCGGGGCGGGCCAATTTATGGAGCATGGCTGTGTATGGAGCTTGTTGGAATATGCTAGAGCATTTTGGGGTAGGTAAAACGACAAAGTAGGGATCGTAGTGGGATTGAATGTCTGGCGGAGAAGATTTCATGGCGTGGTAGAGTGGATAGAGAGGTATGGTGGATGGCGGGATGTGATACATGGTGGGTCAGGGTTCATGGCGGGGTATGGTGCATAGCGGAGTAGTTTGCATGGTAGAGTCGGGAGATATCGAGGGTAGGATGCATGCCGGGATGTAGGTTGCATGGTGGAGTATGGGGCATGGCCGTGTATGGAGGTTGTCGGAATACAGAGCATTTCGGGGTATTGACAATGTCGAGGTAGGGATCGTAGTTGCATTGGATGCCTGACGGAGATGATTTCATGGCGTTGTAGAGTGGATAGCAAGGTATGGTGGATGGCGGGGTGACGGTGGGTCAGGTTTCATGGCGAGGTATGGTGCGTGGCGGAGTAGGGTGCATGACAGAGTAGGGAGATATCAAGAGGATATGCATGCCGGGATGTAGGGTGCATGGCTGAGTAGTAGCGTGGCGTCGTGACAAACGTGGTGAGGTAGAGCACATGTTGGGATGGGTGCAAGGGGGAGTATGATAAAAGGCGGAAGTAGAACTTGGGAGGTGAATCGGGTGAGGGAAGTAGTGCGACGCCGGGCAGAACGAATTGGAGCGAGATTTGGGGAAAGGTGCAAGGTGGGGAGGGGCGTGAAGGAGCGAAGCGGTATGAGGCGGCTTGAGTGAGTGAGATGGGCGTGTCGTGTCATGTTGTGGCGAGGCATGGTGGGTGGGGTGGGACGTCGTGCGGAGAGGTGTCGTAAATCATCGGCACCCGCACCGTCCGATGCATGCGCAGGTCTTCCCGGAATCCGTTCCGCTGTGCCTGCACATGACTGCTAGGTTGAAGAGAAAATCGACCTCTTTCCATTCCATGAATAGTTACATGTTTTATTGATAGTATTTGACAGCTACAAAAAGTGAGATCAAGTTTATAGAAGTTTATAATGTCCCATACAAAAGTTGTTGTCAAAGAAATAATTATTGATACATTTATGTCAGCTGCATCAGAGTCTAATTTCATACCCCAGTTACAAGTCTATTTTAGAGGTGGCCATTGAAGAAGAAGCAAGTTACAGATAGTTTACGTTGTTATAAACTAGGTAAAAATAGTGTGTTTGTAATCAAAGAATAAGTAATGTTTGTAATGTTTTTTAAAGGTTTTGAAATCGCATTATATCAGGAATATATGGAATTATACATAAAAATTTAAACGAGTGTTATTTATTTATTTATTTAGCTCGAAAAGTTACTAACAATTATTCTCATAATGAAAAAAATTGTTGATGTGTAAATCACGAAATGAGCGTCTTGCAATTGAATTTTCTTCTAGACTTCTAGACAGAGAAAGTATAGTATATAGTAGTTATACATTGTCCTTTAGGACAATGTAATAACTACTATATACTATACTTTCGGATTAATTCTACATTTCTTTGGTCATAGTAATTCATCTTCAGAATTTATAGACACAATAAATGTAAGATAATTATCATAAGCAATACCAGAACTGATTCTTCTTGAAGATAATGATTTTTTAAAAAGTACTTTTTTCTGTTTCCCATGAATACATTCTACTACATGTCAAACACCAGCCAACTAAGAAGTAACTTAACTAAGTAATTTAACACATATACTGAATCAAACTCATTTATTTTATTAACTAAAATTTGAACGTGAAAAACTTTGAAAAACTTTAACATTTAATCATGAATCTTAAGTCCATGGTGATCACATGTAGCATCCACCTAATTGTAACTGATAAGAGACTAAAAAATTACACATCCCCCAAATTTGGGCGCTTTTCGACAAACTTCCTGCGAGCACATCTTTTTCCTAAAGGATAATTTGATCCCATCGAATAATCACACGACCAAACCCATCGCGTGTTCACGCAAAACCACAACTGCCTAGAAACACGTTCCCGGCTCATTAGCGCCTGAATACTTCAAAACGCTGGAACGAGACAGCAGCCATCGCGCGCAGAGGAGGCATCGACACCGCGGACGCTCGACTGCGCGACGTGCGAATCGGTAACGCGCGGAATAATGAATGCGAGCGATGTCAGCGTGATGCATGTGCGGCATGAAGAGCCCCGCTGCCGATGGGCGGGCGACGTAATAGGCCTGTCCGCTCGCATTCTGCCTGGGCGCCCCGCCCCCCTCCCGGGCAGGGGACGGGGAACACGCACGTGCGGCACAGTGGGGCACGCGCCAAGGATACCACACACCAGTCCCAGGATTTCATTCGGGATCGCCAGGATTTCATCCGTTATCTCTTAGAAAGTCGCGTTTCGTTTTGGGAAGTTTCTGGACGCGCTCGTATGTCCGACATTCTCGGTGAATCCTGTTTTCTACTAAAACACATAATAACCTTTCGTTATATAATATAAGAAAAGGATTTTGTGCCCATTTATAAGAATCCGACGGCATAAAGTCAAGAGTACTAATTATTTATTATTTGGACCCGTGAGAAGATTACGCACTTTACAAACCATTGATTTCAAATTTAAAATACCGTCCTAGAAATCTGACATCAAATGACCGGGCCCTGACCAGGACCTTTTATATCATTGAGCTGGTACTCTTCGTGGGTAGATGATCAACATCGCTCGCAACAAAAATTTGCTTTGAGCTCGTTCACAAAGACAATATTAAAATTAATATTTGGTAAATTAATTTTCTTCAGTATCTCAGTAACGTTATTTGTACATTTTACTTCATTGTCCTTAGACGTACTCCTAACCTAGCTCTACTCTACAACTCTATTTCACTTACAATTACAGTTCTTGAAAACACAAAGAAATTAATTGAAAAAACTCTGCGCTTCTGTGTACTTATATTACACAGATTAGCAAATAGCCCATTTAATTTCCCCTAGTTTTTGAGATTCTGCGCTTTTCTGACCACCCCTGCCACACTGCTTGGGAAAAACTAAACATGCCATCTAAAAATGTAATAAGTCGAGAAATGTTATATTTTGTAGATGAAGGCTGCTCAAATGCAAGAATTCACGTTAAACTGGCCCGCTGTAGTTATCTGCGCGCCACCCACTTTTCATTAGACTGCAATAGAAACACCTCGGATCACCACGAACAACTCCCCTCTCGTTTCGACGCGTCGGGAAGCAGTAAGCCGCATGGGTCGTAGATAAGCGCTGAGGAAAGACTCGCCCAGTGGCCTGCTGATATGTAGATTTTCTCACTCTTGTAGATTCATGCCTAAGGCATATTACTGGCATCCCCTGTGACCGGCTCTTAAAAACCTACAAAATTTAAGAATTATTCACAATGGCAAAGTAATCAATAATTCTGGCTTGCATGGGTGCTTGCAAATTACTTCATTAATGTTCAAAAAAAATTTCTGCACTTTTTTGTTCACCCTAGAGAGTACCCTGCTTGTGTAGGTAACGTGTAGGTGGCGGAAATTTCATAAAATCTTCACAGATAGACACATTGGAAGACTTCCCAGGTAGACTATACATAATTGCCGAACCGGGCTGTAGACCTTTCTAGCGTAGCGCAAAAACGAATTGAGCTAGAACGTCTATTCCGGTTGTAGTGAAAAGGTCGTAGAGTTTAACCAAAAAATAAATAAAAATTGTCGCAGAAAAAGGAAAAAAAATAATATTCGGTTTAAAATTTTATTAGTTAATAACTTCATTATGGCGATATAGAGCAAATAACTGAAGCGCTCGAAGTTGTAAACCGACCGTTATTTGCGATATCGACCGTCTGTCATTTAATACTTTTCGTAATGTTACCCTTCTATAAGAACATAAAATATAAATGAAATTCATTTTCTTGGAGTAGGCGTACTCATGGGCAATATTTAGATACAACTAGTTTGTTTAGGTTATAACTGGCGGCTGTAAAACTGTTAACGAACTGCGGCGATTAAAATCGGCATTATATTCCTCGTTGATTGCATTAAATCAACACAACAGAACAGTAATATTAAAAATAATTTATCCAAAGGTTTTGTGTGAACCAGAAATATGCTTGAAACTTAAGAAGTCACCAGTTAGAGAAAATATGAAAAGTGATACAAAACATTCCAACGCCGAACGAATGTAAAAGACACAGCAGCGACGGAAAGAAAACGCGAAGACGAGACATACAAGTTTGCGCCTGTTTAATCAGATATACAGCTACAGACGATCGTCTAATCGATTGTGGATCAAGCGCGGACTTCGGTGAAAGGCGATACATGAGGAAAAAATAATAATACGAAGGCGCATTTCAGCGTGATAGCTTTGTGGAGCAAATAGGTATCGCGATCAACAAACTTGTGTTGTCAACTGGCCTCGGCACGGTGAGCAAACAGTGAACGGACATAAATGGAGGGTGATTCGGTAGAGAGCAATGTTGAAGCAGAGATTGTGCAGCTCGTGAAAGAACACGTAGGATGGAGAATCGTTCAAGAGAGAGCATGTTCACTTCGCCAACGCCTTGAACACAAACTAGTGCGTCTTGTAGTGTGTGCGATGGCTTGAAGTTTAGCGGGATTTGAATACGAGACACATGAAAACATCGTACTGGCAGAGGTTTTTTCTAATGTTACTTCAAAAAGTATAATAGTTTGGATAACTCCTGTGATCAGTTATAATCGGAAATATTTTGCGTAGTTACATCTTCAATTATTTAAATCTACCTACATTGTTTTCGACCGAAATACGATCATAATGCCGTATTGCGGTCATCTTTCGACATTGCGGTCATTTTTCCGCATTGCGGTCATCTTGCCGAAAATAAGTTTTATGCGGAATGAAATAATTAAGATGAAACTACGCCAGATATTTCATTTCCAAATATAGAGATTATCACAAACCCCAACGTACTTCTACTAAAATGGAAGCGTTTCCATTGAAATTGTTATTTGTCCTATTGTTTTCTGTCACTATCCCACTGCGTGTTGGGGGGAGATGCGCTGGCTTAAATGAGGTATACTCTTGGTTGGGCTGCAGCTGTGAGATGGGTTCGGATGACGATAAGCGTATTTGTGTGCAGATTGCTGAATTCATTTCAGATCGTACACACATCCGAATGCATCCATGACTTTCGGCTCTGATTTTCACCAGATAGTTTTTCATTTCGTTTTATTTACAAAGAAAGGGCGTTTCATTGCTAATCGTGTTTGCCTGACATGATTATATCACCCCTAAATTATATGGTGAACATTCACCGGCCAGTCGAGATTCGGTGTGCAAACTCTGATAAGAGATATCTGTTTATTCAATTCAGATTATTGACGTTTGGATTGGCTTGGATCAATATATTTGGCGGTAGTACAATGGTGTTTCCCTTTGTGATAAGTTATAGCTGAGTAATATTGTTGTATAGTTCCCATTTCTGAATTCCGACCCACACGAGATAGTCACCAAATGACGTTTTGACTGCCGGTCGATGGGTAAGAGTTTACTTAATCGTAGTCAATTACTCCAGAAGATTTGGTTTATTCACATTCCTCTTAAGGCGCTCGCGATTTTTTCTCCTTCCCTCTGATCCTGTCCTCACCCTTTACACACACACTTGCATACACTGTACTACCACACATGTCGGCAAGCCAGTCGAGAGCTTAGAGCGTATCCCAGCTAGAGATAGTGGGAGATGCCTGGTTAGGGAAAACCCCGCGTGCCGACGAGTAGGTCGGCGGTAAAAGATCACCTCCCCTTCCCGCGATAGAAACATGCAATAAACATGCAGTACTAATGACCTTAGCAGTTGGCGCGCCCGGAAACACTAATCAATCAATCATTGACAACATGAGACTTATTCATTGCCATGTCAAATTAATTGGTTACATTCAGAGGCTAAATGTTTGAAATGTAACTCATTAGCATTAATTTTCAGATATACGTAATTATCTTCACAACATTACAAGAGAGTTTCCACCAAGAAATGTAACAATGTACATTTTTTTACGATAATGCAAATCAAAAAATAATTTGCAAGTTTAACATTTTATACTTAGAAAAATCCGCAAACGTACTAACTAAAATTGTATCAACTTGAAGATCTGTTAGAGATTGTTATTTACATGTTCTGTCTCTTTCCTATATAAAGGTTCATTTGCCACTTAATGTGATTGTTAATGGCTTATTATTGTCTGATATATTATTTTATTATTTAGAAACAAGAATATACTAAATTACCCAAGGATGGTATAACGATTTTAGTGACAACGGCGTTCGTCTTTCATTTCTTCTGCTTCTTGAGATATACAAAATATGTATATGTATATAATATAGTAGAGAATATCAAGTTTTGTTTCAATGAATCTGGAATCAATTCAAAAATAATCTAAATGTGTTTAGTGCTTAGTAATTTTAGTTAATCTTCGGGTAATGTCACTTCACCACATTGTCAAGGAGCACAAATAATTAAACTTAACAAGGTGAAAATTCATGTAAAAAGTATTCCTGTTTCTCCTCGTTTTTAAGGAACTAGAGACTGTACTGCAACAACTGCCTCGAATTCTTTCTCTATACTATATTTATATTTACGCCCACGCGTTGGGCACCTAATGCAACAACTTCCCTATTCCTCCTACGTACTCACTATATTTCCCTTATATATTTACTCACGCCCACTCGTTGGGCGCCCAATGCAACTGTTTTCTCTTATTCTCTTAACTACCTTGACTACCTACCTTCGTAGATTACGCCCTCACACGGCGAGCACAATAACCTAACTATTCATACCTTTCTCTGTTTACCTGTCACATGAACTATTTTTGCCCTGCCCTAGCTCTAACTTACAATTGGGTGCCACAATGCTTTTGCTTATCAATTGCCCGTACCTCTGCTAGCTCGTATCATTATTACATCCTACCTGGTCGTGGTCCGTGCGCTCATTCCATACGGACTTGAGGTAGGGTCCGTTTCGTTCGTGCCTGGGTCAAATTTCATACAACTATTAAATAATAACACATGGATCTAAGGCAATTATGAGCCATATGGGATGCTCATACATTTAATGTCGGATTTTTTTCTCATATACCAAACATAAATACAATATGCCCCTCCGACTTGCAAAACATAACAACACAAAATACATAAACAACACAAAAAATACAAACATGCACGCTTAAAATATAATACAAAATCTCATACACACACAAGGATGCGCATTCTGTCGTGACCTTTTTTTGATAATTCTATTCTTAATCTAGTTATCAGGACTTGGTCTTCGACAGAGTCTTTTTCATCGGACTTGCGCGTGAACGAAAAAAAAATAAAGTAATTGCACAAATCGTGCCACTTCCCTTTTCGCAGCGATGTCGCTTCCTGTCAGCGACCGTCGTTGCTAGTTGTAATGTGCATTCTCCATGCACGCAGTCCCCGTTCAGCTGCCATCAGATCCCAGATGCACTCATCCATTTAAAATTATCAAACGTACTCACAATTATTGTTCCTCGCAACTAATCGCGTCTTCCATAAATGTTCTTTCGATATCTCGCGACGTATTTAAATTTTTACGACACTTAGGTTCCCCGCGCCTAACTTGCGCGAATAATGTCCATGCTAATTTTCCCGTGAATTTCGAAACACATTGAATTAAATTTTAGTTCCACATCGTCCAAATAACTGATTTTACATAACTGAATATGAATTAAAAACTTTTGCACAATAATTTCGCGAATTTTCTCAGAAACCTAGCAGAGCATCAAACGCGTGCGTTCACCATCAACGCTCGACCTTATCTGACTGTAACACATTGTACATTGTTGGTCTATAATTCCCTGTGACTGTCTTCTTTCAAACACATGCTAATCACTATAAGAAATGTTCGAAAATGTTTGTGTTTTCACTGTTTTCGGGCGTCTTGCGTCTTACTATCGGCTTCATAATTTTACTAAATTTTATTTGGTAATTGTCACGTTACCAAATTCCCTTTTCCTGTCATCCTTTTTTCAAAACCCATTATTTTCGTCTTCTCAGTTCGTGATGACGTCATTTACCTCTTAGGCCGCTCTTTCAATTCTTTCTTAATCCTCTATGCTATGAACTTGAATATTAATTTGTTACGAGCCCCACATAAATTCCCCCGAGCTGTGACTAATTTTGCCCTGATCTAAATATTTTTCTCTATAATTTCCGAAAGTTTTGCCAAAATCCATCCAGGCATTCGCTGGATATTCAATAAAAACCGTCTTGTTATATACTTACAGAAGTACAACAATGGGTACCATATTTTCAATCTTCGCCGTGTTATACATGCAATTTACACAATTTTTGATATTTTCGGAACCCGTGGCTTGACTAATGTGATTTTTGTTTTAAAATCTTCCTGAATTTGAGTTCTATTCACTGTTTATAACGCACACTTCCGCCCTTTACGTTTTCTATTACTTTCCTGACAATTATTATTACGCGGCGCTGTTGTCTATTGTTTATTTCATTCTTGGTTCCTCTTTGATTACATAAAAGTTCCGTGCTCTATGCATTCTTGCGGGCTAGACTCACAAATCATTCCAGTACTTAGTTATTTAAGAAATAAAATAAAATTTACTGAGTATCAAAAGTTAAAATAGTGTATTTTATAATAATGACATTAATGCATTGTTTACCTTACAAAAAGCGTAGTATTAAATGATTTATTACGGTGCCTATACCAGCGGTGAGGCTTGGCAGGACTGTGTCGGCTTCAACTTCTGGAGTGGCAGTGACGACGGCGACGACGGCGGCGAAGGCGGCGACGGCGGCGACGCGAAGGCGGCGACGGCGGCGACGGCGGCGACGGCGGCGACGGCGGCGACGGCGGCGACGGCGGCGACGGCGGCGACGGCGGCGACGGCGGCGACGGCGGGCGCGGCACGACGCGGCGCGGCGACGGCGGCGACGGCGACGGCGACGGCGGCGACGGCGGCGACGGCGGCGACGGCGGCGACGGCGGCGACGGCGGCGACGGCGGCGACGGCGGCGACGGCGGCGACGGCGGCGACGGCGGCGACGGCGGCGACGGCGGCGACGACGGCGACGCGGCGGCGACGGCGGCGACGGCGGCGACGGCGGCGACGGCGACGACGGCGGCGACGGCGGCGACGGCGGCGACGGCGGCGACGGCGGCGACGGCGGCGACGGCGGCGACGGCGGCGACGGCGGCGACGGCGGCGACGGCGGCGACGGCGGCGACGGCGGCGACGGCGGCGACGGCGGCGACGACGGCGGCGGCGACGGCGACGGTGGCGACGGAGAGGGCAACATCAACGGTGGACACCTTATTATTTGGTGATTCGATAGTGCGTCATGTGGGGAAGGGACAAACTATGAAAGTGCACTGTTTTCCGGGAATACGTGTGGAGCAGATGACAAGGCAAATTGAAAATTGTGATGTGGTTAACCCCAAAACCGTTATATTACACGCGGGGTCGAACAACATCAAGAAATGTCGGTCATTTGATCACCTTTTGGGTGACATTTATTACCTGGCAGCAACTGCTAAGAAAAGATTTCCGAGTGCTCGGATTGTGCTGAGCGGAGTGCTCCACCGCCGGGATGTATGGCCTCGGAAAGTCAGACGGGTGAACAGCGACATGGAGTGGGTGGCACAGAGTCTAGGGTTAGTTTTCGTAGATCCAAACGGATGGATTAATGAGACTGGACTCGGTCGTGACGGTGTGCATCTGAACCGTCAAGGTGTCGCCGAGCTCAGTGGGCTCTTTAGTAGAGTTGCTGAGTTCTGCAGCGCAGCTGTGCGTAACCATTGACAAGATGGACGGCCAGCGGTGTTGCCCTTCTCTCCGGTGACAGGGGAGAGGGAGGGAGGTTTTTCCTCAAGAGTGGAAATCTTGGTGTCGGCGACGAGGGTGAAGGCGACGGAGGCGACAGCGGGGATGGACGCGGCGGCGGCGGCGGCAACGGTGGAGGAAGCGGCGGAGACAGCGGGAGAGGCAGCATTGGCGGAGACAGCGAGGGAGGCGGCGTCGGCGTCAGCGATTAGAAAGTCCACGGGAGGAAGAGCTTTGCAGGGGGGCACGTTGCAAAGTGAAGGGGAGCAGCCAAAGCGGGATTCTTTTTCCGAGAAAGGATTAGGGGTGAGTAAAGGAGCTCTTAAGCTGTTGCAGGTAAATTGCCGAAGTGTTGTTAATAAGGAAATTCAGCTTTGGAACTTAATTGAGGCGTGTGATGCGGACGTAGTGATCGGTACTGAGTCATGGCTAAATGAGGAAATATCAGATTCGGAAATCTGTCGAAGCGACTATAAAATATTTCGGCGGGACAGGGGAACTAGAGGCGGGGGGGTCTTTATTTTAGTTAAATCATGTATAAACGCGAACTTGAAATGGAAAAGCATTGAGCATGAAATGATAGGAGTAGATATAAGAATCGACAACTTGCAGACAATAGATCTTATTGCATGTTATAGGCCACCAAATGGTAATTATTCCATTCTTGAGAATATTCTCGAACTGGCGGAAAATTTAAATAGAACCAATCCGATTATTATTGGCGGGGACTTAAATCTAAGTGACATTAATTGGCAGGGTGATCTATGCGATAGAAAAATACAGTTAATAATAAATAAACTAGTTTGGGATGCAGGAATGACGCAAGTTGTTGATAAACCAACGCGTCAACATTCTATTTTAGATATTTTTCTTATTAGACCGATGGACATATTATACTACTGCGATGTTATTCAGGGAATAAGCGATCACAAGGCCGTAATTCTTGAAATAAATGCTACTATTTGCAGGGTAAATGATAAAATCGGTAATAGAATATGGCAATATCGTAAAGCTGACATAAATGGGCTGCAGCATTTTCTAAAACTGAAATATGTGGATTTCGAAAAGTTAGGAGGGGGATTGGAAAACATATGGCAGAAATTCAAAGAAATCATTGAGGAAGCTCGGCAGTGTTTCGTTCCTTTCAAGTACATAAAAAAGAATTCAGATCCAGTGTATTATAACGCGGAAATTCGCAAATTGAAAAGAAAAATGAGAAAAGCGTATAATATTAGGCATCGCAGCGAGGCACATTTACGTAAATTCCAACAAATTATGAAAGAAGTAGAAAACAAAAAGAAAACTGCGCAAGAATCGTATCTTAAGTTAATTTTAGATGATAACGAAAATGCTTGGGCAAAGTTTTTTAACTTTGTACGCCACCGGCGAGGTAAACAGGAGGACACACCTCCTATAAGATGGCAAAATGTAGATATCGTAGACGATGAAGAGAAAGCCAATGTATTCAATAATTATTTCTGTTCTGTATACAAACAAAAAGCTAACCAAATTATCATAGGGCACAATGACGTGGATCATATATTCAAAATTGATCAAACGGAAGTACGTTCACATTTGAAAAATATGAAAACTGTAAGTCTTGCGGTCCGGATGGTATTACAACTGACATGTTAAAGATAGCAGGGGAAACAATAATACCATATTTGGTCAGACTTTTCAATATATCAATCAACAACGAAAGTGTACCGGATGATTGGAAATCTGCCTTAATAGTGCCAATTTTCAAAAATGGACCAAAATGTGAAGTGCAAAATTATAGGCCAGTTAGTCTTACGTCAGTAGTCTGTAAATTGTTTGAAAAATTATTATCTAATTCGATTAGAAATCATTTGGATCAATCAGAATGGTTATTTCATGGACAGCACGGCTTCAGAAATGGCTTTTCGTGTGAGAGTCAGATTATTTCCCTTACTCAAGACTTGTCGGAAGTAATTGATGTAGGGGGAAGAGTGGATGCAATAGTTATTGATTTTGCTAAAGCATTTGATGTCGTGCCGCATGACATATTGATACTGAAACTTATTGATGCTAAAATTGACAGGCGGGTAATAGCATGGATAAATGAATTTCTTCGCGATAGAAATCAAAAAGTCCGAATTGGACAGCACTTATCGGAAAAAGGTAACATTACTTCCGGGGTTCCTCAGGGCAGCGTCATAGGTCCACTGCTGTTTCTTATCTTTGTAAATGATTTATCGCGAAATATAACGTCAAAAATTCGACTCTTCGCCGACGACTGTATATTATATAGGGAAATTGCAGATCAGCACGATATGATTCAACTACAGGACGATTTAAATAAAATTAACGATTGGGCAATAGCTAATAAAATGACTATAAATGGAAAGAAAAGTAAAGCGATCACATTTTGTCGGGCCAGAGCTTTTCATACAATATCTTATCAGCTAGGTAATGACGTAGTTCCGAGAGTCTCGAGCTGTAAATACCTTGGCATTCTCCTGGATTGTAAATTGGGGTGGGAGAAACAAACGAACTATGTAGTGGGTAAAGCTTGGAGGTCTTTGCATTTCGTCATGAGAAATCTTAAAAAATGTAATACGAAAGCAAAGGAAATCGCGTATACCTCGCTTGTCAGGCCGGTAATGGAATACGGAGCCAGTTGTTGGGATCCGTACAGAATAGGACTTAAAAAGAGCTTAGAGAGGATACAAAACAGAGCGGCAAAATATACATTTCGGAAGAACACACCTGCGCATTGGGAATCATTAGAACGCCGAAGGAAGAGGGCACGACTTTGCGCGCTGTATAAATCTTACGTTGGTTGCTCCGCATGGCAGGAAATTCGGGGAAGGCTAGATAAACCAGATTATTTAAATAGATTTGATCATAAATATAAAATTAGAACAAGAATACAAAGAACGGACGTAGGGAAATTCTCCTTCATAAACAGAACTATAGTAGATTGGAACGATTTGCCTGCGACAGTTTTTGAGCCCTTTCCTTGCTCAGCGCGAGGGTTTAGAAAAAAAATATAGGAAATTAGTCAGTAGGGTGAAAACGTATAGTGAAGTGAAGTGAAGTGAAGTGAAGTGAAGTGAAGTGAAGTGAAAGGTGCGATTATGCGTAGTCTACAGAAAAAGTATTGAACAATTAATATTTAGATAAAGTTATATGCAGTGCAGTGCAGTGAAGTGAAGTGAAGTGAAGTGATTTCATTTCTTCTGAATATGACTGAATAAGTTCTGATTGGTGTGTAGGTGAGGGTTCCTTCGTCTCTCTATGTATATACGCGTATATGTTTGTATGTATGTATATTTGTGTAATATGTAAGTTTATTCATTTATATGGTAGTGTGTATGCATTTTAATGTTTAGCATAGGAATGTAAATGCCATCTGCATGTATAGGAAATGACAGTCAATTTGTTTGTTTATATTTATTTTTGATATATTATTTTATTTGTAATTGTAATTTTGCATTCTGCCACCGGGCATCTTTTGCCCAATTGTAGAATAAATTTCTATCTATCTATTATAGCTCTTTGAGTTTTATTATCAGCTTTTCACTTAATAACCCTCCATTTCGAAAGTGCTTTTTGTTCATTTTTCATTGATCTATTGAGAAAATACTGAGATGACTCCCTTATTTTGCTTTTCGTAAATGTATTTTTCCCTTCCAAATGGCATATTCAGTATTTAATGCACTTTAAATATTCGGTGCACGGAAACCAACACCTCCATTTACTGTCTATTGACTAGAAAATCATTCTTTGCGGTATGTCTATGCCAATGTAGCACTTTGCACGACATGTGACGCAAAATAGTCATGGTTCTGGAAAATAACAATAGAAACAAAACAATGGGCTCAAATTAATCAGAATGGCTTCTGCCTTGCAATTTGTGAATGATTTTAACATTATATATTTGCAAGTTTCTGTGAATTGTTCTAAAATAAAACGTACAGAATTCATGCAAAATTTTCATTTGCATACTTATTTTAAAACTCATGGACATTTTGTATCGTCGCCTACTCCGGAAACATTTCATTCAAACGCTCAAATTCACATTTTTTCGTAATGTAGCATTTTTTCGTAAATTCACATTCTTAAATAACAGTTAAACGAATAGGTTTGATTCAATTGAACTTCAATTGTCTGCATCCTTATGGCAGTTAATTACAATTATTAGAAACAATGGTGACAAAATACAATTAATAAAATTAAAGATGCAATAATGATATGGGTATAATAAATGATTAATAATAATGATTGAAAAAATAACAAGATATTGATGAAACTATTGACTGGTAATCTAGACTCGAAGTGTCCCCAATTTTGTACTATGATCTTTGAATTATTGTTCTTCTTTACTAAGCTACACTACACCACACTTCACTTCACTTTACTTCTGAACACTTCGCTGCACTGCGTTTATAAATTCTCCATAAGTCTCATCATAAATCTCATCATAAGTCAATATACATAATTGCAAATAACGAATTGCAGATAATATATATTTTTCTTAATTATCCGAGCCTGTCCAAGAAAGAGGTTGAAGAATTATACACACAAGTTCAATTAGGCTTTTCTTTAATTTGTAAACGGAAATTTTCTGCTATCTGCTCTCTCTATTTTTTGTTGAATTTCGAACCTATGATCCCGCAATTAAATGATGTAGTTTTAGGTTTACAATTTAGTTATTTAAAAATCAAGTACTCGCAAATTGCATTGTACAATGCGCGATTTTCTATTTTCTGCCTTTTTATAGTGAAATACTCTCTTATACTCTTTTCATAATTCTGTGGAGGTTCTAACAAAACGTTCTAAATTCCATGATCGGTTGGACAAAATATAAGAACTCAATTTCTTTCCTCTTCACGATACACTTTTTCAATGCATGCATGACAAAGTGCAGAGACCTCCAGGCATTCATCTCCGACAAAATTGATGTGACCTTTCTGGCTTAATTCACATTATTTAGATTTATATATTCCTTCAAAAGATCTATCTGAACAAATTTGTTATGTAAACGCTAAATTGTTGACCCTTCCAAACAGCTAATTATATCCGACCAATAATGTAACTTATTTGGATTCCACTGCGAACTATCATCATTCTATTTAATAGGGCTATGTCGTCAAATAATGGTGCGTTGTAAGTTATACTCCGGGTAAATCATTTACGAACACTAGAAATTGAAGAATCATAATGACACTTCCTCCAATTAAAAATCAGTCTGAAACTTTGTATTCCTCTTTTCTCATCGTGAATATAAAGATAGGAGAAGGAAGATTATTCTATTATTCTGAGCTATTTTTGCTGGTAAAAATGCTGACCTTTCCCAGAGTTGTTTTCCCAGAGTTGACTTTTCCCAGAGTTGTTCGGTCTCCCCAAAAAAACCTGTATCTTATATAAGAACTTAAGATTAAAAAAAATTTCGTACGATATGGGCTCTTTGCAACTAAACTTGTTTCCAGGACTAGAGAAATTGCGTACTTGTAGAATGGCGGTGTCGATTCATCCAATAAATTATCCTCTATTGTGATTGCTCTGTGCACGATTTTCGCAATTTGATTATGCCTTCCTTTGTAAGCACTGTCTGAGAGGATAGAGCAAGCAGCTGTGATGTATTCAATAGTTTTTCCTACAGCTCTACACTTCCTAAATTTATCGGCTACATCTTCTTTTAACAATTTTTTCGGTAGTTACTTGTCTTGATAAGTCTTGTCTTGAAATGACACTATACAACCCTTGGTTTTAGGATATATTTGTTTCTCCAAACGCCACACCAGCGGGGAACGTCTGTCTACATCATCTTGAAACAAGAGTTGGGGATTTTCCATGAATTTTTTCTTGACTCCATTCATTAATAATATATTATTACTATCATCATTAACTATTATTATTATCATTAATTATTATTATTATTATTATTATTATTATTATTATTATTATTATTATTATTATTATTATTATTATTATTATTATTATAGCCTACGTAGGTCCCATTTAAAATCCAAGGCCTCCTGCTTCACGCGTGGTGGAGTAACTTGGTTGGTTCTCCTAGTTTAAACCAACTAATTGTTTCCCTAAATGCTAACACGATTAGATATTCAAATAAATGAAAATGACATATAACGACCGCCCTAATATTTACCTGCCAACAAGAGGGAGTCCACTGACAGCGTTGGCATCTGAATCCTTTAAGCAGTCGCGTGGGCGCTGCGTCCCAGCAGCCGAGGCGAAGGGAAGGAATGAGTGAGTGAGTGCCGGCGCGCGACAGAGGATGGCGAGGGGGTGAGGGGGGGGGTGAGGGGGGGTGCGCGACGGAGGCTGCGCACGTAATCGGCCGGCGCCGCACAATGCGCCGGATATTGCGCACGCGGGCCGCAAGAATGCGCTGGCGCGCCGCCGCCGCCGCCCCCGCCGCTGCACAAAGGCGCTGTTAGCGCGCGGAAGCGGCGGCGGATGCGGCGCCACCTGCACGGCTCGCCCCCCCTCCCCCACGGCCTCCCACGCCGCTCGCAATCCGACGGCCGTCGCTCACGCCCCTGCCCGAAACGCGAATGCTGCTTCCTTCGGTGGCAAACGCTTGCCGGGCCATGCATACATACCTAATACATGAATTACTGTAAGTAGACTATGAAATGCAGTGTCATATACACGTGCATACAACGCTTTGGGTTATCAAGTCAAACTTTACTATACTCAAATCTACTTTGAATATACGTTTTCTAGTAAACAGTGGGCCTGGATTAACAACTATAATAATTTTCGTAATAAGTATTAAACGCAATTCATAACCTCCAATTAAACTCTCAACACGAATCTGACGCCTTTTGCAGAATAAAAAGTGAAATTATATATACACGACCGAAATGCTTTGAAATAATAAACACGACCGAACGGTCTCGTTTGATCATTAATTCTCGCGAGTCGTCTTGCAAGAAGAAATCGTAAAATACCATCTTCGTTAATAGCTATTAAATATTATGCAGGTTTTACTGAAATGTTTTTAACTTCAATACTTGAAATTTAGGCCCAACTGTTGAGAATAATAAATGCAAAAATATTGTAATCCTTTCCTACGTACTAACGGCGATATCTGCACGTCGCAAGAATTTTAATAAGAACCCTAAGAAGGGATACATTTCATGTGATTTCAGTTGGATCCTAACAGGGCTCATGCTCACTATAATGGAAGTGAACTCTGAGTCGCACATTTTACCTCGAAACTTCTAAACAGGGAATGCGAGAAAAGTTAGAAAAATGTATTTTAAAGGTATATTTTTGGAATATAAAATTGAAATATTGAATATCCATAATACCAAACGATAGATGTCTGCTTCCCAAGGGCTTTGTGAAGTGTCCGTAACCCCTCCCCTCTATCCTATTTCCTTTCCAACTCTGGCCGCTGCGTAGTGACGCAGAAGCGCGTGGTAGGAGGCGCGTACGCGGAGATGCTGCCTGGTGGTCCTCTTGACAACTGACTGCTACGAGACTAGACACTAGACGTAATAACTAATAAAATGTTAACGAAGCATTACTTCAGAGTAAATGTTAAAGAAGGTTTACTCCACAGTGCAAACGCCTAAGTCTCGTTCAGGGGCTAAGAGACGCGTTGCGTCAAATATAGATGTAACAAATTAAAAAAAAGATTAAATGTCCTCAATTAATATTGATCGAATAAATAAACCATAAACCGTGAGTCTTTCAATTGAAAAATTATTGATTACATAATAATTCCAATCTATTAAATATTGGATAAAGCCGTCGTCTACGAAGTCTTTTCGCCCGACCGCTGCACAATTGTGTCGGCCAAATTGACTCCCTGCTACCGGTAGCCCTTTCAATTGAGGCGCGGCGGGGCCGGTTAAAAGTCAGCCGGCGGCGGTGTGTTGAAGGGTCGACGGCGTTTCGGAGAGTGGGGTGGGGGTAGAGGGGAAGCGGCGACGATGAAGAAACCGGCGCTTGTTGATGCTCTGTTTACACGGCGCCCGCGCTCTTTACGACGCAGATAGTGGCGCTTCTTGCGGGCGCTTCTGGCGGCGCCGGCAATTACCTTGCTGTGTTGCAGCGCACCCCCCACCCCCGTCCGCCCTTCCGCCTGAAAAGGGCGCGCGCCGCGACGCCTCTTCGCCTTTGTGCCCTCGGGAGAGGGGTGGTGGTTGGGTGGGTGAAGGGGATAATTCGGTGACAGGACGCGGTCTCGGCGAAGCGTGATAGGTGTGGGATTAAATTTGTCGATGCTCGAAGTTCCCGGCGCGAAGTATTCGATTGGATTGAATTGATTGTTTTTGGGTACGTCAACTGCTATAGTCATTATGTATTTTTTATGTATGGAATGTTATCCACCGGGAGGTGGTGGTGTTCCTATTCTACTGAATGATGAGCGTCGTCTTGTGGGGAATTTCCCCTCCAAGCACCCCCAGTGTGACATCGCTCCAGCTGGGCCAAGTTCTATCGGGAGATTGGTCTCCCGATGGTTGGTTGGTTGGTTGGTTGGTTGATAGTGATTCCAGGCGCATCAACTATGGAGGTCGTTAGTCCTGTAAGTGTAGTGAATGTTTTTATCGGGCGTTGGCAGTGATCTTTCCCCGCTGGATGGTGAGATCCGGCGCCGACTTACCGTTGGCTAGTGGAGTTTCCTTCAACCAGGTATCTCCCACCAGTGAGATACCGCCCCAGCCGGGACAAGCTCTAAGCTCCCGACCGGTCTCTCATCATGTGTGGTAGTGTAGTGAATGTTAGTAAGTGTGTTTGTGGAGGGTGAGGATATAACAAGGAAGGAGAAGGACGGATCGCGCGCAGTTCGTGGCCCGTTTCTTAGGGCACTGCTCCAGGATTCGCCTTGTGTTGATCGCAAAAAACAGGTAAAACTACCGATCAGAGCCGGCAGCCGCTAGAGTTCTCCTCCAGACAGCAACTGAACTCGACCTAGCTAACAAGCTAATGTCGAATATCTTGCTATTGTCGGGACTCGAACATAGGTCCTCCTGGTTGGAGGCACTGCAGTGACATCAGTTGATGTACTGAGCCACCTCTGCCGGTTCGTCTTCCGAGATGTGTCACAGGGTATGTGAGTGTATGTGTTTGTGTGTGTGTGTGTGTGTGTGTGTGTGTGTGTGTGTGTGTGTGCGTGTGTGTGCGGGGGGCGAGGGAGAAGGCAGGACAAGGATGTGGAAGGAAAGATCTGCATGTGGTCTGTGGTCCGTTTGTTGCGGTACTGCCCCGGCATAGGCCTGGTATTGATCGGAGAAACCACGAAAAACTACAAATCAGAGTATCAGAGCACTAGAATTCTCCTCTAGAGAGCGGTTGTATTCAATCTAGCTAATGTCGAAAATCCTGCCACTGTCGAGACTAGAACCCTAGGACCTCCCAGTCAGAGTCGCTTCAGGGTCAACGATTAGAATGCATTAGCAATGTCGAGTTGAAGTTTATTAAAACTATAATTTGGTGAAAAAGGACGCCTTTGCTACACAAGTTATTGAATTTCTTCTGTTGTGACTGAATTATGAATATTAACGTTGCGATTTGAAAGAGTAAGAAAGTTAAACCAGCTCTTCTAAACATGAATAACAAAGTAATTTTGCATGTAATTTGGGTCATGCAAGTGAGCTTCATTATGATACATTGTTCTCTCACATAACCACTTAGCATTTACATTAATTTATACTATAATTATATATTATTGTATAAACTGTATTTAAAAAACCTATTATTTTTTATAGAAGGTAGTTGATGACAAAGTAAGATTTTAGATGGAAATTAATCAACATTCTTGAATTGACGGATATGTATTTTTCTCACAACTATTTGTTTTTAAGCTAGCATTTTTGGCTTTTTTAATATTTAAAATATATTTCAGAAAATATATTGAAACAGATTTAGTTCCTCGGAAGGTATTCGTCCCGTTTCCGGTTACAATCGTAGCGAATTTGTATCATATTCAATATCTTGCGAAAAACGCGCTAACCGGAAATAAAGAAAACCGTTGCATTCAAGAAGCCTGTCTTTATATGTGGTACCATTTTTTGCCAAATACCTCAATATCAATTTCATTTACTCTTGCGTTTTCACTGCAGTTCACATTTTTACTCAATTAAAATGCGTTGGTGGGTTATATTACTTTCTGAATGGCCTTTCCTTTACGAATTAATCAGTTCAAGAAAGTTTAATTTAGCAGCAACTACTAATAATTTATAGAAAGTATTCCATTGCAAACTTTGTACGTGTGAACCCATGTTTGTTCATGTAAACCTATGTTTGATTACGACTCATGTAATGTAAAACTTTGTCAACACCAAACAATACTGAGACATACCAATATGCAAGTCATTTTTATTAAATGTTATTTGTCGTAAATGGGTGGAAATGCTAGGGTAATTAAATAGGAATATGGCCTTATAGCCTATAGCCTTAGCAACGGCAACCAAGTCGTTGCCAAGATAAATAAATATTCATCTGGCATTGAAAGTGGCTAGTTAGATTTTTTTTAAACTATTTGGGGATTGGTTGGAGAGAGCAACGATAGTCTACTACTGCGGAAGTATGTCGGATATTTTGAGAAGAAAACAGTAGAAAGGGGAATCCGAGGTTTGGAGGGCTGAGCAGTTATAAGAAAACGGACATTCTATCATGTGTGGTGACGCTGGGCGGGTCGCTCGCGGATAGATAATTTATGTAATTGGAACTTGTAATTTTTCATGAGATTGAGGAACGTTGGACTCCGAATAATTTACAGTGTATTAAAAGTATAGCTCACGAACAGTTTGTACTTTAATTATTTTTACAGCACGCGGAAATTAGAACTTGTGAGAAGTCGTATATGATAGGACTCGGAAATATTCTGGACGAGTAATTAATTTGTGGAACTTTAAAACATTTCCGCTGTGTAATCGTAAAGAACTGGGTATTATTTTGCATGTTTAATCGAACTAGAACTACGAATATTTGAAGTTGTGCGGATCAGTGGCTCAGCAACGTTCGCGTGAAAGAACAGGAAAGAAGATCGCGGAACTTCGACTCTGGAATTCGCATCACCGGGGAGAAGAGAAGATGGTCCTTCGTGGCGACGTCGATCAAGAGCGCGCAAAGTATAGTGCAATATGAAGGTTCGAACAAGGTCATGACCAAAGGACAGTATTTCTGTTGCAATACGCAATAAACCCTAAGTTTCTTTTGAAAGAAAAAAAACATTTTCATTGGCCAATTCGAGCTAATAAGTAGCTAGATAAAATATTTGTTTTCAGATTCCTCGCCACTCTGTATGGATGGCAGATCGGGTAATCGGCTATCAATAGGTAATAGCGATTATTTCAGACGCAACCCATCGACCCAACTAGTGGGACAATATTTAGTTTCCTTTGAAGCAATAATAACTAAAAATATTATCGTAACCTTTTTCCTGGCGCCCATGTTAATATAAATTCGGAAACGGGTTACGACGAAACGCCCAATAATTGTGAGCAGTTTGTAGGCATGTTTCAATATTTGTTAAATAATCAAATTACGCATTTTCAGAGTAATGTTACTGAAAACGGATGTTCAGTGGTTTATGATTTCATAGATTGTCTTGTTCTAATAGTTTCTACTTCTTTCAAATGGTCTTATGACTCGCTCGTTTATTGCTATAATTGATTTCAAAAACGGAAACGATAATACATCACAATAACTTAAAAATTTGTGCTCTACAAACAATAACTGAAATACCACTCCTGCTTTAGTACCAGTAAATGAAATAACACTGCTGCGATTTCATTGCTAATTGGGAACATTTGTGAAACCAAATATGTTTGTGACTATATTATATCAACACTGCTGTAACAATGAATTGATTCTATATCGCAAAGGACTTGACAATTGCAGATAATCCATCGCAAATCTCTGTGTAACTTTGCCTTTCCATTAACACTATCATGATATTTTTTGCACAACATGTAATTAATTGTGTACGTTCAACAACAAATCTATAATGTTACCAAACTTTCGAGTACTGATCATTATTACAGGCGGAATTCAATAGGGATGTTATAACAATGATCGTTTGAATTTAATTATTACAGTTTGGTGAATACTCTATCATGAATTGTTTTGTTTTTACAAATTTATCTTCATTGTTTGAGATCGAACTTCTCACACGGTGTAAAAACAATATAGATTTGTATTGTTTTTGCTATCAAATATCTTTGCCTTGATGTATGACAAGCTTTCTTTTCCTAATAATAGAATCCATGGAGATTGAAAAACATGTTCCTATAGTTATTCTCACTCCTCCAACCATTTTGGCTGGCCTCTGATGATTGAGTGCTCGTACCGAGAGAATCTGATAAGCTGGATCAATACGTAACAATGCCACCAATAAATTGCAATCTGATCTATAAACATGCGATAATTAATTTTTATGACTTCATCTGAGTCCTGAAACGAGGGGCGATAGAATTGAAACTCGCCTGGATGACCTCCCACAGCAGCTGGTCTCGTTATTTTTATATCTGAACGAGGTGATATTGCGTGGATGCTCCAATAACAAGCAAAGATTTCACTTCACAAATCCGATAATATGTTGCGGAACTTTGTTGTTGACAGCTAAATAGAAATTGTTGGCGTTGGTATATTATCTATATTTATTATGCTGATTGTACATATCCGTTCCTGGTTAACTTGTACATATGTTCTCAAAACCCAAGATATTTTTAAATTATACACACTATATAATATCATATTTTTCAATATATATAAAAATGTATATAGTAAAACATTTATATTAAGTAAATATGAGACTTTACATTATTTTAACCCATTAACTGTTGCTTTGTTTAATTCAATTACCACCAACGAGACAGAAAAACTATACGTAAAATAAAAATTTAAAAAATATTTTATTAATTCTGGTTCTTTGTTCAATACAATGAATGTTTAAAACATGTCTACACTGAAAACCGAGGACAGAAGACAGGGGATATCTGATTTTCTAAATAGCTAGGCTGAATTCAGTCGTCGTCTGAGGAAGAATTCTAGCTGTCGTCTACTCTGATCCGTTGTTTTCCGTGGATCCTCAGAAAAATTCCAGGCCTGCGATCAATGACTAAGCATGTCCCATTGCTGGAGGTAGCTAAGGGCGAAAATATGTCATGCGCAGATCGATCGGTGATCATCTATATTGGTGAAAAATCTGGCTACGTTTAGCCGCTAACTTTGTTCAGACAGACGACAGGCAGACGTTTGACCGTAAACGAAATTTTAGGTATCAAGGACAAACAAAATGTGTATTCTGACTAAAAAAGTATTAGAAGTTATCTGTTGACACTTTGTTGGTATCAGTGTCATACAATACAGGATTTTTTGTCGAAAAGTCACCGTTTTTCGCCACAGCATTACTTTCTCTTTACTACGTCAGCAGAATGCGAGAATCTAAAAACCTTGTGTTCACATAGCCGTCACATGACACACCTAAATCCATTATTGTGAAAAATGTTGTGAATAGTTGAGATTTTTCACTTATTTTATACTAGGCAAATGTGGCAGAGCCGGCACGTAAACTGTTTTAAAAGTATTATCATGTGTTGGAACTTTCATTCATTCTTCATTTCTTTTACGCGTAGCTTTGTTCAAATATGTTCTTAAGCATCTGGAATTGGACTTAATAACGAATCGTAGTTGCTGATAATGTTATACTCCCCTTCATCTAATGGTGTTGTACGTTACCGCCATGCGGGATGTGAACTGGTAATATTGCAATTTCAAAATTATAATTGCCGTAAAAAATGCATGAAAGGCATTGATGATGCGAATAAAGTTTAGTAAAGCTACATATTTTTTTACAATTTTTACTAATATGCACAATAATACACAAAGATCACCTGTAAGCTGTTCTTCTGGATTATTCTCTAATCCTTATATTGGATCATACTCAATTAATTCCACAAATTCTGTCTCAAAATATTCTACAACTACATTTGATTCGTCTCCGGATTTGCTTAAATCTTCTATATTTTTCTACCCTACTTTTTGAAGATATTAAAACTCCACAAACTCAGTCTAATTTGTGTTCTCTTCAACTTCTGCAGTTGCTCTGTAATCGTTTATGTTCGCATCAATAGAACATTAAAAGCCGACAGTTCAGTTTGTTTATGTGAAAAAGTGTTAGTTAAGTTTAAAAAGAATGAGTTCTAGGTCACATTCATTTGAAATCGGTATTTGTAGTCTTAGGAACGTAAACGTGAGGAGCCGAACGTTCATTCATTCTCTAACATTACTCAGACTTTTTTCTCCGTATTCACTTGAAATTCTTCAAATTTAATAAGTTTTCAGGTTGTTCGTAGGTTTTTGAAAATCTTCTTTTAAAAATATGCTAATAGGCTTTATGGATAAAAATCAAAATGAAATATGCCGCGCGATTCATTCTTTTGTTCAAATTAACTTTACTTGTTCACTTAAAGATGTCAACATCAGTGTGGCTAAGGTCGTGAAAGAAAACTATGGTGAATTGAGTGAAAAATACCTTTGGGTACTGGAGTTTAATCAACGCTACCTACATAGATCTATTTAGGTGGCGTTGATTGCATTCCCGACATTCGTTAAGATCGCTGCGCCAAAACATGCAAAAACACGAATGTTCTGACCGGATCCCACACATATTACTAGTTCCCCATCAGGAGACCCAGTCGGGTCGAATGACTCGTTATATATCTCAATTGGTGAACGGGAAGTGGTCCATCCGTGAGAGACAAAATCGCATATCCGAACATCTGCGCACTCACGAGTTACTCAAATACTGTATAGGAATTCTTGGGGGTTATGAAGTCTAATCTGAGGTTTCTCATCACGAAAATAGATCGGACCATTAAAAACATGTATAATAAAGTAAAATATCAAGTTCGCATGTAAAATGAAATAACATCATGAGGCGAAGGAAAACTTAACAGTGGTCTTCCTTCGCATCAAGTATAACCGTTTGACGCGCATCCCCGTCTTCCATTCCATGACCTCCCCCCCGGCCACCGCTTCTCCGAGCCGTCACCAGCAGCATCCTCCCCACTTCTCGTCCCCTCCGCACCAACAACGTGGGTGGGGGGGAGTCAGCGGGAGCAGAACTTCCAGAGCAAAACCTCAGCTATAGATTATAGCGCAGCAAGTTCCAACCAGCCCTGCTCCACGTTGCGGCGAGCACCCCGTCGGCGCCCTGCCCCGCCTCGCCCCACTCCGACTCACGAGTCGTACCTGCGCCAGGGAGCGCTGGCCCTAAACCGCACAGCTCCCGCTCCACCGCGCCTCGCGCGCCTCGACTTGTCGCCCTTTGTGAGCGTTCACGCCCCGAGAACGAGCCACGCCCCCTCAGCCGCATCCGCCACCACCGCTGCAGCCGCCATCGCTACCCCCAACGCCGCACCCTAGTTCAACCCAACCCCCACTCCACCTTGCCACACCCCACCGCAACCCCGCATCACCTCCATATCCACTCGCACGCTTTTTCGCCACGTCCCCGCTCCAGGCCCCGCCTCAGCTCTTGCCTCCGTCCCCTTCCCCGAGTCCGCCGTCGACTCAGCCCCCTACTCCGGCCCCGACTCCGAGCCCGATTTCGACTCCGACTCCGCCGTCGTCTTCGCCAACGACCCTGACTTCGCCCGCGACTCGGCCCCCGACTCGGCCCCCGTCTCTTCTCAGCCCCAGTCTTGCCATCGCCTCCGCCCCCGCCTCCACCCACCCCTCGCAACGACCCTGTCTCTACCTGCTCCTCCACCATCTTCACAGTCATCAATGTTCACATCGACATCGCTGCCACCATCGTTACCAACATGCCTTACGCCGCAGTCAACGCTCTACCGCCGGCGTCACCGCAGCGCAAACCAACTCAGTGCCGCAAATGCTTCACCCAATCCCTTCCTCGCCAGTCTTCACCGCAGAGGAACGCGTTGCTCTTGGCTGTGAATGCGAACTCCATCACAATTATTTCGCATGGAATTATTATATGTATGAATTGAGCAAAAATCTTAAAAAACCGCTTTTCTTGTCTTAAAGAATTTTCTCGACAGAAATATACTTCAGTCACCTGGTCATCAACCTTAAAATCAATGAAATGACTTTCAGTGTACTAAGATATTTTTTTCAAGTGTTCTATTTAATTTTCGTCACACTTTTTAAACATCTTCTATATTTATCATAAATCTATCCTGATAACAACATCCTGTGGAGTACTACAATAATTTTTCTTTCCTTTACCATTTTTTCGAGTTCATTTCATCATTCTCTGCCATGGGAAACTCAAAACTGAATGTTTCCATTAAACGTTCTTCAATGTTATTTTTACCGTAAAACAATTTCTAAATCTCAGTAGCTTCTCTCTCACTTCTTATGACCTTTTATTGACAATTCTTAAGTTTTAAAAGTTCTCTGCAACCATGTCATGGTTACAAAGACAATGATAGTTTTAAGAATATAAGAAATGATAAAAATACAGTGAGGAAGTATGTGGAAGAGTAAAATATTTTAAATGTAGAATACACAAGTCTCATTCCAACCAAATGGCACCAGTGTTTTATTAAAATACCTCCACTCTTTGAGCGCGGAAACCGGTACAATTCCCAGGGTTAATTCGTGGCTTTGTGCGGAGCCTTGAGCAGATTCGACTGGTAGTTCCGCAGAATAGAATCGAAACAAGATACATTTTCATACAATCGCTCAGATACCGGAAACAGACGTTTGTTTAAAGACTCAAAGTGCGCTTAAAGCCATGTATGTAAACTGTCTTCTCAAATCGTACTTAAGAGTAATTGTTTTCGTACAACCCCAATTAATGACAATTGTTAATGTCATTAAATATACATAATTGTAGCATTTATTCATTGAAAATATTTCCGTTTTTTTATTGATTGGTCAGGCATGTTTATGGCAAAGTAACATTTTGCATAACGAGTACAACAGTAAACAAACCTACGGAGCGTAATCAAACAAAATGGTTTCCGTTTTGCATATTGAGAATGATCGCAATTAAAGAGTATTACTAGTAAATTTCTATGAATCCGTACATAAATAACATACTAATGCGCACGGAAGAGCCTTTGACATGCTGATTTGAAAATGTAGTTCTCGGTTCCTACCGTCAACACGTTCATCAAGATTTCATGCTTACACTAGATATTCGGTTTCTATATTAGTTTTAGAAATATTTATAAATTATATTTTCTTATTTGCGAGTTCCTTTTGGTGCGGGTAGAATGATCTTCACTACGTGAAAGCGTTACAGCCTTCACGTTAATTTGTTTTCGTTCTTGCAACAATTGATTCCTCGATTCACAATCCCTATTTCAGTAAAGATGTGTCTAGTTTTCTCTACCAACTTCCACTACCAATACCAAGATGTGTGCACTAGAACGTCACAAATAAGCACTAGAACGTCTTTTAATTGGTCTAAATGCATAGGCTAAATAAATTTGCCATAAATTTCCTTATGACGTAATGAAAAACAAATTAAAACTCACTAACGGGAAAAAAATAATACTGTGATCGAGTAAAAAGAGTAAATTTAAAGAACTTGCGAAGAATAACACGAATAAAAGAAGTTTTCGTGCATGAATAAAACATACGTTCAAAGGTAAATCCTCTCAGGTGAAATAAAATCTGGGCAGTAAAGATGCCTGAAGTGAGTACGTGTCCTTATGGTCATGGAATATGAGAGAGAAAATGTAGAAACCGTGCAAAGATATTTATGAATAAGATATCTTTTGCTCCGCAGCACTAAAAACAGTAAACAACTCTTGGCGCTGTTGTCGTATGCGAATATATTTCTGTAAAGGCAGTATTACTGCCTTACTACTGTGTACTAAAATATCAGATTTTTTGTGAAACTTCATTCTTACGACAACAATATTTTGGGGTGGTTTCACGCCGATTTGGGTTTCGCGAACTTTTCTTTAAAGACGTCGACGATTTTTTCTTCGCATTTGGGTTTCTGCGCGCATCCAACCGTACACTTGTGTGTTTTGTTAAGGAACTCATGGTCGTCTATCGAAATGTGTACACATTTTCTGAAAGGATCCTCGAATATATTTTCTGTCTTTTGTGCTCCGTATCAAAGCGCCCGTCCTATTCCTTTCTTTGCACAACCGCCCTCATAATGTGCTTCCGAGGGAAGGAGAGGGAATATAGAAGTCTGAAATGTCTGCCACACAAAAGGCCCAATGTGTGTGCACTACACTATCGTTTACGTTCATTTTACGATATCTTCGTTGCTGGCCTATTGAAGAACACTCGTAGATACAAGAACACATATTAATCTGCATAGAATAAATTTTTATATTGCCTTTATTTTCATCTTGATCGTCTTGTTGATATTTTTATTGTTTAATCTTTTACTACCCTACTTTCCTTTCATCCTTAATATTCAACTATATAATTTCCTTGCTATACAACCGATGCCTTCTATTTTCGTATTTGTTTATCATTCTCCTGACAAGCATTATTGAAATCAATAGTCCTTGGAGTGTATATAAGCTCGTTGTTTTCACATTTTAATACACATTTTCCTGAAAGTCAGATAAACAATGTATGGTGTGTTTGACATTCGCACTTGATATTTTGTTATTTATACCACAAAATTATCGATAATATGAGTTGATATACCACAATTCGTATATATACCTCACTCTATACTACGCATGTAGTGTATAAATCTTATTTTAAAGCTTACATTTAACAAAATGTTTTATTAACTTTGTAAACGTCCCTTAATGAAAACTATCATTGTATATGATCCACAAAATGATTTTCATCTGTAATGTATATTACACAATGTTCGTAAATAATTTAATATACGTGTGCCTAAACCAGTCAATATGATATTGTTTGTGACTTCGGAATGACTGCGTTCAATGCAAAGGAGAACCCACCTCTTTCGCGTCCTCTGAACGATGACGTTAGTGGCCACCGAGAAGGAAGGAGGAGATGTCTCTTTCTTCGTGAAGAGAAATTGAGCAGAATGAGAGCAGAGCGAACCCTCACCCGGCCCCCACTCCCTCCTGCTCCACCCCGTCCCCCATCCCACAAAATGCCACCCTACTTCCCACTCCATCTCAGCTGCCACGCCTCGGCTTGCCGGGTCAAGCCTTGCGTCGCCAAGCCATGCCTCGCCAAACCACGCCTCGCCAAACCACATCTCGCCAAGCCAAGCCACGCCTCGCCAAGTCTCTCCACGCCTCTCCACGCCTCGCCTTGCCTCACCGCGCCACGCCACGCCTCGCCACGCCTCTCCACACCTCTCCACGCCATGCCCTTTCAGGCCTCGCCACGCCTTGTCAGGCCTCCCTACTCCTCGCCACGCCTCGCCACGCCTCGCCACGCCTCGCCACGCCTCGCCACGCCTCGCCACGCCTCGCCACGCCTCGCCACGCCTCGCCACGCCTCACCACGCCTCGCCACGCCGTTCTATACCGCACATCTATCCACACCATCACTACCTGCACCTACCGCCAGACTCAGCCCGCACCGCTCGACCCGCGAAGGAGCAAGCAGGACCCGCAGAAATAGCAAGCGAGGTGAGGCGAGAAGTAGGACCCCGGAAGGAGGTACGGGGAACAAGAACAGAGAAGACGTCGGGGCCGCGGGCAACTGCTCAAGGAGGTAGAAGACTGAGAGGGGAGGGGGAAAGTCGACAACAGCCTCTCAACCTTCGCACAACGTCTTAATACGAGTCAGCCGAGCGCGCGCTCCGGTGGCGTAATTTCGTATTACTTCCGACTGCCTCCACCCCACCCCCCGACCCTACCACGCCGCGCTTCCACAGCCACCTCCCCGCCGCCGCGGCCAAGGATGCGCAGAACGCGATTACAAACTCGGCGTAGTCCTTTGTCATCAGAAAGTTGCCCAAGTAATTTTTCGTTATTTTCAACTTTAAATTGATATTTTAACGCATCTGTAAATGAGTAGCACGGGCAGGCGCTTCGCTTCCGCCCGGGAGGAGTTACTTGAAGAGGTGATGCGGGGGGGGGGGCTTGACTCTGCAATCCGCAACGCGCTGTCGCCTGGCGGCTTGCGTCTCCGCCCCTTTCACGCGACTGTACGAGTAGGTTTTGAACTCGACTTTGAGGTATTTATTTGCTAAAAAATTACGTATTATTCCCGAATAATTACCAAAGACATTAATAATTTGTAGCATAATAGTATGCGCAATATTACTGTATTTATCCTTTTACAAATAAAAAGAAACATGAAATTTTACGAATACGAACGATAATTATTTTTCTTTGTGAATTATAGTTGAACCGCTGACTGCAGAAAGGCAACTAGTCCAACTTTTCAGAGATTTTCGGGGTTTGGGGAGGGTCGTGAGAGATTCCTTCACATTTTGCCCGATAACAAAGACATCTCATGAACATGAAGATTATTGAGAATTTAGACAACCCAAAATGCACAATGTTTTTCGAAAGTGTTTAACACTAAAATTTTGTTAAAATAATTTTTTTTAAATTCTGTTTTATGAAAAGTAATTTAACCCAAGAAATCATTTAAAAATCCGTTTACAGGAAACATTTCCGAACCCAAAAATAAAACCCCTCTCCTTAACCTTCAATCGTAAACGATTTTATTCATAGGATGAAATATGTATATTTATAATTACACAACAAACAAATTTTAAGCAGAAAAATTGGATAAAACTGTTTTTTGTGTCTCCTGTAAAATTGGGAAATGTGGAGTAGTAGCCTTTCTGCAAATAGCGGTGCAGTTACTAATATGACAAATACAATATTGCATTTGTAGTCAATCTATCTTCTGTGAATGAAAAACGTAAGCTCAACGCAAAATTAATAATGTGGACAATAGGCATTCAAATCAATGTTAACATTAGAATTTTTCCTAATTCATGCCAGTTTTATTTGGAAGCCGCAACAAAATATAGGACATTTTATGAAAGAACAAATGTTAGAAATATAAGAGAAAAACAAAATGTTCACCCAAAACATTTTTTTCACCGTAATTCCCGTAATTATCATTGATATATTTCACACTAACTCCTTATAAAGAAACTGAATGGCTTAGTATTTTTCTTTGATAGAGTTTTCATTTTATGAAAGTAATCAATGATAAGTTCAATAATAAATCAACCAAACCCAAGTAAAGTCTAAGTTAAAAAGAGTTTTTTTGTTACGAAGAAGGGGGTTAAAGTGCGTATATGGTATGATAATCTCATAAATGTTTATAGATAATACGTTTCTTAGGAATTTTTCCAAAAGAGCCTTCTTTTACGTTTATAAATTTACAAAAACGCTATATAAGAAAAACATTGTTTATTGTACAAAATAAAAAATGATACTATATAATAGAATTATAATATTATCAGAATATTATAACATATATTTTGTAGAATTTTAAGAAAAATTAATCTGAATTTTTCTTAAACATTATAAGATAAAAACA
Organism: Teleogryllus occipitalis; assembly: GCA_011170035.1. Taxonomy (NCBI): domain Eukaryota; kingdom Metazoa; phylum Arthropoda; class Insecta; order Orthoptera; family Gryllidae; genus Teleogryllus; species Teleogryllus occipitalis. The sequence continues at coordinate 380,415 of BLKR01000490.1, read as the reverse complement.
TTGAAATTGATGAAATAAATTGGGTTTTAATTATCTTTCGAACTCTAATTGAGAAATTATACTGAATTGTTAGTTAATATTAATGTACATTACTTTAATATCCGAACTCGTGTCCTTAAAACGAGACGACTTCATCGTAGGTCTTCCTTCACACCATGAAGTCCAGAAATATTTGCGCGTTTTCCTCTAAAACGTCGCCCCGGGGGAGGCATTACACTGGCGAAACGCACAGTCCCTTTAATTCATAAATAAACTGCAGCGACTATTGTGGGTTCCATTTCGGTCCGGACCCTGTTCGCTTTCATTCCGGTGAGTACAAGAGCAAACCGAACACAGTGTTTCGTAAGTTGCAGCGTATTTTGTGGAAAGGGCTTTCTTTTGTGCTTTTTGCATTTTTTACGCCCTGCAAACATTTTTTGACGTTCCTTAAACTGGAAGTGGAAAAGAAAGCAGTGTATAGGAAGTTCCTTTCTTGCGACAAAAAGTAAACATACTAAAAATGTCTCCAAAATTCATTTCGAAAGTCGCTGTGTTTGGTTGGCGAAATATAAAAATAACTTCTTTGACGAAGACTCCTTTTTGGCGCAATGGATTTTCATTGCATTTGAGTAATAATTCTACCATCTCTGAAGGTTTTGGAGAGCTCGTTAGACAATTTATATGATCGCATTTTATCAGAAATAAGTAATCACACACACACACACACACACACACACACTCACACACCTATTTCATTTCAGAATATAAGAAGATGCGAATGTTTCTTGAGTATAAACTCCGCTTTCGGGTACATTATTTATTTGCTGCACTCACAGCACACTACGTACTGACCATATATTTTGTATGGATTTCTCTTTAGCAGGTATTTTCTGTTCACTTTAAAGTAAAGAATTCTAGGTCTGCAAATCATGTCATTAGTGTGATATGTTTATATTAAAAATTAGAATTTGTAAAAACTGTTCAGAGCTACGTTGGCATGAGTAAGATTTATGAATGTCCACAATGGTTTTAGTTAATTATACTAATAACTTAGGGATAATATCCATTACCTGGTTAAATTTATCAATTGTGACCTAAATCTTAGTAATAAATTTATGAAAAATATCAATTATAAATATTGCTAATATCACAATGTTGTCATGATAGTACTAATAGGAATTCATTTATTTATTACTTATCACTCACACACTTATTTTAAATTCAATAGTACGGCCATTCTCCGGTTTTGTAGATTCGGTGAGAGTCACGTAGAACTAACGAATTTAAATAAATGCATTTTTCTCTTTTAGTAATTTACAATATATTTTTTCGTATTAAACATATTGCTAAAGAAGCAAGTCGGCATCTGTAAAGGAAAAACTAACATTTTTTATCAAACAAAAATATAAATTTATAAATATTTTTTTCTACAATTGTATAAAAAGACAAATTCTGCGTATTGCTATCTGCACTGTAGTATGTCATTTTTCAATATCTGTTAATAATTTAATAATGAGTAATTGCGCAGTGGCAAGACTGTTACTGTAAAAAAATACTACACACATACGAGTTCTCTTGTATGCTCCACATATATACTCAATATGACAATAAACTATTTTATCCAATCTTAATAATTGTATTCGTATTCAAATAAAAATTCTAGAAAACTAAGAGAGAGGATTTTCCATTCGTAGTTGAACGTGGTGACGACGATATTTTATTTCTTTATAGTATATGGCACACTTGTGTCAAACATTTTTATTCAGAGACACGTACAAAAATATACTAATAAAACTCATTGTTCAACCACAATGGGAATGAAAATATACGAGACTTCGTTTCTAACTCCAGTACGTCGTCTTCGCAAGCCCTACTTCATTCATAACCCACTTTATCGCCCGTTTTCTTTCTTATGAGAATCGAAGAACTCGCATCTGCATAGTTTTACATCCATATAGCTTCCATAGTGGCGCCAGCGTCTCTTGGAGCGAAGTCGAGCACCTTCGCTTGCGGGCGTAATAGCCATGGAAAACCCACTCGAGGACTCGAACCTAAATCCCCTCCGCAGAAAGAGCCATAGCAGCGCAGCGGTGCGGCGGTGAGCCGCACTATTTTCTCACCACGTAAATCACCCGCTCGCCCAGCTACCTTGGAAGGGATGGGTGAGATATCGGTGCAGAAGTCGATAGTTGCCGCTGGTCGTTCCCTAGGTCGCCACTGCAGCAAATCGATTAGTTAGATTTCGCGGCGCGGCTGATCGTTGGAAGAACAAATCACATTCGCTAAGCGTTGTGGGGTCGAAGAAATAAATCTTGTAGGGGAGGATTTTGGTTTACACCTCCTAAATGTTACGTTGGTTTGTAGAGAACGAACTACAAATTCAGTGTGTTTCTCTCGCATCCATGTAATCCGATAAAGCGGAAACAGTTTTGTTTGTAATTATTGAAGTTTGCCCTCGACAACTTTTCTCGTACTGTGCAAATGTTGAAAAATAAGTTAGATGTAATAAAAGTGTTGTGGAATCATCAGGAAAGTGTCGTGCGGAGTAATGGTGTGGTGGAAGATCTCAGCGTAGAAAGTTGATAAAGAGAAAAAGTAAATGGAGCGGACAAGTGTACAGAAGAGAAGTGAAGTGCAAAGCAAACAAAAACACCAAGAACATCCAAGGACATCCCTTAAATAGTTACCGAATTCCTGGTTACCGGCGTTGATTCTATGGGGCGTTTGGAGTGAACTAACATTACCCTTTTTTACATTATATATTTACTTCTCCTCAGCCATGGTAAGTCGTAATTGAATATGGGCTATTCCAAAAGTCAATTTTTTCCCCAAATTTGTTTTGATGTCCGTTTTTACCAGAAAGGGGAATACGGCCTATAAAATTGCGCGCCCCCTGTATATATAGCCTGCGTGCACTTGTGTATATACGCAGGCGCGCACAGGCGTTGTATATTCGCCGCCCTGCTCCGCCATGTCATTAATATGTGCGACTTAATGGGTCGTAATTTCCACTTCGTTACTTAAAAGCTTTTAGGAATTTGAAAGGTTTACTTGCGCGAACTTTCTTCCTCTCTGCAGGCGGCGGCGACGGCGCTGGGCGTATCCTTTTGCCCTGCACGTTTCGTCTCTGTCCTTGCCACATTCACTCCCCGCCACCACCCTCCCCACTACCATCCGCCCATTCCCCGTCCTCACTCCCGTCCTTACCTCGATCCTCGCCTCCGCTCTCCCCCGTCCTCTCCCCCCACCATCGCCCCCGCCAACACCCCCGCCGTCACCTTGGCCCTCGCCCCCGCCATCGCCCACCCACACCCCGCCCTCACAACAGTTCTCACTCCGCCGTCATCCCCGCCCTCGCCCTCACCCTCGCCATCACACCCGTTCTCACTCCCACTCTCAGCCCCTCTCAGCCCCGCCCTCAGCTTCGCCCTCAGTCCCGCCCTCAGCCCCGCCCTCATACCCACCCTCAGTCCCGCCCTGACCCCAACCCTCACTCTTGCCCTCACTCCACCTTCACGCCCGCCTCCAACTCCATCTACACCCTCTCCTGTTCCTGTATCGCCCCAACCTCTCCATGCCTCTCTTCGGCAGCACCCACCTCCGCACCACCTACCTGCTCGCTGCGAGTGGTTCCCTCCCCCCGCCAAATTGCTGCCTAAACTCACCCATCCCCTTTCACTCCACTCCGCAGCCCCCGCCATTCCCGTCTCGTCCCACTCTCTTCAAACTTTTGCTTTATCATCTTTCATTTGCCTCTTGTCGTTCCTCACTTTCACATCTCCACTCCCCTTATCTTTCCGTCTCTTCACTCCCCGACCCTTGGGCCTACCGAGGAAGGTATTCCTCCCCTGACCCTCTCGTTCCACGTCCGACGTTCCCAGTTCTTTAGGCGCTGTCACGTCTTGATCTGCGGGCGAGTTACTAACCCTCGCCGCTTTTCTTCAAGTTTCTCTTTGCTCGAAAAGCCAGAGGTAAGAGGAGAGTCATTCGTAATAAGTGTGTCTCGTGTGCCAGCCACCCCTTTACCTCCATCACCCTTTGCGATTTCCTTCTGTCGCCGGAGGAGCTGCCGGGACAGCTCTTTGACATTTCCACTACCACCGACGAGGCGCATGGGTTTTTTCAGCTTCTCTGCACTCTCGGCACGACTACCTCCATCACCACTGCCTTTGTACCGAGAGAGGTGGCTCATGGCATCAACTGATGTCACTGCGGTGTCTCTGTCAGGAAGGTTCTAGGTGCAAGTCCCGACGGTGGCAGGATTTTCGACACTGGTTAGATAGCCAGGTCAAGTTCAGTCACTGTCTGGAGGAGAATTCTGACGGACTCTGGTTTAAAGTGGTTTCTCCGATCAACACCAGGTGAATTCCAGAGTAGTACCCTCACAAACGGGCCACGTACCGCCCACGATCTTTCCTTCCTCTTCCTTTACATATCCTCATCCCTTACGTGCACACATTTACACTTACATGTACTATACTACCACTCATGACGGGCATCTAGAGCTTGTCCCGGTTAGGGCGGTGCCCCACTTGTGAGACATACCTGGTTGAGGAACCCCCCGCTAGCCCACAGGTAGATTGGCGACGGAGCTCACCACTCAGCGACGAAAGATCATAGCCACCTCCCAAGAAAAGAACATGCACTAACTCACTAATGATCTTAGCTGTTCGCGCACCGGAATCACTAATCAATCAATCAAAAATCACTGCCATTGTTGTGCTATTCCTGCTTCCCAGGTAGGATTGAGATCAGGTCTCGTGCCCTAGTCCATAGTAGAAGTTCTGAGGGGGCGTATTGGAATCTCCTCACCTGGGTGTCCTGTTTCCCCGTGATACATCGAATGACTAATGATGACTGTTATGAGGAGACGGGTTAAAGTCTCCGTTGCCCCGGGTCCTCACCCACGTTATGGGTAGACGTTATACAAGAGAGTTGCTTTCCGTTATATACGAATTCCAACCAGTGTTTTTGTGCAATCGGCAGCATGTTAGGGTAAGGGAAAAGTTTAGGTATTCGTATTCAGGTGGGCAAAAGCTCCCCGCGTATAAAATCGAGTTCATTCAATGCAGTTCACCGCCCAAGGGTTCATACATATACAGTTTGTCCGGGAAGGAAACGTTGAAACTTCAAAAATAAATTCTTAAGGCAAATTTAAGCATATTTTCTCTAATAAACTACTTAGATATTTCGAACGCTGAGCCGCAATAAGCACTCAAAGTTGGTTTACAAATATGATTTTTAGGCAAACATTTGCATCCGAGAACATAGAAACACACCAAAATCGTGTAAATTGTTTATTATTTACAAAGGAAATAAATGCATTTGTTTAGAAAGAAAAATAACACACATAAAAATGCACCAAATTTACACAATTCGACTGCTCTTTTATTTGTGTTAATTTTTCTTTGGAGGATTCCTTTAAAGGTAGTTTATTAGACACAATATGCTTTAAATGGTCTTAAGAACTTATTGTCAAATTTTCTACATTTCTTCCTCGGACATCCTGTATATATACGCTTGCGTACTCTTAATTTGTAACGACATCTCTTCTAACGTACATTTCCTATATTATCTGAAGCATAATTCCAATATCAAAACCTTTGTCAGATCCACTGGTTTGTTCCACCGGCTCTTTCACTTCGTATTTTGTCACATCAACCTTTTTCCCAATTCCCTCTCAGACGTTGACATCACTATTTCCTTCGTTGTCTGCACCCACACTTATATTATCTTTTCCTTACTGTATCCGCAGGGTTACTAACGTTGACATATCCCTCAGTGGTTAACTAACTTTGTGAGCGATCTTTCAACAAACACAAACTTCACTGCCACTATTATTTCGTACATTATTAATGTTACATTCTGCATTGCCTCCACTGATTATGTCTGTATATAACTGTTTATCTGCTAACAGTTTGTGATTTTAATGTATTTTTCGACATTGACCAATTTCGTAGGGGCTTTCACTGTGTCCGTTCTCTAATATTTCTGTCTTGAACTCCTACGTCGCTTGCACCAACGTAAGTCATTATCCACCGTACCACCTTAATATATCCGAAATACCTATCCATTCCGTATTATTTCCTGATAATAAACTCACCTTTGTCACACAAAACTCCTCATAATACACAGCCTTCATTTCCTTCATTGTTTTACCTGCACCTTCACCCAATAGTTCGTAAAGTCGTCAACATACCCAAGTCTCCATCACCTAAATCATTCAAAACCACCACTGTCTTCGCTGTTACTATTATTTCTTTCCCCACTATCTCTTCCACAATTATCAACAGAATAACCAGAAGTCTCGCCGCCAGCATTTATTGGCTCTCTTTCACTATTCACTAACTCAGCCATTCCTGCCATACTTTCGCAGCGACTCAGCAACCGTCTACCTTCGCGGATTCCACCGCGTGCCGCCCGAAGTATTTGCGATAATTGGAGAGCACGACTCTCCCCTGCCAGACAATCGCCCCGGCAGAGGGCTCGAGCTCGGCGCGCGTGCTCGCGAATAATTCCAGAATTACACGCAAAGAGCTCTCGGCCGCGAGCGCTCGCGCCGACAGTGCTTCCTGCGCGGCGGGGTAGAGGGCGAAGACATTTAGTAATGAATTTGACTCCCAACTTTCTTCCGCAAACCGGGAACTTGGTTTAAGTATGTGGGTAAACGTGCCGCTCTAATTACTCGTTTTAATCACGGGACTATTATAATGGCAAACACGTGTGTGTGTGTGTGTGTGTGTGTGTGTGTGTGTGTGTGTGTGTGTGTGTGTGTGTGTGTGTGTGTGTGTGTGTGTGTGTGTGCCTCTCCCACAACGCTGGAATGAGATTGTGATTGGAAAGTAGTTTTTTTCCTACTGCTTTTATTGTTTTTTGCTTTTAAAATCTTGCAAGAATTTGAAAATATTTCTCCAATAATGCAACGCGAATCCTACGTACGTATACAATTTGTGTACTTTTGGTTAAATTTTGTATTGTGTGGTTGATTAATTGGATTTAGTGCTCATAATTCATTAATTTTTATTTAATTTATGAATTATTCATCGCAGTATGTTGAAGAGTCTTAGAGTAGAATAAGATTTTCTTATCGTTATGGGGAAGGCAAATTGTGTAGCTAGCTGTAAAAATAATTACATCTTTGAAATTAATTCCGCAGTGAAGATCAGTACACCCAAGGATGAGAGTACAAACCGAATAAGATCGTGCACACGACGATCCGTAGGCAGCTCCTGAAATACATTATGTATGAATTTTCTTGACAGAATAATTGAATAACTGTTAATTCCTTACAAGACTTATACTGTCAGCCCTAAAAGTAAAAGGTAAAATGACAAAAAAAGAAATATAGAGGAGATCTAATCTTATATGCCTCAATGAACATTTTTACCAAATTTACAAAGGTAAAATAATAATTGTTAATCCGCACACACGAACAGTAATAAGATATTTTAAATTGGAAAAACTATGTCAAAAAGATTTTGATGTATGAAAATTTTAATTCAATATTTCAAAGAGTAATATGAAAATTTGTGTTTACTGTTTTGAACTATTTGTATAAAATATTCGTTCACGTTTTGTGGCCCTCACATCATGCACATTATCTCTTTTCTTAAGGTTCTCCTGGTGGCTATTATTAATCGAGAGGAAAGAGACCGACAAAGTGACGAATCCCTCTTTTCTTTTCTTTCTCAAAGTGCTCACAACAACGCTGTGCTCTCTGGAGCTAGACGGAGCAAATGTTTTACATCTCCGGAGCCACTCTATCTGTGTAGCTAACCGTATTTCCGGAAATCTTTCGCATTTTCTGAAGCATCAACAATCTGAAAAGTTTGTTTTTACTTTTCTTACAGATTTGCAACATTTTATAAAAAAACAACAAAATGCTTTAGTAACTGTAGTCTGTATATTATTTGAATTTTATTTAAAATATTATGCGAGCAATTTAAAGAAAAGAAAAAACCTCACAAGAAAAAAACAAAATGATTCGAAACAATATTGCTCTATTATTATGTGCTTGTTGTCTCTCTTTCTCCCTCCCTCCCTCCCTCCCTCTTTCTTCCTCCGTCCCTCTCCCTCCTTCTTTCTCTTTCTCTCTCCCCTCTATCTACATATTTATCTAGATATCTATCTCTGTACATCTCTATCTCAGCACATCCATCTATCTATATGTATATCAGCGCAATCAACAGCAATACAGATGTGCATTAATTTTGGTCCGTTTCCCAGATTTTATATTAAATAGTAGAAATGCAGCGCCCTGTGCAACAGAGAAAGCCGCTCCCTGCCGCGGTCCCTGGGGCACACCCGCTCCGGGCGCGGCCCTCTACCAGACGGCGCCGGCGGACGGGGCGAGTGGGTGGCACGTGGGGCGTAACGAGCATGCAAAACCACTTAGCCACGCCCTCCGCGCCACCCGACCACCCGCCCCGCCCCTTCCCCCCGGGAAGAATAAACATAAGAAAGCCGTCACCGCCGCTGGACATCCCGCGTGCCAGCCTCTGGTGTTGAGAGGACGCGGCCGGCCCCGCAGGGGTGGGCCGGTGGCGGGACGGGGGAGGGGCGCGGGACGGGGCGGCCGGTAACGACGGCAATTAGGGCACAGTAGCTGCGTCGCGTCGGCGGAGGCGGTGACGAGGGCGACGGACGGCGCCTAATGACGGCTAATGACAGCGCTGCCGCGCCGCCGCATTACAGGCCCGGGTTCGGCCCTGCGGGCCGCCCGCCGACGCCGCCCCGAGCGCCCCGCCGCCCACCCGCACGCCCACTCCTATGCCCTCGCCCGTGCGTCACCTGCGCCCTCAGGTGAACGCCCATTCGCCCGTCGGTTCGTCCGCGTGGGGACAATCTGTATTGGCCCACCGCCCCTCGGCGCTGCGTCGTGCTGCAGAACATTCGCCGTACTCCGACGAGTGCCTCAAAAATTACAGTTAACATTTTTTTCATACAGAAAATAATGATGTATTAAGAGAAAATAGGTATCCCTTTAATAAATAAGTAAGATTGTTTAGGAAATGTTTGGAATATTAGGGAAAGGGTAATTTGTGACTGGAAATATAGTACCAGTTTGTGACAAGCGTGGCGTAGTCTAGAACGGTGAACATCTAAGTGAACACGGAAGTGGATCGAAATGTGTGTGTGTGTGTGTGTGTGTATGTGTGTGTGTGTGTGTGTGATGGGCGTGTCGTAGGTTTTGGATTGCAGGGGAATATTTGGGCACTGATCTTAATTTCTAAATATGAAAGAAGAGCACACGCAATTCTGGGCTTCGCTTTAATTGGATAAAAAATGTTTAGCAGATTACAATGCATTCTCCTGTATGAACTGCAAAATTGTAGATAGTATTCCCGATAGAAAAATTCTTTGCCTTAAAGAACTTTTTCTTCTGTCAGTTCCTATCGTGTACACATTTCTTTTCAGCGTCTATCTTGCAAAACAGAGATTTCTGAAGGGAAAGACAGGACTCGATAGTTTAGAATTGTAAAGTGTAACCTTCGTAATTACTTAAAAGTCTTCCTACAAAATAATGTAAATAAAAAGTTAATATTTAGTGATCCTTGATATGGATTATATTATCGTCAAGTACGAGCTGGTTTGCGTGCTCAATGACTTGCCGTGCGTGGGTTTCGAACTCATTACTGTAACTAGAGGTCACCTAGTTCCGATCTTCATTATCTGAGCAAAAATAACTAGTTATTAATATTTATGTAACAGTCATCCTTTACCACCAAAAACGTAATTGTTAATACTTTTATTTTGACTTATTGGCTGGTATAGATGGCCAAAATTAGTTCAAATTTGGCGCCTTACTTGGAATTCTATCATTTACAACAATGCCTTGGCGCTAAATAACAGCAAAGGGCATACATTTTAAACGTCCCGCGTTGGACGTATGTCAAAATACGAATTATGAGTCAAAATACGATTTAAACAGTGTCAGTTTAATTCTCACCCCCCCCCCCATGAGCGCCTACGATTTCTCTCTCTGAGTTAAAATGAAATCCCCGCTTATGTTAATGAAAATTAGGTTTATCGTTCTTGGCAGGTAGGTTTCTGTAAATATCCAGCTTTAAGAACGTCAAAATTGGGTAAACTTCGTAAACAATATGTTCAAGGCGTTCAGGTCTTGTGGGGCAGAAATGATGGGTGATATCTAATTAAAACAAAACTCGCTTATCTGCTCATACACAAGGTCAGCAAGCACTGAGAATTTCATTGCATTATTCTATCTGACATCCCAGCAAAGCTTATCCTTAAAAAGTAGATCCACTACCTAATCTCCTAATTTGTCGGAAAGACAATAATCGCCTCTTTTAGCCAGCTGTTAAAAAGCATTTTAGCTTTTTCAAGCAAAGCTCTTATTATTCGTACGCGTGAAGAAAAACCTACTAAATAAATCTGATCCGCCAAGCGCGGGCAGAAAGATGGTTTGCTGCGAAGTTTTATTTTTTTCTCTTTCTTTCATTCTTTCATTCCTTCATTATTTATTTATTTATTTATTTATTTATTTATTTATTTATTTATTTATTTATTTATTTATTTATTTATTTATTTATTTATTTATTTATTTATTTATTTATTTATTTATTTATTTATTTATTTATTTAATTTATTGTTTGTTTGTTTGTTTGTTTTTTATTTTTTATTTTTTAAATGCTCAATAAGTACTCCAACGATTTCCCGCCCGGCTGCAGCCGAAGAAACTGGTTGGTATATACAGTTGATATTTGTAAAAATATCTGATGTGTGCTTGTTTGTTGAATCTATAGGTCCTTGGTTCGTTTTCCTTTTGACTCTTCATTCGTATTGTCGACACTTCTCGCGCGTCGGTTAAGTTACAAGTCAAGATTGCGCGCGATAATACGAATGGTAGAAAGTATATCTTGTTGCATTGTCGTTCTTAATATTTTGTCTCTTTATGTTCGACCTTTTATTCTATGTTTTCTCCCACATACTGGGGGATCGACACCCTTTAAAAATTGAGTTTTCAAGTAAAGGGTTTCGAAGCATTCGCGCAGCAATGCACATCATTATGGTCATTTCTTAGTTCATTAATGTCATAACATGTGATGGTTTTTTTGTAACATTCCCTTTGGGATTTCTCTTTCACTTACTAACAAGGCCTCTCACCTAGAACTTGGAGTCTACAAATCGCATCGAGGTAGGCTGAACCTTCCTTGAATCGCGAGCTATCGCACTCGCCTCGTGTTACCTCACATCGCGTCGCGAGGACACATCTTTTAAAAGAAAGGCTTCAAATTACGTGTCTTGAACGCATGTTATCGCCCATTCAGCCTAACGAAGCACATTAAAATCACTTGTCTGCATTGCTCACGCCACGTTATTACTTTGACGTCCCATATTTGAGCATTTGAATGCTTCTTCAATGTTCATTTCAATCTGTACTGACAACAGTGTTTGATTCATTTGCAGCTTCTCCTACAACGTGTGGGGCTTTCCCTGCGGGCCCGATTTGATTCCCTTCGCCCGATTCGATTCCCTTCGCGGGCAGGAATTATGTTGGCACATAAGTGGTCAAAATTAATTCAAATTTGGCGCCATACTAGTAATTCTATCATTTATAACAATTTCTTGGCGTTAATTAACAGCAAAGGGCATACATTTTAAACGTGCTGGCTTCCAGAGATAAAGGCAAAGACGTCTTTCGTATGAAACTCTTTGGAAGGACAAACTGCTCTGAAAAGTTTGAACTACTTTCATAGACGCTCGCGATATTGCGCCAACTACTGGGAACTAGCGGAAGAAAACTCGTATTGTTGACAACTTCTGAGAATCAGATGCATTTTCAAATAAGATGCCACGAGAGTGAATTGTTTAAGAACCTTCAGCCGAGCGGTGTCACAAAGAATGGCCTCGTCAGTCAAAAGGCTTAGTAATTCACACCTTGGCTGCATTGAAAAATTAGATTTGGAAGATTGGTAACGGCAGTGCAGACTCCGTGCACAGAAGTGTTTTGACTCGGACTTTGCGGGACCTTGTATTACGCCCGAATTACGAGAGAAAACGATCTTTTCACCTAAGACGAGGTAACACTGACAGCTTCTTCAATACTCAATATTTCTTACGCTGAGGTAAACTAATTGTTCTTAAATAATTGTCTTTCAGAATTTTCCCTTGTGGCAAGACATTTGTTAGCCCGAATCATTGACTGTTGTTCTCCCAAAACTCTCATGAAGCTATTTTGCAGCCTCAACAGAACTTCTTACCACTTTTTTGTTTTATTGGAAATACGCTTCAGAAGAATGTAAGCCTGTGTACGTAATACATTATTTCATCTCTCCTCAGATATTCCCCGACTAATATCAAACACACTTGATTCTCTCGCACCGTGCCTGCTGTTATCTGCCCCTTTTTCGTAATCAACTTGCGACCTCAGTGCTTTTTTATTTCGGCATCTCGGAGTCGCTGTGCCATCGCGAGTTCACCGCCACTGAATCGTTTGGCTTCCTCGTCTCCGCGTGTCTGTACTGCGCTGCCTTTCCTCGAGCTCCATGATCATTCGTTTACATTGCAGTTTTCTTCTCGAATCTTCCTTCAATTTTCTCCTTTTGAGAGCTCCTTTTGTGTAGCTCCGCTCACCTCCCCTTTGACGTCCTCCCTCATCTTCACACTCTACATCCTCCGTTAGCACTTCCATCTCAATATCCGTTCTTCGCCTTTCTCCATCGTCTATCAATCTGCGCCTACCTCTATTTCACTATACCTCCTCTAACTCTCAGTAAACACGATAAGTTATGAACATTACGATTATTTACTATAATTCCAATAAGAACCGTTCTTGGTAACAACCATTCCCCGATCTATCATTTTGCATCCCACCATACACTGCTCATTTCCTTGCCACCTGCACGGTCTGTACACGCCTTGGGCACTCTCAACTCCATTTCTTTACGTTTCCTCAGTGTTGCTCTCCACTCACTCTGACAGTGCCTCTCCACGCGGGGGAGAGGAGCATGTGATGCATGGCGGTGCATGGTGGTGCGAGGGGAGAGTCACGGGGCGGGGCGTGAAACGGGGTCGCGGGGAGAGGCGGGGCACGGAGCGTGGGCCAAGGCGCGAGAGCCGGGGGCGGGTCGGGACGCAGGGCGGGGCGCGGGGCGGGGCGGGGCGCGGGGCGTGGGCCAGGGCGCGAGGGCCGGGGGCGGGTCGGGACGCAGGGCGGGGCGCGGGGTGGGGCGGGGGCGTGGGGCTGGGCGGGGCGCGGGACGTGGGGCGGGGCACGGGTGGAGCTGTGCGTGGGGCGGAGCGTGGGAGGACGCGGGGCGTGGGGCGGGGCAGAGCGAGGTGGGGCGCGGGGCAGGGCGCGGGAGGCGGGGTACGAGGCGGGGCCAAGTGCGAGACGGGGCACAGAGGGGGGCACGAGGAGAAGCGAGACAGGGCGGGGCGTGGCACGGGGAGCGAGCGCGAGGGCGGGCGCGGGGGCAGGGCGCGGGGGCAGGGCGCGGGGGTGGAGCGCGGGGGCGGGACGCGGGGGCGGGGTACGGGAAAGGGGCGCGGGGTGACAGAACGGCGCGGGGCGGCGCAGCGCGGCGCGGGGCGGCATGTCGCCTGGGCCGTCGCCCGCGCGGGCGAGGGTCGCCGGCTTGGCCACGCCCGCTGCTTACGCATTCATGGGCGCGCCGTAATGAGCTCGTTAAGGAGACCTCCCTTGCCCGCCCCGCTCCGCAACCCCGCTCTCCACCCCCGCCGCATTTGCATGGCGCGGCGAAAGAAGCGGCGCCGGTGGCGCGTCGAGGCTCCCCTCCCCCGCTCCCCGCTCGCCGCCGCGCTAGTGCCGCTTCCGAGGGCGTCTTTTCTGGTGCGAGTGCTCTCGGTCACCTTCCACTGTTTGGAAAGAGAGCGACCTCAATTTTTGTTCCTCAGGACAGAATATGTTATATTTTACTTCTGGGTTTGTAGAGAAGTACATATACGAAAATCAAGTCTGAACGACATTGAAGTTGGATGGATAACTAACATTGTAAGATAGCATACTACGTGTAGATTTACTTTCGACATACTAAGTTTAGATTAACGTTCGACATCCATGATTACTAAGTTAACGGTTGTACGTGTTACGGAATGTTCTAATAGAAAAATTTTGTTAAATGGTAGATATCGTAGGAATTTTTACTAAAGAAATGTGAAAATTAGCATTAAGAAGTTATAAATTTTACAGCCATGTTTCCTCCGAGAGACACTTCTCTTCTCGGCCCTATTTACGATCCCTTTACAGAATTTGAGAAGTAAACCATACTTTCTTCGTTTCCAAAAGAAAATTTTCAACTTTCCGCTTAAATCAATTCTTTTTAAAAATCTACAATTTGTTAAATGTTTTGTTACCTGTAAATACATTTTGATGAAATGGATTTTGATAAAAATTCGAATTCAGCCAAGAAAAAATTATTTGCCTACCCATGTCTTCTCGACACGACATCCAGAACCCATTAGTGTTTATTAATACACAAATGGTATATATTGTAGCGAACTTTAATTTCACCAAAAAACACAGGTCACGTTACTCACATGATATATTTTTCACTTTGAAGGAATACTGTATTAATACAGTACTGAGGATAATTTGTTTAAAAAAATATTTTTTTTAATGTATTCTTAGTATTAACTTTCGCAAATGTACCCCCATGTAATACTATATTACGCAACTAGTTTATAGCATGAAGCTTTTTGTATGAGTATATGTTTTCAATTGAGCGACGTTAGGAGCGTTTCAAATCTGAACGTGTGCAATAAAGCAACATTAGTTTAAACAGCTTCACTTTTAGCTTTTTGTACAGCATTACACATTTATATGATAATCTAAGTTAATTTTTGGAAACAACTTCCATGTGACGTCACGTGTAATTGACATCTGTGCGAAGAAATGGTAGCCCGCTAATCAGTTTACCGCTGCCAACCCAGAATTCTCTGGCTGCGATTGACTGAATGGATGATGATGCAATTATTCGTGCCATAAACGGCAAGTGCGTCATCTGAGCCGTAAGATGTAATTTTTTGAACGATTTCTTGTAACGAAAAATGTCGCGTTATAATGTTGGAATACAAAAAATAATTTTACCTGGTAATCTACTGGAGACGTTACACCTCGGTAATTTAATGACATTCTGATAAAGGTTTCAAAATAAACCAATGACCAAATGACGTGCAACAATACATGGAGTACGCTAACAACACTAGTGACTAAACAATTCTTACAGATTTTTCAACAATGGATGTTATACAACGTACTCAACCTGAAGTTCATCGGATTTGAAAAATATATTTAATGTTAACAGGTGCTTTGTAAAAACAATTGACCAAAATACGCCATTGTGGAGACTCAAACGGTACGACCACCAGGTCAGAGTTCCCGCTTAAAACTTCATATCCACGGGTGACGTGCTTGAGTAACTGATAATTGCGGAATTTTACATGATCCTTGGTTTATATCAAAGAAACAAATTCACAGAGAACTTAGAATTGATTCTTTCAAATCATTTGTACTCAGCATCAAAACAAATTTCTATAACAAGTTGTCAACTTCAGCCAATTTTCAAACCCTTATACAAGGTTCCTCATTCTCGTACCCATCACATTTTCCGAAATATATTTTTCATCCTCCGTAAATTAACACTTAGTTTATTTCTCTTTTCAGTTCTCATAATTATTTTTCAATTACATAATTAAAGATAGGGTTGGAATTGGATTAAATTATAGGTAACTATTTATCTGTCGATTAAATGCTTACTTCTTGCCTCTACGTTACATAGAATTATATTCAACTTCCTGAAAAATTGTATTGCAGTTAAGCAGGTAGCGAATAAATATTTAAAAAAAGAGAGAATTGCGGAAGAATCGAAGACTAACGGAAGTGCGCCCTTGTTTTTAAAAACCTCTACTCAGGGAGAAGGCATACCAAGATGGCCGCCCCACGTGATGGGTGTATGGTGAGTGAGGTATGTGTACTAGGTGTAGGTCGGTGCTGGATATAAAACTCCAACAGGCGAGGAACATCGCTACCACCCAGTATGAAACGTAATCAATGCTACATCCCGGATGTAATGTAACTCAATTCGAATTTTCATTTAACTCCACAGTGTCTTCAATATCATAGGTAAACTTCAAAATAGTTAGGATCAATATTAATAAGGAAACGTATTTATAGGCAAAGAAATATTTAAGTAACATTAAATTAAACATTTAACGAACTGAATATTTTTTCAGAGCCTTTCTATATGCCGAAAGTTAAAAATTTTCAATCAGAAACGAAGGAAGAATGTGTTTTCTTAAATTCTATAACATTTTGAGGCTAATAACTAAAGCAGTTGGCGCCCCCGAAAACAAAATAATTAATCAATCAAGCGATGATGTGTCGCATTACGTTGTATTATTGTGTTATTTATTATTGGGTTCTTTGGATATTTTCTTACAATATCCATTGCTTTAACATAATTCTGAAAATGGCTATAACTTCACCATAAAAAGTCTAAAGTTAAATGTAGCGTGGAAGAATTTTTTCCGCAAGATTTACTACAAGAGACATTCACGCTTTTACAAAATTCACTTTAAAAATTATCCTCCGGATTGGATTGTCGGTTTCGAACGTAATTAGAAATGCAAGCATACAGAATTACTTTTCCAGATATTTTCAAGAAACACTAGGAACAAAAGCTCAAGGCGAGCTCTTCTCCTTCATTTCCTTGTTGTTCTCATGCACCACAACTCGGCCATAATAAAAACCCTCAAGCCATTAGATCAGGAGAGACCTACCAACCTTTTGTGTGGTCGACTAACCGTTGAGGACTGACGTCAGAAGCTCTGCTCTCCTCTGCCAGACAGCTTCATCAAGCCCTAATTGGAACTCGAGATTACTCCAAACAGTTTGTATAAAAATTCTCTAATGAATGCCGTCTGACGCGTTGTGGAGTACCGTTACTCTAATGCAATATAATTAGGCATCTCGTGAGCCCTGGAGTGTCCGAATCCATAGGCGCCACCCAGAACAATGTGGGGACGCTCAGTTGAGCGTTGGTGTTACAGTTTCAGAGTTAGCTATGTCACCATTTGGTAGTTCTCGCTTCGAAATAAAGTAGGTGCCGGTGTACGGCGTTCATTACTGACACAATGTTTTCACTGGTGAGGCCCGTGCGAACATTCCTCAATTTTTTGCTTGTTTCGTTTTTCTTCATTTTGTTTCTCGAAATTATTGTTCTAAAAGGGAAAACTTTATACGTGATATCAATTTCAAACGGATAATCCCGGGGCCGTACGTTTTATCAAAAATGTACGCTACTTCTCGTGGGTTAACATTTTAATATTACTAAGCGTTTTTAATAATAGTAAATTATGAAACGATGATTGGTATTTATACACGAGTTTAATAAATATTACGATACGAGCGAAACAACGAGCAAGAATCGAAAACTTTACACGAGTGTAATTTTCATACGGTACTTTTTCTACGACTTTTATAAGTTAAACTTTTACATTGAATCGTTTCGTAGCAGTTGACATGTAGGATTTAGCCAAGGTCACCTAGCGGACAGCTCCCTTACCCTTCAAAGTAAAATTACGATCCAATTTATTTTAAATAATTAATATTTCACGAAACAATTACTACTAATAAAAGCAATTAAAGCTGACAAGCATAATATAATCTATATATTTAAAAAAATAAGGTATTTTGCCATGGCTTCGTTTAGAGCTTCTACTGAACCGATGGTAGTATTTTTTCCTTTAAATGAAAGAATGTGATCCCTAGATGTGTTATCAGATATTGTTTGTGTTGATTCACCAACATTTAGTGTGTAAATTAATTAATTAAATATTTCTTTAATAGTACGCTTATCAATAGTCAATTGTTTTCTTCCAAAGGATGGCTGTTTCAAAATCGATATATATGAGTCGATAGATGCTTCATGGTGGCGCTGTTTGATGTTTTGTTTTAATTGTTGAGATTTGTTTACAATTGATCAAGGTTTTGTTTCAGTGTAATTATTGCATTGTGGCGTTGACAGTTTGCATGTATTTGCTTTTGTGGTGAATTTTGTAGAGAACATTCGGACAGTGTGTTTTGCTCGGTTGTACTGAAGTAGTGAAGTTGTTCACAGGTTATGTCGAATTCCGAATCGTTGCCCACGCGTCCCAAAAGACGCAAACGTACATTAACTGGACGAAGGGAAAGAGAAAGTCAGCGTAAGTGTCGTGTCGTTTTCTTCTGGGTCGTTGCCTATGAAATGTCAGTTTTGTTCTGCTTTGCACTTCGCATGTGAGAGAAATTCAGCAAACGATTTACTCTGTGTTGCTTAAATAGGAAAATAAGTTTACCTTCAGGCGATATGCCAGAAGAAATAAAAATTGTATATAGGACATGATGACGCATCAAAAAACATTAGAAATAATATCCGTCAGTATAATAGTGCTCTTTCTTTTGTGCAATTTGGCTCCGATATTGCATTGCCACCTGCCCATGGGCCATACGTGTTCAAAATTTTGGGAACTCACATCACAGAACATCTTCGTTATACCCTGAAGATCCAAACAATGCAACGTATTGTGAACATTAGTCTGGTCACAGTATTTTACATTTATCTCAGATCTCACCGTCAAATTTTGACGGGTTTTCACTAGTATCAAATAAAATTTATTGTACACAATCGAACAAAACATTTATTATATTATTTTAGAACGATTCTCAATTATTAATTGTCAATATATTGTTTGTGAACTTCTCTGTAGTTGGTCAAGAACCTATATCAAAATGAAATCTGTATTGTAATGTGTATCATTATGAAACCTATTGCAGCCTATCTATCTATCAAATGACGGGAGTAGAAAATCAACTTTTACAAATCCACCAACCCACTTAATATAAAATAATCAATTGAACTTTACGTAAGTAAACATTTGAAAATTCTGCACGTTTCTGAGCACCCTTGAAACAGAGTGACAGTGCCCAGAAAAGTGAAAAATCTCCAAAAGTGTAAGGAATGATCTCAAATAGTCTCATTTTGTAAATTAATTCCTCAAGAAGAAAACGTGCTTCTCTAAAATAGAACGTTAAGTACATATGATTGTTTGTGTGTTCCAGCGTTGTGCGGATTTACATGTGCACCACAGTCTACTGACTTCTTCCTTACATAATGTACATAATTTAAACAAACTCTGCATTTTACAATCTGTTCAATGCGTCCGTGGGAGGAGGAGCAATTTTCTATTCAGTAGTAGAATATTAAAGGGTCGATGACATTTTATAAATCGTATTTGTTATCTAAGATCCCCAATATCTACTATCCTCCATTCGTCACATTGTTTCAGACTACCTGTCAATTGTAAGACGTTAAGGCTTTACATTACCCCATTGTTTCTGCAAACAATTAGATTAAACCACCATGTTGTTACTTGGCAACACGATCCATAGTGATTCTGCAATCTCTATAATTTCCGCCAACAGTTAGCGAAAGTGATAAGTAAATAATCGTTCTTTCAAGAATAGAAATAATATGAATTTCAGCTTTGCAGTGTCTGTTGTATCGAGCGAAGTGGCTCGGAGCGTAGCGCGCTGACTTCGCATTCGGGACCCCGTGCCAGTCATCCTAACTGCAGATTTTGTGGTTTCCCTCGGTTATCCAGGCGAATTCTGGGATGGATAAACAGAAAGGCTACGACGGAGAATTCGACGTCGCTGGCCGAATTCGTTAATTATGTGAAGTCCACGAAGGTTAAGCGAATTCGAGACATCGCGGGTTCCTGATTGGGTGACCGACGAGGAACCCCGCGATCTAACGGCACGGAGGCCAATTGTCCTTTACGGAACATATAATGACCAAATATAAAAGAAATATATGTTGTAAATACATTCAGCAGAGAGAAGTGAGGTGCTTTAAAGATATTTGAAAGTATTTGTATTACTGTAATCAATTTTAGCTGTATTTAAATTATATCTCTCTGGTTACATAGCTCAATTAAGTTTTTCTGATATCTGATAAAATTGCGACTCATTCATTGACCTTATTACTTCCAAAGAATGTACAAACAGGCGCAATTAAAATATACTGGTATTTGAAAAATTTGCGACCGTTCGTGTAAGCTGAGATCGAAAAATTGGATGAAATTCGTAATTGCAGCAATCACGCTCTTCAGTTCAACTGTAAATAGAGAGCAAGGTGGAAAAGTGTAATTGTCGGGTGATTTCAGACCCATTGTAATTCATTTGTTCAAATCTGGAAACAAATTGATTCCTCGTGCTCCCGTTTTTCCGCTTGTCAATCTCATACTCCGTGGCCACTTTCTGTGTTAGCGGAACGAACGTAACGTGTGAAAAAATTAAATTCAAACATGTGTATTCGTTTCGTTTAGACGTGGAATGTTGTTTTACTGCTTTCAGCTTTGTGCTTTCCCATACTCTGTAAAGAGTTTTGGGGAAACATTTTACAAACAACTTTCTATTTATGTGTTTATTTAAACATTTCCAAACTTTTCGTTAAAATTAACATGATTTCTAATTTTGCACATAGTAATTTTCATTTACTTTTATTAGTCTTGCTAGTCCTATTATTCCATTTTAATTAATTATTACAGATACAGTTAATATTTTCACATACAATTAAATAATTAATTTGTTATATTACAACACGTATTGTGTACCATGATTCAAACTATGTCGCCAGAGTATATTAGAATGCATCGAATGGATGAATTAACATACACTAAAATTTTACAGTATCTTTTATGTTTTCATTACTTGTAGGTGTTTTGTATTGCTGTAATTTGTGCACTTAATATTATACTTCTTTAACTAGATGAACAGTTGCGACTACGTGGCGTAAATAGAAGACAGAGCGTTCAAAGAGTCTCTCTGCAGGGGTCGTCCCCCCACCCCACCATCCTTTACGGGGAAAACGGCAACATCGCGGGCTCATTCAGTGCAACAGCGCAACGGCGTTCGAATGTTATTCTCAGAAGCACGCTTGCTGGTAGTAGCAGTAGTTGAAATAAAAATACGTGTTTGTATTTTTCGTATCCAAATGACACATTTAGTTTGACTATGTACAAGTTGTTTGTTGTGAGGCAGATTCTAACTGTTAGAATGCTGACACTGGAAGAACGTGTATGTTTGGTGGAACGTGATTAGATTAAATAATAAGTACACGGATGATGTGAAAAAAAAAAGGTTTGTGACAAAATTCCCAAAATCTGTAGTGCTATGAGTACATCGTAATACTGTACGAGATTTAATTGCGAAGTCTCGACAAACAGTTCCGTAGTAGATGCGCTGAGAAGTGGGCGACCTCGTGGTTTATCAGAGAATAAACTGCTTGAAATCTCTGATAAAATGCTACAGAGTCTCACAAAACCAATGATGAGGTTATCTCATTAGGCACTGTACACAGTGCTGTAAGAAAAGAGCTGAAAGTGTTTCCTTACGATGTAATGATAGTGCAAGAATTGTAAGTTACTGATCACGAGAAGAGAGTTCGTTATTTTGAGTGGTTTGAGAACTTTGTAAGCACGGACATAGATGTTCTGGACTTCACGTTTTTTACAGATGAGGCTTGGTTTTATCTTTCGAGGTACATAAACTCTCGGAACAGTAGAAAACGTATGGACGTCGAGAATCCTCACATCATTCAGCAAGCGCCACTGCATGACCAGAAAATGGATTGCCGTATCTAGAGCACGTATTGTTGGTCCCATTTTCTGCCATGATACAGTAAACGCATAGAGATATTGTTCCCACATTCCGTTTGTCTTCAGCTGACACAATGAAATAACGAATGCACCTTTCCAGCACGATGGTGCCACAACACACCGCTTGCGATAAGCGTTCATTCATTAATTTTAAGATATTACAATGTATTATTTACACTAAAAAAAGTTAATAAATAGTGAAATAAATAAGTTAAAAATAAAAATAGTTAAAGTCTTGCATTTACTACATTTCATTTAAAACAAAAAATCATGTAATTGAGTAAATAGCTCAAATTTCTTTCTAAATGAAAACCACAAGGGTTTTAAATATATAGATTTTAAGAAACTGCTATAATTTTGAGTGTATTTTGTAGTACTTGTAAATAAATCCTCACTTATATCTATGGCAACAAACGATCTTAACAACAACTTTAACCCGTAACCATATCAGCAGACGTTATAATGATGAAATTTGGGTTTAAATAATTTTATACTTTTGAATTGATTGCTTATTTCTACAAAACTATATTCTCCCCATTACAACAGATTTAATATTAAATCTGGTTTTGATTTACAGATATTAAAATTAACATTTCTTGAAATTATCACGACGCACCTTTGCTAAAATGAATTTAGCAAAAGTTAATTGTGTAGAATTGTATTCAAAACCCACGTAATACAAATTATATACTCTCATAAAGACAGTGTGGGATTTAATTTCCCATATATTTCGTATTCATCAACCATATTTTTATCCCTTTTTCCCCTTTTCCTCATTTTATTAAGATTTTTTTATGGACCAGCTTGTAAGTAGGTATATTTAATTATTCGACTTCTCAACTTACAATTCCTAGAGAATATGCAATGAAGAAGTAAATAGTGTTGTGACCATTCATTTTCTTACGAATCAGACAAAACGTGTCACATCCTTCGCCTGTGTCCAGAGGGATGTTTGAACGAGTTTAAACGCGCGCACAAAACACAAAAGAGGTAGTGCAAACATGTAACGGGAGAGTTCGCTAATGTAGTAGGAAGGAAGGAAGGAAGAACGGCATAATACATTGCAAGAGTCTTTTGGAAGCGAACCGTCGACCGGAGAAGACGTGTGGCGAGATCGGACTACGAGAGAGTACCGTTACGAGAATTTTTTTCCAAATAGCGCCAGAAAAACACTAGAAGAAGACAATAGAAGAGGTAAACTGTTTATTTTAAATGCAATGCGACTAATTGTGAAAATAATCAAGAGGAGTGTTTTCATAAATTATTGAGAGCAGAGAAGTGAAGAGCTCGTACGAGTTTTACAGACGATAGTTAATACTCGAATGTCTCTTTATCTTTTCCAGTTTTATCTTTTGTCTTGACGTTCTGTTCCATTACTACTTTGCTGTTACATAGGATTTAATTGCATCTGGGTAAAATTCTTGGACGAATCCCTACGCAAGTTTCAACCAGACGACTCCGAAGGCAAAATATGTAAGAAACATGTAAACAGGTAAGAACGTTCCAGATGGAATAATTTTATTTTGGATTTTTGATCAGAGTTTCTCTAGATCAGTAAAAAATGTAGGAAGAGTCACGTGTGGAGAATTTTTCAAACTTGTTTTGAATCACGAATCATTCTTAAATCTTAATTTTTGAAAAATTATACCAAAGCATTCAATGTGTGTAAGTAAAAAATATAAAGTAAGTTCATAAGAGTATTTGGAAATCAATGTAAATGTGTTCAAAGAAAAGTAACTAGTATACAAGGATCTGTTTGAAACTTTTTTTTGGTCAAATGTTATAAAGGATATAGGACTGCGCTGGCAGATTGCCGGTAAGCCACAAACCTTTATATAGCAAAAGTGTATTATTTGTAAGTCGTAAGCTGTTTTTTTAGAGTGCTTATTCTTTTATGTGTATATGTTTGTTCGTTTATGTATTTAATGTATGTGTGGGATTGTAGATTATAGTACTCTGTTAAAAGTGATTCAAACTTGAGTGATTTTGTGAACCCCCGAGTGGAGAGTATCCAGGATCCTGAACCATGTGTTTTTTATATATAATCAACTGTCGTCTGACTGAGTTGACATTTCACCAGGTGAATAACTTTACCGTCCCCTCTTCATTTAAAGCATTTCAATCCCTGATTATCTTTCATTTCTGCATTAAATGATGACCGCCATTTTAGGAAATTTTTCGCGATTCCTCTGGCCAGCTGAACCACATCGCTAGTCACCTCGTCAGTGAATAATGTTCTATAATTTCAATAGTGGCGGCAGCTCTCGTTTTATTGTTTTAGCAACTAAAGTCCACCCTCTACCTTGTACTCACGGACACCAAGAGTTACAACATTCTGATCTCCTTCACCCTCAGCGACCAGTGTTGCCAGATAGTTGAAAAGTGAATATCGTACTGCGCCATCTATTATTATCGTAAAACTATCGTACGGTGGTAATATCAAATTATCGTACATTAATAAAAATAGTGTAAGAATTATCGTACTTTTCAATGAATTTTTTCAAACATATTAATTAAATTATTTTCTTTAACGACATATTTCTAATTGGGAATGAATGCAGCGGGGACACAACTATTATAATATAGAGATTCTTATAACCATAGCTTTTATTAATATGTATGCATACATATAATATATAACAAATCAAAATAATAAAAGTGTTTTTTATTTACTCGATTACATACAGAGTCGAACTGATTATACCACACAACTTCTACTTGATGGAAAACTCCACTAATAAATTTTCCGGAATCTTAGTAGTAAATATGTAGAGGCATTTCGGTTGAACAAGTTTTTTTAGTAACTTAGAATCAACTCTGACGTCACTTATATAATAATGATATCTCTTAAAATATAAAAATGACAATGTAACACACATTAACACAACTTTCATTTTAAAAATCTTCATCACTCAGTTCTTCATCTAGTATTACAGTTTTGTTTTTAGGATATATATTTTTCACTGTCATTCGGCTAAGCATTGATTTAGTTCAAACATAGAATTTCAGCAGCATGTCGCAGCGGAGGGGGGGCCGTAACGGCGGATTCACAATGAAAGCGTACGCATATTGTTACCATTTGAATTCTACAGAGGTGTACTCACATAGGCTCCCATTGTGAATTCTACTTAAGTGCCGTTTTCTAAGGGTATCTTGTTAATGTGGAAACGCACGTTCAAAAATGCGATAATCGCATATCGCACGAGAGCGATAGTTTCAAGAATAGATCCCCCAATCAGCGGCTTTAATTGGTAACATTATCATACTTTTATCTGTACGATAATCGTACATCCTACATCATAATGAATAATCGAACATGTACGATAATTATAGTACGTCTGGGAACACTGACAGCGACTTGCCGTGTGATTCTCTAACTGAAGTACCGGCAGTGCCCCCTAAATACAGTACCGGCAGCGTGTAAGCGACTCTGACAGTTCTCTCGTCGTGTGCATCATGTGACCTGCTCTGAAGCAATCAGGTTGCAAGGAATTAGTTACTTTCTCGCAACCAAAGTTGCAGCTCAGATGACTCACACGAATTTGCCCAGGCGATAAAGTTCGGCTTTGGCGAAAGTGATATGAACGTGATATCACGACATGTCACAGCGTGTCAGTAAGTGTTAATGTCGGCATCGCGGCGGCGATGGTGTAACGGTTAGCGTATCGGGCTGTTATATCCAAGTTTGAGAGTTCAAACCCGATCGAAGCCGTGGATTTTTAAGGGCGAAAAAATCCTTCGGAGGGGAAGTAAAGCCGGCTGTCCCATGTTAGTAGATTTACTGCATGTAAAAGATCCTCAAGCCTAAATGATGCCTCTGAACTAAATTCAAATCGCCTGTTTCGTCGCCCAAGTAATACCTTCTTTCTTCCATGGTTGGTGAAAGGAGCGTAGCGGAATTTGCATGGTCAGGCGGAAGAGCAGGCCTCATGGCCTGAGTCTCGCAACGTAAAATAAGGCATTCATTCTTAAATGTTTTGAGATTTCATTTATCTCTCAAGTAGGTGGTGCCATGTGCGTAGTATGGTATGGCAACAGCGCATTGAACTGTCAAGAGTTGCTAATACGCAGCCGGTACTGCAGTATCTCCATCGTGCACATCCCCACACCTCCTCTTCCCAAGCATGCTTCGTCTCCCTCTGCCGCTCCCGGTTTTCGCCCACCGCGGCTTAACTATTCCCACCTCCTAATCTATTCCATCGAACCTTTACGCACCCTTTCGGCAGAAATTGTATTGGGTTTATTTAAACTTCTTTGGATTTTAATAATAATAATAATATAATAATAATAATAATAATAATAATAATAATGTCTTTATTAATGGCGAGGCTCAGGCCATAGGGCCTGCTCTTCCGCCTAATCACTGAGTCTACATTGATACAGAGTAGTAACATATAAGAGGGGAGGGAAATGTGTACATTTACGTCTGGGAGTGCAAAACTAGGGACCATCCCGGCATACGCCTTAAGCGATTGAGTAAACCCAGAAAACCTCAATCAGGATGGCGGCTTAGGGCCGAACAGAATTATGGTATAGAAATGGAAGAGAAGAGAAAAATGAGAGAAGGGAATCATAAATGAAAATGAAGTAGAAAATACGAACGAGAAAGAAGAAAGGAGAGAGACTAAAGGGGGGAAAAACTGTACATTTATGACTGGGAGTGCAAAGCAAGGGGCCATCCCGGCGTACGCCTTAAGCAATTGAGTAAACCCAGAAAAACCTCAATCAGGATGGCGGCTTATGGCCGAACATTAATACAAAAGAATAAGGTATGGATAGTAGTGAAGGTGAAGAAATAAGGCGTTTAGGGGAAAGGGTCGTAAAGACATAAATAGGGAAGACTGTGAAGGAAAGGGAATGAAGAAAAAGCGAAGAAAAGGAGGAAGAAGTAGGTGGAAAAGTAAAATTTTTCCAGAAGCGGTACAGAAATGTTATGTTTGGTATACATTAGCACTTTACATAAATATACGAACATTTGTAACAGCAGAGAAGCACAATAGGCTCTAAGTTAATAGTACCAGTAATTTAAAATATAATATTGACAGTATTAAGGGACAATGTAAAAGTGCAATAGGATATAAACATCAATTGTAATTATTATTGAGGCTTATATATTGTAGATATGACGATGATGACAGTACAAAAATAGCTGTAAGTATTTTAGCATTTATTTGGAGCGTGGCTAATCTCTTTTAAATATTTTATTTGAACAATTTTATTAGGATACACAGAAAATGTGGTTGTTAATAATTTAGATGGAGTGAGAGGGGGTGAAAAATGAGAATAGAGTAGTGAGGTATGGGGTGGAATTTTGAATTTAAAGAGTGACGAAAGTGCGGCGTTTAGGGGGGCGGTGACCGGGTGCTTGGTAGTGGGAAAAGTCTGGAGGACTTTAAGAGGACATTAATGCCATTCTATATGTCGTTATACCTTACCCAAGTATTTAATTCGTTTTTGAATTTACGGAAAGTATTCGAATGTTTTAGACTCGCTGGTAGTTTATTCCAGGCTCGGATAGCTGTAATGGTGAAAGATTTACTGAAAGAAGTCGTGCTGTGACGTGGTACACAGAGCAAAGCTGAACTACGAGCTCGGTTTAATTTCAGAGGATTGAAATTACTTATTAGACGTGTTACATGAGAACCGTGTAACATTTTGTAGAGAAGAAGTAGAGAGTGAAGTAACCGTCTTTTGTCTAGAGTAAGCATATGAAGTAAGTCAAAAAAGTGCGATACATGGTGCATTTTCTTAGATCAAAAATAAACCGTACGCATGCGTTCTGTGCTACTTGAAGTTTACGTTGTAATTTAGATGTCATGTTTGTCAGAAGAAAGTCGCAATAGTCAAAATGTGGCATAATAAGTGATTTAATGAGTGCCTCACATGTACTAATTAAGTTAAGTCACGTGTACTAATTAAGCGGTTAAGTTTTAAGGCCCTTGAGCTGCGACTACCGGACACCACACTTTGGGTTCTGGAAGTAAAATAGTTAAGAAACCATGTACGCGTAGGCTGTGCAAATCCCATGATTTTTAGTTTTGCGAGTAAGATGTCGTGATCTACTGAGTCGAACGCTTTGCTGAAATCCAGAAAAATTAACATAGTTATATTACTGTGATCTATAGCTGTTCTCGCATCTTCAATAACATTCAGTAGCGCAGTACCAGTATTCCTGCCGGAACGGAAACCTGATTGCTGATCGTTTAAAAGTGATTGGTTTTGGAGATACAGTTCAGTTTGCTTACGGACCACTTTTTCGAGTACTTTAGAAATAGTCGGGAGAATGCTAATTGGGCGGTATTCAATAGGGTTTCTGGTTGATGTCTTGGGAATAGGATGCACGAGCGCACTTTTCCAAGATAAAGGATATTGTCCGCTCAATAGAGAGAAATTTACTATTTCGGTAATGATTGGATAGGTCACATCTAGGCTATTTTTTAGCAGTTTGGCATTTATATCATCGGTACCTGAAGCATTAGATTTGAGACTTTGAACTATTTTTATTATATCCTCATGTTCCACGGATGAAAAGAAAAATTCGTCGTTAAATAGTTCGCATTTAGTTTTCCGGAAAAATTTAATAAACCATTGACAGTGAGTTATAATTATAAATTCAAAAGATTAAACAAAATACAATATTAAAATGAAATAACTGAAGAAATAATAAAATATCAATAACAACACTACGCGACCCTAAAGCAATTTAGTATTAGTTGATTGTTATAAATTATGGTTAAACAGTCAAAAACGTTATGTGTAATGATAATAATGATAATGATAATGATAACGATAACGATAACGATAATAATGATAATAATAATGATAATAATGATGATAATGATAATGATAATAATGATAATGATAACGATAACGATAATGATAAAATGTTAATAATAATGATAATAATGATAATAACGATAGTAACGATAGTAACGATGACGACGATGACGGCGATGACGACGATGACGACGATGATGATGATGATAAAAATAAAAACAGTGCATCAACTGATATCTCTGCAGTGCTTCTGACCGGGAGGTCCTAGGCTCGAGTTCCGCCAGCAGCAAGATTTTCGACACTAGTTTATCAACTAGGTTGAATTCAGTCGCTGTCTGAAGGAGAATTCTAGAGAATAGCTGATCTAATCGGTAGGGTTCCGTGGTTTCTCCAATCAACACCACGCGAATGCCGAGGCAGTACCCTACCATTACCGAAACCTCCCGATCAAAAAACATGCACTACACTTACGAGACTAATGACCTCTGTAGTTGATGTGCCCGGAATCACTAACAACCAACCAGTAATCTTATATATTATTTCTCAAAGGGCTGTTTGGTCTTTTCAATAAATTGGGTGACATACGAAACCGATCTGTATAAAGAAGCAATGGATTGAAAAATCGTGTTTCTTTTCACCTGCACATGGGACATTCGTATTGAAAAAGTGCGTTAAAAATACGTAAATATTAAAAAAACGTAGATTTCGGGATCTGTAGTTTCTGATTGCCGCGCGATCTTTCGGAAGAAAATTACACTGTCGGACGGTGGCGAGAGCACACAGCGTTCTGGCTTGCCAAAACCAGTGCCCGTTTCGTGCATTTAAATGTGATACGTGTAAGCACGTAAATGTGATTTTCTACATTGAATAGAAATCTTGAAATAGAAGAGAATAGTGAATCTTAATTTTTGCATACATACGATACATTATTTTATTAACTGATTCCATTATCTTATTTATATATGTAGCCTTTGAATGAAGGTTAGAGAAATACAGTATTATTTTTTCACATATTTTACGTGTATTCAGAATGTTCACGTTCACAGCGTTTTTGTTTGTTTCAGTTTTAGTCTAGGTTGTATAAGCATGTGAACGTGATCTTCTACATTCAATAGAAATCTTGAAATTGAAGAGGTTAGTGATCTCATTCCATCAACTTATTTATATGTAGCCTTTGAATGAAATAACTATTCACATAATTACCCTACATTATGAAAATGTGTTATTTGGTGAAGTGAAAATTTTGTTTTCTTCTGCAATATGGCCATAAATGGTTGTGGAGTAAATTGCAGCCACATTGTGGTATTATAGAAAAGAAGAAAAGGTTAGTGGATACATAGTTTAATGATTCATATAGTGTGAGTAATAATAATAATATAATTATATATTGTGTATAAATGCTGTTAATTGCACCACATTATGTACATAAATTAAATGGAATATCATTTACAATAATATTATTAATAAAGGTGTGTGTTTGGAAATTGAAACTTTTGTTCTCTTCCACAGTCAGTATGCCTCGAGGTAGAAAAATGACGATGGCTTCGGAGCGTAGAAAGAGGAAGCAAATTATGTCGGAAAGAACTCCTGAAGAGATAGCAGAAAGTTCTGAACGCCATTATCAGAATCGTGGCCAACGCCAATGTCTTGAGAACGAACAACAACGCAGGACCAGACTTGATAAACAAAGGCAAAGACAGAGGGATCTGCGACAGAAAGAAACACAGGCGGAAAGGCAGCGGCAGCTACGCATGTGTAGAACCCAAAAAACTGCACGCAGGTTTGTTAACAGATTGTGTGGAGCAAGATATTGGTTGGGTAGAACAAACCATAGTGACTGTAATGTAGATGAATTTTCTTTGGGAGAAATGAATGAACAGTGTGAGTTTTGTAGGGCTTTACATTTTGCAGCAGAGAAAACAGGTAGGGGATTCAGTAGTTGTTGTCACAAAGGGAAAGTGAGTGAGGAAGTCCTATCACCCATTGAAGTGCCTGATCTATTACAAAATTTGATAACACGAGGTGATGAAAAATCTAAAAATTACCTGTTGTATATTAGAAGTTATAATAATCCTTTAACATTTGCATCAATTCAGACAAATTTATTACAAATTTCCAATAGTAGAGGTCCTTATTGCTTTAAAATCCACGGGCAGATTTATCATTCTGTTGGAAGTTTGCATCCTGCTACTGGTGAGCTTCCATCGTATGCTGGATTATTTATTTTAGATACTGAAGAAGCATTAGAATATCGAATGGATAGGGAGGCAAATAGGCATTGTCAGAAAGAGCTCATGGGCACCCTAATGAACTTGCTACATGATATTAATCCAGATGCATGTTTGTTTCGTCATATGATAAATGTTGAAAAACATGTACCAGCATACCAATTGACTTTTTCCGAAAAGAATTGTTTTGAAAAAAGGCGGAATAATCGTGCCACAATTGGGGAAATCGCTGCAGTATTTCTTGGGGAAGATGGTGCTCCGCCAAGTAATGTTACGTTTGCTATTCACTCAAAGGCGAAAAACCAGCAGCGTAGCATTATATCAGCACGCAATCCTCATTGTGATCCTATGTCTTATCCGTTGCTGTTCTCAATTGGAGAATCTTCATGGAGGACTGGAATTAATCACACTATCCATCGGACTGCTGTACGAAATGCAGTTAATCAGCTGCAGTACTACCCGATTTGGAAAACCAGATTTATTCATAACTTTTACAGCAAACCCCACATGGAAGGAAGTAGTGAAAAATGTACCAGAGTATCAGCAAGTACAACATCGCCCTGATTTAATTGTGAGAGTATTTTACCAGAAATTGCAAGAACTCATGTGTGATTTAACTGAACATATATTTGGAGTAGTTACAGCACACATTCATGTAATATAGTTTCAGAAGAGGGGCTTGCCATATGCCCGTATTTTGGTGATATTGCGAGATCAAGACAAACTTAGAGAAGCTCCTGATATTGATTCTGTAGTTATAGCTGAGTTGGCAGATCCTGCAGAGAATCCAAGACTGAATGCCATTGTAAGCAAACGCATGATACATGAGCCATGTGGACCACACAATCCTAGAACTCCATGTATGGAGAATGGGGTATGTACTAAAGTGTACCCAAAAGAATTTGCCACAGAAACGCAGACAAGTGTTGATGGATATCCTGTGTATAGAAGAAGTGATAATGGTCAGCACATACTATGCCGTAACGTAAGAATTGACAGTAGATGGATAGTACCTTACAACCCATACCTGATTTTAAAATATAATGCACATATCAATGTGGAAGTATGTTCATCTATTAAATGTATTAAGTATTTGTTTAAGTATGTGTATAAGGTGACTGTGCTGCGCTGGATGTACACTCTGATGCAGAAACATTGAAAGTTGATGAAGTTGCTACTCACATTAATGCTAGATATGTGAGCCCACCAGAAGCAGTTTGGCGCCTGCATGAGCGATACATGCAAAAAAGGTCGCATGCCATTGAACGGCTACCTGTGCATCCCCCACAGGAACAAATGATGTTCTTTCAGGTCGGAAATGAACAGGCTGCTATTGACGCAGAGCTTACAAGGGATACCAAGTTAACTGCATGGTTTAAATTAAATACAAGTGACAGTTTTTCCACGGGGCTGTTATACAAGTATATCCCAGAAAATGATACACGGGTGAGAAACATGTGGCAGAGAAGGAAGAAGTTATGCAAATGCATTGGAAGAATGTACTCAGTGAACCCCATAGAGCCAGAGAGATTTTATCTCCGCATTCTTCTTCTTCATATAAGAGGGGCCACTTCCTTTGAAGATTTAAGGACAGTAAGTGGGCAACGTTTTGACACCTTTCTTTCTGCTGCTCGGGAAATAAAGTTGGTAGATGATGATAATGAATGGGTGCACTGCCTCGAAGAGGCTACTTCATTCAGAATGCCACAGCAGTTGAGAGACCTTTTTGCATTTATATGCATTTTTGGTTCTCCAAGTAACGTACCAGTACTGTGGGAACAATTTAAGGATCATCTATCCGAGGACTACTCTCGACAACATGATGAACATGCAAGTTAAAACTCAGCTTTACACGACATTGAGAAAGTGTTCCGAGTGCATGGTGTAAGCTGCAGTAAGTTTAATCTTCCTGTACCCTTTTGCCAATAGAGTGTACAAGTTTGTGCAACGCAGAAGAAGAAATACAGAAAGGTAAAACTTATTATGGAATGCTAAATAACAGGCAGAAGATGGTTGCTGATGAAGTATTGCAATGCATAAAAGTAGATTGTGGTACTTCATGGTACGTTGATGGACCAGGAAGCACCGGAAAGACTTTCCTGTATAAATGCATTACTCACCTTCTTAGAGCTGACGGCAATATTGTTTTACCTGTTGCATGGACAGGTATAGCAGCAACACTACTGGAAGGTGGGCGCACAGCACACAGTGCATTTAAATTTCCTATGGCGATGACAGACACTTCAGTGTCAAGCATGAGGCCAAGTGCACATGAGGCTACTCAATTGGGAAAGGCAAGCCTTATCATTTGGGATGAAATATCAATGGTGCCAAAGATGGCACTTTCAGTGCTCAATACTTTGCTGCAAGACATTATGCAGTCGCAAGATCTATTTGGTGGAAAATGTGTACTGTTTGGAGGTGATTTTCGCCAAATTTTGCCATTAGTTCGTAAAGGGAATAGATTTACGATCTGCGAGCAAACTGTGAAAAAATCACGACTGTGGCAGCACATCAAGACATATGTCCTGAGTGAAAATATGAGAGCCAGAGGTGATGCGCCCATCAGTAAATGGTTATTGGAGCTGGGAAAAGATCAAATCCATGTACATAAAAAATATTTCCCCTTTTGCCATTGAGATACCACAGCAGTGCCTTTACGATGGTGACATCGTCTCTTTCAGTTTTGATGGAAAAATAGAAGAGAATGGCACTAATTATTACAATCGTGTCATTCTTTGTCCCAAAAATGAAGATTGCTTTCGAATCAATGAATTGTTTCTGATTTGATCGAAGGGGAATCAAAAACATATTATAGCATTGATTCAGTGCTCTTGGATGGCAACGATGTAGACACGCAACTTTACCCGACAGAATTTCTTATTTCATTGAATCAATCTGGCTTACCTCCTCACAAACTGACTCTTAAAAAAGGAGCAGTAGTGATGTTGGTTAGAAATCTTAATGCCAAGAAGGGATTGGTGAATGGCACTAGAATGGTTGTGCACAAAATGCACAACAATTCCATTGAAGCAAAAGTTCTGACAGGAGAGGCACAGTCTACTTTGGTGTTGATACCTAGAATTGATCTGACTCCATCAGACCACACCATGCCCTTCAATTTAAAAAGACGGCAATTTCCAGTAAGGTTGTCGTTTGCCATGACAATTAATGAGTCACAGGGGCAGACTTTCAAAAAAATTGGCATCTATCTTCCCTCTCCAGTGTTTACACATGGGCAACTTCATGTGGCATTCTCTAGAGTAAGTTCGTTTGCTGATGTTGGGGTACAAATTGAAGATGGCTCAAATGAAGGAAAATGTGAAAACAGTTCTAAAGATTTTACATTGAATGTTGTTTATAATGAAATATTAGATTGATAGCTATTTTAGGATCAATAACTTGGTGGCAGAAATATACATGGACTTTATGGTGACAGATAATAAGTACTGTATGTAAATGAAGGATGGTTATGTGTAATAAAATTTGTGTAACCTGAATTTATGTGATCCGAAAGGGAAACAAATCAAACCTTCAATTCAATTGTTGTAGTGATTCTTACTTTATTTGTAAAGTATTACCAAGAAACAAATTTTGAAAATCTTTGATTTCTGTAGCTGAAAATGTTTTGAAAATCCTTCATTCTTTTTATTACTGAAATCTCATACATTGCCTACAAAAGTGTTAGAAATTGCCTGTTTTCGAATATCATTGGAGCTGATTAATAATAATTATTAGTGTAAAAGAATTTAATCAGTAAACAGTTTGGTTTTTTGACTAACCGTGCGATTTAATCGCACGGGTTCTCACTAGTTATAATGAATGAGGTGATAAAGACGATTACCGCGCGACTGTGGTATTTCTGGCACCAGTATCTCGCGCAAGGTAGATGCCTGTTCTGCATTTTCAACTTTTTGCACCGTCAATTTTCCTCTCTGCTCTTTCCTGCCGCATCACACCTGTTGCCCACACATGCCTCTCAGCCTCCGCCTTTCCTCTCTCCCTCTACTGTGCTCCACCTCTCATTTCTCTAGACCGCCTCAACTTTCACCTTTCCAACGTTTGCCATCATTAACTTCCCTTTAGCCCTCTCTTCCCCGTAATCTCGTAATCTCTCTCTCGTCCTTTCCGTTTCATCAGCTCAATTCTCACCCTTTGCCATCCCCGGCAGGGGGCGGGACGGAGCGGGACGGGCGGGGCGGGACGGGACGAGACGGGACGGGACGGGTCGGGACGGGGCGAGGGGGTGGCTCCCGCGCGCAGCTCATTGTCCCTTGGCAGGTGCGGCTGCTAATCGAGTTGGCGGCGCTTTGTCTGTGCGCGGGGCGCCCGTCTCAATGCGGCCGACGCCGTCCCCTCTGCACTGTCGGCGTGCGCGGTGACCCAACACCCGCTGCGCCACCTCGCGGCTTCCTCTGCAACCTGCTTTGGGCGCCACCGGTACCTTCGCATTGCCCGCAGTCATGGACTAGCCTCCTGCTCCGTCACCTCCGCCGCCACCACTTCTGCCTCTGATTTAGCATGCATTTTCTCTGCTCTCTGTTGCACGCCCGCCGTTTCTTTCATCTGCTCCATCACCTTCTTTCTCCTCCGACTTCCGTGACTTCACTGCTTCTCCGACCTTTTCGGTGATTAACTGCTCCTCCACCTTCACCTCTTCCTCCTCTCCTTTCGCAGTCTCTACCACCTTCTCTAATTCTTTATCCTCCGCCTCCTCCTCTGGCTCCTTTTCCTTATCGTCCTTCTTCCCTACTCCAGCTCCTCAATCTCCTCTTCCTTCACCTCCTCCTCTTCCGTCTCCACCTACTCCTTCTCCTCGCCTTCTACTCCTCCTCCGCCTCCTTCACAGCTTGCTCTACCTCCTTTCCCTTCTCCGCCGCTTCTACCCTCTACATCGACCTCTTCCGTCTTCAACACCTCTGCCTTTACCTCGTCTGTGCTGTGCTGCCGCTTGCGCTACATTCTAAGCAGGAGACGGGTTGTGCACTCGCGTTTCTGCTTGTCCTTAGACGTGTGTCTTTGCAACGTCCTCAAGCAGAGATGCAACCGACGGTACGTCAGTAATGTCGGTTTGAATAGAAATGGGTCTTCTATTACGTAATAGACAATGAGAAAGCTGAAGAGTTTAGGCTCTCTGATCCATCAGAGGATACAATCATTATGAAGATTGAACAATATTTTATTAATAGCAGTACTAAATAACTTGTGCTGATTGTTTCCACAATGTCGAGGTTAATATGGGTATTAATTTTATCTATCTTCTTGCTAAGAATTTTTAGTGATTATGAATATTAATAATTTGTAATAATAAAAACACAATTACTAGGAAATGAACCGCAGGAATATTTCCACAAAATTACTACTAAGTATTAAAAATAATGTGTCATAGCAAAAGTAAAAGCAACCTGGGTTTTAGATTGCTGCCGTGCGTCTCATTACCAGGAGGGTTTAAGTCCTCGGGGCATGTGGATCGTGTATTATACACTTTGCAGACCAGTATGTGGTTCAATCAGAAGACCGCGCTGGCCTTTCCGAACTCGTAGGACCAGACTTAAAAAAAAGGACCAGGGTTAAAAGAATCAGGTCGCCATTTAGAATCGATAATCTCGTATTTTTGTACCTTTGTAGTTGTTTAAAAGTGTGTTATGGACATTGTTGTGTTCTATGCGACCAAAATACTACTACATCGTGAAAGTAACTTTTTGGATACCTCCTACAACATTTTTATTTTTCAGGTTTTCAGAATGAACAATCAGATATATCAAGATATAAAATGTTTCAATTTAAATGGACTACATAACTACCATATTACTACAATGCACATTACTGAACGTTGATATAAGAGACACATAAAGACACACACAGAAATCTATTCCGACGGGGACACTCAGACAGGAATAGTTAAATAGGAAGGGAGAGACGAAGAGAGAGAGAGAGAGAGAGAGGGAAAGAAAGAGAGAGGGGAAAGAAGTTATTGCAGATACAAGCAAGCTTTCATGTTCCTCTAATACTAATTCTCGGTATTAGAAAAAATAATTCATACTGTTTTGTCCTCAAGTACATATTCCCGTAGAAAATTATTTTTGTACTATACTTTGCCATTTTCCTCGCAATCTGTGTTACCGAAACTTGAGGCGTATATTCAAGAGAGGAAGGTCTTTTGTAGACATATGAAGACGTCGTTTGCGAAAATTGCTAGCACTGCAATTCTGACGGCCGGATGTCGAAATCAGGCGCGATCTCTGGGCCACACGCAAAACATAACTGTCGTAATACACTCCCCAAATCCATCAATTCACAAGTGTTTGCTATTTATTGTTTCATCGGCAATGCTTCGAAATATTCACGCACTTCAGAATAACTTTCTCTATATCAAGAAACTGGTATGCAGTAAACAAAGCATGTATTTTACTTTCTCCCTACGGAGTAGAGAGAAATTTTTGTAATCCTACGCGAAAAAGCGGCGATTTTTTTGGTAGAGAAACTCTTATTACAGAGCCCTAACGTCGAAAAAAGGGATAAATTCAGATGCTAAATTTAAAATAAAAATCATCTATGAAGTGATGTAGCCAGAATTCGTGTTTTGTAGGTCCTTGATACCGATATATTGAATGACGGCAAAGAATCCGTCTGTGAATAACACTAGCGGCTAAACCGTTCAGTTGATATACTCAAAATTGATATTCCTCAATCTATTTAGCTTATGTCGCAACCCCTTGATTTGTAAGAGATATTTCAATTTTTAGGGTATACTTTACATGAAACCCCTGGCGGTTTTGGATAAAATACGCTAGCTTTGACCAGGGAAGGACGTACAGAAATATTGCCCTCAATCAATTGTTTGGAATCAAGGACCCACAAAACATGGATTCTGCCTACACCACGTGTGAGAGGT
Source organism: Teleogryllus occipitalis (assembly GCA_011170035.1). Lineage (NCBI taxonomy): Eukaryota > Metazoa > Arthropoda > Insecta > Orthoptera > Gryllidae > Teleogryllus > Teleogryllus occipitalis. Next base: position 342,852 of record BLKR01000490.1, on the reverse strand, counting down.
GTACAAATAAGATTAATCCACTTTTTCGTTATCAGGGCGCGGCAATCACAAAAATGTCGAAAATTTGCCGTTTTCCAGCGCACGATAATATATGATGCTTTATCTTCTTACGTAGTAAGAGCGAGAGAGAAGCCGGCCGCTGTGATATGAACGCCGCCTGGCGTCGCAGGCACAAGCGAACGGGTGGGGCGCGAGCGCAGTGGGCGCCACAAGGCGTCCCAGGCTGCGTTCGCCGGTCGCGCGCGTGCCGCTCGCTTGGCCGCTGCAGGGGCTTCGGAGGCTGGCTCGGCGGCCGGCAGCGCCTGGGCAACTGGGTCGGTAACGGCTATCGACAACTCCACGGCTGTCAGGTTGGTTGGTTGTTAGTGTTTCCGGGATGCGACAACTACTGAGGTCATTAGTCCCGTCTGTGTAGTGCTTGTTTTCATTGGGAAGTGAGTGTGATCTTCCCTCACTGAATGGCGAGATTCGGCGCCGACCTACCGCCGGCTAACGGGTTTTCCTTCAACCAGGTATCTCCCACCAGCAGGGTATTGCCCCAACCGAGACAAGCTCTAAGCTTCCGACCAGTCTCCCTGCATGTGTGATAGTGTAGTGCATGTTAGTGTAAGTGTGTGTGTAAGGGGTGAAGATACGACAAGGAAGAGGAAGTCAAGGTCACGCGCGGTCCGTGGCCCATTGATTGGGTACTGCTCTGGCATTCACCTGGTGTTGATCGGAGAAACCACGGAAAACTACCGATCAGAGCATCCGATCTCTAGAATTCTCCCCCAGACAGCGACTGAATTCGACCTAGCTGACAGGCTTGTGTCGAAAATCCTTCCACTGTTGGGACTCGAATCTAGAACCTCTAAGTCAAGGGCACTCCAGTGACATCAGTTGATGCACTGAGGCACCTCTCCCGATCTAAGCTGTACTTGCTAATTGGTTTCCTTGCTGCAAAGGCTAGAGGGTGTTCTGTAAGACCTGATATGCACGCGTGCTTTCTCGCGAACGGTTTCGGAGATTTAACAAACGCCTGCGTGCGCAGTTGTTTTTGGGGTTCGGGAATCTGTGCGTACTCGCGTTTGGTGTGTCACATGTACGGGGTCTATACGGGATGGATATTTTAGATTAGGTCTGTTGAAAAATTTATATCACGCTTCGACGAAATTAATAGGTTCAAATACAATACATACCACATGTTGGCACAGCGGCGGCCCAAATTATTTTGAATTGGGCGCCGTACTTTGAAATCTATCATTTATAAAAATTCCTAAACGTTAATTAACAGCTAAGAGTATGCATTTTAATCGTTCCGCGTCGGACTTATAATATTTTTCTCCAAAAACTGCGCGTTTGCTTCCAGAGAGAAAGACAAAGTCATCTTTCGTATGAAACTCTTTGGAAGTACAAACAGTTGAAGAGTTAAATTGCTTTCATAGACGCTCGCGAGATTGCTTCAGATACTGGAGACACTGTGGAGTGTCAACGTTCCGAGAATTAAACGTCTTTCCAAATGAAGGGGCGATAGAATCGCATTATTTAAAATAGCGGTGGCCACACTTTGTGAGTAACTTAATCCTGCATTCTGTGGCTCTCCTCAACAATTTACTGAAGCTATTTTTCGGCCTCAACACCACACATTATGCTCTTTCATACTTTGCCACCGCTGATATATTCGAAATGGTGTCTTTTTGCGTCCTTTAGGAGGAGTTACGTTCTTGAAATCGTAGTCCACAAAATGAGTCATTTTGGCATTCTAATTAATTTTTTTTACGATTGACACTTCTGGGTATTCCACATGAATATCTCTTTTTGTTTATAAGTAGGGTTTCTTAGCAGTATTAGAATTTTTACCCATGCGAACTTCTGGAGCAAAATGCTATAACATTCATTTCAGGGCTAACACCGGGTTGCAGGAAAAGTGTCCTGTAACATTTTATTCCGTCGTTACAAAATGGTTCTTTAAAACCATTTGGCTCTTTAAAGAATAGATTGTTTTAGATGAGTGACATTTAACGACCCGTTTACTATTTGTTCTTTAAAATGAAATATATGAAATGGACTGAAGTTTTCAAGGTTCGTAGAAGTTCTTTGCCAAAGGCCGAAGTTTTCTATTATTTCCATACGGCGACCTTGACTACAAACTTCCTTCAAACGCACTCGTCCGTGTTGGTCGGTATGTGCTCTGTCCTCTCTATGTACGGCGTGGGTTATTAACGCGACTTCGTTATTGTATTGTATCCACAGTGGGTAAAATTAAAAACTTGCAGAGCTATAATAGCACGTACTTCCTCGCGATATTGTTAATGGATATGTAAAATTATAATATAACAATTTCTGTCTTATACTGCAACTACTGTTTGAAAAATCCTTAAATCAATCAAACCCTAAAAATACTTTTTTAAAATTCAAACGTTTAAACTAAAACAGCTTTCCGAATTCAGTGTATTCACAATCTACATGAACGATGCGCGATGCGTAGTTCAGTTAAGTAAAATTATTAGTTACAAACCAAAGGCGGCCGTCATAATCACCTTCCAATATCAGTGTGGCGTTGCAACAATGAATTGTAACAAGCAACAGTGATTGCTATTCGTATGAGAGACACAATTTACAAATCAGCGTTCTTGATACCGCTAGGAACAAAATGAAAATGGATAGAAAAATATAATAATTCAATATATTGTTATATTCATCAAAACTACCCGTTTCACACGAATTACTCATCATTCCCACCTCTTATGACACAAAGCGAAATAATATGTTCTATTTCACATTTATCTCAATTAAATGATGCAATTTAAATTAATACATAATATTAAACGTAATATTTCATTTCAAGATTCGAATGACAGCCTCCAAACACCTTTTGCCATTCCTTATATTAGCACCAGATATACAACATTTAAATCTACTATTTACATCCACGTTGACTTTGTTGACGATACCTTCTTTCACAAGAAACACTCATCTAGAAACATCATCTGACAATGAGAGATTATTCTGTGAAGTTCACGCCGTTTCGAGATGTTCCTATTATTAAATTGCAAATTCAAAACTCAGAGTGGCCAGCTAGTGGAATCTCCAATTATCGTTCTTTAAAGAAAAGTTCGTACAAAATTATTTTCAATGTTAAATTATAATTAATTAATTAATAATTAAAAATTATTATAAATAAATTAATTTATAAAATTATAATTAAAATAAAAACAAAAGCCGCAAATACTGCGCGTGTATCCGTCAAGATAAATCTTAGACATTAGAATGATCTCTAGGCCCTGAATGAAACGCTCAAAGCAATTAATATTCCAATTGAATCACCTCGATATTACTTTCCTCTTCGAGCAAATGGTTGCGAGAAATCATGTTCTTCCTCGCAATATTTGTAATGCTTACGTAATATGTATTTACTTTGCCACTTAACTCTTCAGTGGTCGCGCTCAAAATTGGAACGCGAGTGGTTGCGTGGATTACAATTGTAATCCATTAAAAAATCGTATTAACAATATTTTACAAACAAATTGTGTTTTGGTTCAAATATGGACGAGTAATAGTATTTAAAACACAGAACATTTACAAAATACCAAAAAAATATTAGAACGTTGACATATTATCAATTATATGAAATGCTACATTAAAATACATGTATTATCCCTCGAAACAAATATCGTCAAATACATGGCAGTAGATTTTATTTTTTGAAAATTCTTGTGCTTTATATGTATTGTGCATTTGTAAAAGTTTGCATTACAATTATTACATAAAAATGTTTGACACAGTTGGTTAAACATGTGGACACTCTATACTGAATGTATTTCAATGTCAAAATCAGATGAATATCTCACAGAATTTCTGAATGTGGCACACCCACTGGACACAACTTTGGCAGTACTGTCGAGTGATCTTGTTTAGTTGACATCCATAGAGATAACAACATCCCACTCTGCCCTTTTATGACTCCGCTGATCCCTCGTCCCCTTCTCGGATTCCCAGTAGAAGTCTTCCGCGTGTTCTAATTGCTGTCGACACAGATTTTCTCTCGATCTTCTTTTTCATTTCTGGTTTCATAAAGGACAAAGGACAAAGCAAGATCCTTTAGAAATCCCCTTCTGGTCAACCTTTCTCCACTGTATTACGTTGCATAAACATTCAGAGCATCGATTTCAGCGATATTCATGATGTCACCTTAGGTCAGAAACTGAAACACGAGTTGTTGCGTGGATTACGATTGTATCCACACTGTTTCCGGCGCTTATCACTAGTGCAGCAGTCATTATTTGAGTCATATTTCGCTATAATTCGATAGCTGAAGCGTTCTCCGAAAGGTACTGAAAACTTCGTGTCAAAAGTTTGTCAACTCTCGCTGTAAATAGAGAATTAATACGACTGGATTACAATAGTAATCCACGTGACAACTGAAAATATAGACATAGGTTTTTGCACCTAATATTCTACGATTTTTAATGGTAAGTTAATTAATATTATGTTAAACAATGACAAGGAACTTTCAGAATATCCTACTGCCTCCAATCGCCTCGCAAATTACTTTTACAGACTGACACTTCCGCAAACGAAGCGCTGGAAATGCGAATTTACAATTTTAGTTTTTTTCTAATTTACGCAAAAAATGCACAAGATTACGTTTAATTTTCGAACAATTCAACTTAACCTTATTTAAAGATCGGTTTTTGATGAAAGCATTTTTTTATAAAAAATGTTATCTTCGTAATTTTAGTTGTAGGAAGACGCAAAAAAATTTGAATTTTTGGAATTTTCAACAAATTGAAATTTTCAACGAACAAGAGACTTGCACTATTCTCTCAAGAAACTGTCCACCAACAAAATTTAACAAAAAAAATTGAACTATTTTTTACAATTTTGAAAATAATCCATAGACTTCTTGTAAAATATTGTAAAATACCCCCCAAAATTAAAATATCGGTTTCAAATTCAAGGGATTGCGACGTCCGTCAGATCAATTGCGGAATATCAAATTAGGAGAAAATAGTCTGAACAGTTTAGCCGCAGGCGTTGTTCACAGACATGCACGGAAACACGTTTGGCCGTCAATATATTTTTCGATATCAAGGACCCACAAAACATGGATTCTGGCTACATCACATGATAGATTTTTTTCTATATTTAGCAACTGGACACTTTTTAGTTACCAGGGCCCGGCAATAAGAGTTTTTCAGTCAAAACTCGCCTTTCTTCCTGCAGCAATATATAATTTTCTCTCTACTGCGTAAGCGATAGCCAGAAAGTAAAAATAGAGGGATACATTTTTCGGAAAGAAACAAATATTTCTTTTGTGTATTATTAGCAAGTATTGAAATACAATCGAAAATAAATTCACCAACGCAGTGACAAAAAATGTGTTTAGAGAAAGTTTGACACAGTTTTAATGCCCAAGAAGATAGCGTATCGCATACGTTGAAGCAATTGAGAAATAATATAATATATGTTACACATACAGCGCGAACATTAATAGAAAAATAACTTTGTCATAGTAACGTATGCAATACATAGCAGAGCGTAGATTAACGAATGGTTGACAATTTACAAGACTTATTTTTAATCTATAAAGTAAAGAGTGCTTTAACTAATCATTGAACATAAATAATGTTCATGCAACGCTTTCTTTCGATTAGGCAATCCTTATAAGGACCAAGAGCGTTTAACGCTTATTTAAATAGAAGCATTCAACCCAGGGTAAGACGTTCAAAGTTGTTACCAGTACAAAGCACTTTTCACTGTAAGGAAAGGTGTACAAAATTCTAATTTATCACGAGTCTAACTGGTACTTGAAATTATTTTAAAACCAATTTCAACTAGATCTTTACATAGCAGAAGTGAAGATCGATATACTAAACACGTGTTTAAAGAGCTACGCTTGATATTCTTATTATGTTTTAAATAAGGTTTGTTTTAGCCATCAGTTACATAATGAAAGTGGCCACTTCATTCGTTCAAACCCGTAGGTTTATTTCGATTAGTGATGTTGAATAACAATATTTTGATTAGTGATGTTTACTAAATGGTAATTTTGGCGTCGAGAAAAGAAATGCAAAAAATATAAAAATTCATATTGAAAATGTCGTGACCTGCCGCACATGATTGAATGTGCCGCCACAGGAGCACGTCAGGGGGGCGTTACCGCCCCTGGCGGCAGCGGCCAGCAACAAGCGCGGGCCAGCGGTGCTTGGCTGAGTGCGGCCGCCACGCCTGAGCGAGCGGGGCAAGATTCGACCCCGCCCCTTTTACACAGCCAGTCGGCGGGCCTACGGCCCGGGGGGGCTATAAAACCTCGACGCGGAGCTGAGGCAGCAGTCAGTGAGTGAGCGAGCGAGCAGCGGTGAAAGTGCGTCGAGACAGTGGTTAAGTGGTGGTTACGGTGAAGTGCGATAGACTACGACAACAGCGCTACGACAACGGACTCTCCTTTCTGGTTACTTGGTGGACTCGGCATACATTGGTACATCTTCTGGACTTACGGCAACACGGCTTCGTCTCTGTACCAATTCTCCCGGATATCCGGCACTATAGCTCTGTACCTGTTTCTGGCAATAAATTGTTTATTGAACCTTTGTGTTTGTAACTTGGACACTTCAAATTGGCGACGAGGAGAAAACAACGACATGGAGTCCGAACAAATAACAACTTTAATTACGCTGATGCAGCAACAGATGCAGCAACAGCAACAACAGATGCAGCAGCAGCGGCAGCTGGCGGAAGCACAGATGCAGCAACAGCAACAACAGATACAACAACAGCAGAGGCAGCTCGAATTGCAACAACAACAGGCTGATAGGCAGATGGCGGCATTGTTGGAGGCGGTCAGTGCCCGCTCCCCTCCACAGTTCCCTGGTTTCCGGCCGGACGCAGAGGAATGGGCCGAGTACATACACAGGTTGGAGCAGCACCTACTGTGTTACAAGGTAGGAGACGCAAAAATGAAAAAGGCCTTCTTTTTGAGCTGCGTAGGTAACAGGGTGACCAACCTAGTGAAAAAACTGTTCCCAGAGAGAGAAATATCGAGTGTCAAAGGGGCAGAAATCCTAGAGAAGCTCAACAGTTACTTCAACAAAGTGCCTCATGTGGTAGCAGCTAGGTTCAAATTTTTTCAATGCAGAAAAAGTGAGGGGCAAACACACAGTGAGTGGATTACAGAGCTAACCGGGCTGGCGCGGCATTGTCAGTTCAAGTGCCCGCCATCAGATAAGGAAGTGTCATACGCTGAGACTTTAATAAGGGACATGGTAGTGCTACACACACCGGAAGAGAAAATTAGGTTTCAAGCCTTACAAAGTGATAACCCTTCGTTAGAGGAAATACACAACCTATGTAAGACGTACGAAATGACTTGTGAGACAGCTCGCCAGATCGCAGCAGAATCGCACTTCCACCACATCAAAAACAGTGGGTCGGTACGCAGCGGAAAGACGGCAAAAGAATACGAGACCGACAGTGACTCCAGTGAGTATAGTGACAGTGCCGGGAAAGGTTACCGCAACAAAGGCGGCAACCACTGTGAGTGGAGGCGTAACCCCCGACCCAGCGGCAAACCAGTGTTCAAGAGAGCCAGTGGCAGTGGAAGTGACAGTGACAGTGTGCAAAGAAAGAAGTCGTGTAAAAACTGTGAGAGGTTACATGCAAGAGAACAATGTAGGTTCAGAAACGCGCAGTGTTTTTGGTGCAAGAAAGTGGGCCACATTAGGGAAGTATGCGGAAATAAGAGGCACGCGGAACGGTACAAGAAACAAGAGCAAGACATGGAAATCGATATGATCAGTCAAGTGCTCGATACCAGCAAGCAAGATAAAATAATGGTCAAAATTGAGTTGGGAAAAGTGCCGGTGAGTTTCCTGCTAGATACAGGGGCCGCGGTAACACTCATCAATTTAGAAACCTACCGGCGGTTAGGGGCACCCAGGTGTCAGAGGGTGCAGAAAGGCTTGTACGCTTTCGGCAGGACCCCAATTAAGGTGTTGGGGAAAGTGTCGCTAAGGGCAGCTTACAAGAAGAAGCAGGCTGATATTGAAGTGATCGTGGTGGACCGCTACGACGTGACGAACATTTTGGGCCTCGACTCCTTTGATAAGCTCAGGTTTGGAGTAATTGACTCAGTGAACCAGGTCGCGGAGAACGAAGAAACACAGGTCGTCGGGAAGCTAGAACAAGAGTTTCCAGAAGTGTTCTCTCCCGGTCTCGGGGAATGTAAACACTTCCGAGCAAGCATCCAGTTGAAGGAGGGGCACAAGCCACGCTTCTTCAAAGCAAGACCAGTCCCGTGGGCCCTCAGGGAAAAAGTAGCCGAAGAGCTGAGACGGCTGCAGGCGGACGGTGTTATCACTCCAGTATCAACAAGCCAGTGGGCCACACCTTTGGTCGTGGTAAAGAAAGCCAATGGTTCGATTAGATTGTGCGGTGATTTCAAGAGTACTGTGAACCAACAGCTGGAAGTAGAGCAATATCCAATCCCGAAGCCGGAAGATCTGTTCTATAAATTGTCTGGTGGACGACAATTCTCAAAAATTGACCTACGGGACGCATACCTACAGCTGCCACTCGACCAGGAAGCCAAGGAAGTTTTGGTGATTAACACCCCGTTAGGACTCTTCAGATATAACAGGCTGCCATTCGGCGTGAATTCCGCAGCCGCGCTGTTCCAGCGCTGTCTAGAACAGTTGACAGCAGAGCTGAGGGGCTGTTGTAACTACCTGGACGATATCATAGTCACGGGGAGCACGGAAAAGGAACACGAGGAAAACTTGAAGAGTTTATTTAAGGTGCTCCAAGACAATGGTTTGAGGGTGAACAAGGTCAAGTGTGAATTCTTTAAGGACCAGGTAGTGTTCTTGGGGCACGTGCTGGATAGCACCGGCATTTCACCCACTAGCCAGCACGTAGAAGCCATCCTACGACTGCCACCGCCGGCAGACGTGAAGCAGCTGCAAGCATTATTGGGAAAAGTGAACTATTATAACAAGTTCATTAGGAATTTTTCTACTATCGCAGCTCCACTAAACAAGCTGAGGAAGAAAGGAGTGAAATTTGTATGGTCCCAAGACTGCGAAAGAGCTCTGAACCAGTTGAAGGAAGAACTGGTGAAAACAGTTAAGTTAAATCATTTTGTGCCGGGTAGGCTCACCACGGTAGCAGCGGACGCCTCTGAGTATGGTCTTGGGGCGGTATTATCGCAGAAGGACAGCAATGGGGTGGAGAGGCCTATTGCGTTTGCGTCAAAATCCCTCAACAAACATCAAAGAAATTATTCGCAAATTGAAAAGGAGGCGTTGGGAATAATCTTCGCGGTGAGAAAGTTCAACGATTATTTATATGGCAGTAAATTCCATATAATTACTGACCACAAGCCGCTAGTGCAACTATTTCACCCTGGAAAACGGATCCCGGAGAGCACAGCGAAGAAACTGCAAAGATGGGCGCTATTCTTGTCAGACTACAATTACCAGATCCACTTCAGAAGCACAACGCAGCACGCCAATGCGGACGCTTTATCCAGGTTGCCAGGAGGTCCGGACCTGGAGTTCGACAAGCTGGAGGAAGAGTGCCTCCAGATTGATACGGAAGAATGCCTGGTACTGTCGGAGTTCCCATTGGGAGCCAGAAGAATCGCGCAGGAGACGGATAAGGATCCAGAGCTGCGGGCAGTGAGGAATTATGTTAGGGAAGGCTGGCCACTTAGGTGCTTGAGGAGCAATGCATCCTGGTATAACAAGAAAGACAGGTTAACTTGCAAGGCAGGAGTGTTGCTCTTAGCCGGAGAAGAATTTACGAGAGTCGTCATCCCGAAGGTACTAAGGAAGACCGTACTGGACCTCCTCCATGAGGGACACTGGGGGGTGGTCCGCACGAAGCAGCTGGCGCGTCGTCACTGCTTCTGGGAGGGGATGAACTCGGACATCGTACAGTTGCTCAAGAGATGTGAGGCCTGCCAGTTAAATCAGAGCGCACCTAGGAAGGATTTGGTTCCCTGGCCTGAGCCTAGTGAGCCGTGGGAACGGGTACACGTAGACTTAGCGGCCCCATTTTGGGACAAGATGTGGTTGGTCGTAGTAGACGCCAAGTCTAATTACCCATACGTAGTGGAAATGGCTAACACCACGTCGACTCAGACCATCAATGCGCTAGAAAGAATTTTTGTGACCGAGGGGCTACCGGTCACGTTGGTGTCAGACAACGGAACCCAATTCACATCCCAAGAGTTTGCAAATTTCTGCGCAAGCAATGGGATCCAGCATGTCTGTGCACCGCCGTTTCACCCGCAATCGAACGGGGAAGCGGAGAGGTTCGTGAGAACGTTCAAGACAGCCATGTCGAAAGCGCGCGCAGCAGGTACGCACAGGTCCAGAGCGCTGCTGCGGGTCTTGGTCACCTTCCGCACCTTGCCAGGCGCGGACGGCAGGAGCCCTGCCGAGGTACTACACGGGAGACAACCGAGAACGTTGTTGTCACTGCTAAGCCCGGTGGATCCTTACAGGTCGGTGGGAACGCAACCAAGATTCCAGGTGGGTGATATGGTATATTGTACCTCTTTTAAAAAATGCCCAGCTTGGCTTCCGGGCATAGTAACGGCAGCAAAAGGGAACAGGACATACCTAGTCCGCACAGAGGGTAGGGTAGTGACACGCCACCAGGGGCAGTTGAGACCCCGGGTGAACCCCAGCAGGGTGGATTCACTCCCCAAGGTATCACAACAGGAGTTCTATAAAAAAGTGATGAGGGAAACCATTTACATCCCGCAGGAGACAGCCGCCGCAGGGACCAGCGGCCAGGACACAGCAGAACCCCCACCAGAGGAGGTCAGCGAGCCAGGAGGAGAAGGCGCAGTGGAGACACCCAGGGCGCAGTTGCGCCCCCGGAGGAGCACCAGGAGGGTGCGTTTTGCGCCGTATACGACGCAATTGGGCGCGGAGGGTGTCGTGACCGGCCGCACATGATTGAATGTGCCGCCACAGGAGCACGTCAGGGGGGCGTTACCGCCCCTGGCGGCAGCGGCCAGCAACAAGCGCGGGCCAGCGGTGCTCGGCTGAGTGCGGCCGCCACGCCTGAGCGAGCGGGGCAAGATTCGACCCCGCCCCTTTTACACAGCCAGTCGGCGGGCCTACGGCCCGGGGGGGCTATAAAACCTCGACGCGGAGCTGAGGCAGCAGTCAGTGAGTGAGCGAGCGAGCAGCGGTGAAAGTGCGTCGAGACAGTGGTTAAGTGGTGGTTACGGTGAAGTGCGATAGACTACGACAACAGCGCTACGACAACGGACTCTCCTTTCTGGTTACTTGGTGGACTCGGCATACATTGGTACATCTTCTGGACTTACGGCAACACGGCTTCGTCTCTGTACCAATTCTCCTGGATATCCGGCACTATAGCTCTGTACCTGTTTCTGGCAATAAATTGTTTATTGAACCTTTGTGTTTGTAACTTGGATACTTCAGAAAATAATGAATGTGCTTTCATGTTTCAAAAAGTGTAACCCATCTTACCGTATCTGATAGTATGCAACTATTGTTTCTTCTCATTAAGGATACTACTGCACGCGTCAAGTTGGCAGCATTGCAAGTCGATGTGGAGGGCTAAACTCTTATAAGTAAGGCTCGGATTCTGATGACCTAAAAATTCTTTGACCTTTAAAATGACTTAAAATAAGGAGGAAATGGCCTTTTTTTTAAATATTCGAAAATTTGTATACAAATGTTTATTTATTGAATGATTTTTTATATATTAAATACAATTTATTAAAATCAAATTTTATTTAATATAAAGTATTTATTTCAAGAGGTAAGGTAATCCTTAGCTCCGATCTTCCAACCGTCAGTTTTGAAAGGTCGAGCAAGTCACCCAAGATCCGTGCAATTCTGAGAGATCGAATAAGAGTAGTGAATTTTAGTAGTAATAAATTTTGACACGAAGTATTGGTACAATAAAGACTTTAGTGCATCATTGTAAATTTATGAAACATTCACCTACAACGAATAATAAACAAATCTCACCCACGTGATTCTTCTATGCCTCTCTTCATTAATCTAGGAATTTTACCATTACCTTGTCTGTTGATTCAGTGTTTTTTTGTCAAAAATGACTTGCTTAAGGGCGGGAATATATTTTCAGAAAATGCCGATGTCTATTACTCGTATAACACTCGACGTAGAAAACATATTCATCAGGTGACAGTATCAACAGCTCATTACAAAAAATTCACATACAATACATGTACATTATTTTACAACACTGTGCCAGATGACATTAAACGATTAAATTCAATAGAAAAGTTTAAATCCCAAGTGAAATCGTTTCTGCTGCGTAACTGTTTCTATACAATTAGAGACTACACTGAGCATCACAAGAAAAGTAACATTAATTTTAACAATGATACATAATGCATTATTTACCATTTGGACTGTATAAATGTGTATAAACAACCTGTAACAAGTATTGTACTACAGCCTCCGGGTCAATGACCCCCATCTCGATCAGGTTTTTCGTCCAGTTTCCCTGATCTATTGAGAAAATGCTGAGATGGCCCCTGGTTTTGCTTCTGGACATAAATGTAACTTCATTTTCTGTGCACGTCTTCTAGAATTCATTGGAAAATATAGTTATTCAAATTATCGTTTCCATGTTGTTGCGGCAGGAAGTATTATTCCTCGACAAAGGACATCATGGATAAGAGCCCAAAATTTATTGCTTATTTATCCTTGAAAATAGATTTTATTACATGGGAGCGTTTTTTAATTTTTTTTTTCATTCAAAATTCAAGTAGTATATGACTTAGTGTAGGGATCACAGAATTTTGAAAATGTGCATAGAATTCATTTCTCCCCATAGCACGTCATACGCAGTTTCAATTGTTTTTTTTACGTAAAAAATAAATAAAAAATAAAACCAAAAGTATGTAAAGGGAACAAACGATTAAAAGTGACAAAATTGACGCAAAGATTCAAAAAAGACCTAAACACTAAAAAACGGTAAAAATGACAAAAAATGATCATATAACGATACATTTCTGTAATCTATAATTCATAATTAACACACATTTACAGGTTAGCTACATCTAGAATGTACCAATGAAAATATGACATGTCATCAGAATCCGAGCTCTGCTTATAAGCTTAGACGCTTGGAGGAGAATTATAATTTGCGTGCATTTTCTTAAGCTCCTTAATATCTTCACCACACTTTTACTAAACAGTTGAGTAATGAGCGAAGTACCGACAAAGCGAGGTCAGCAACAATTAAAACTAGAAATGTGAAATTTTAATATAAATATTGTTGAGGCTGCAAAGTAACTTCAGCAAAGTTTTTGGGAGAGCCACAGAATGATGGAATGGGTTGCCCACAAAGCGTGTTCACAACTTCCTAGCTTGCACAAGGGAAAATTCTAAAAGAAAATTATTTAAGAACTATTACTTTATCTCAGCGTAAAAATTGAGGAAGTTGTCAATGTTATTTATTTGTCAATGTTTCCTGCGAACAGAAGATTGTTTACTGTTGTAATTCGTGCGTAATATAATTTTAGCGCACTATCAGCTTTACGCGCCCAAACAACACGCTCTTTAAACAGAATCTGCAACAGCTGTAAGGAAGCCCGCGCTACCAACAGTCAAAAAATCTAATTTCTTCATTCCAGCTAAGGTGTGAATTACTACGTCTTTTAGTGACGAGGCCATAATGTGTTGTAAATAACGAACCTGAATTATGCGGACGTCTTACAGTGGGCTCTTCACAATGACACATTGTGAATGTAATTCCTACGACGTACGTTGTAATTATAAATATCTATATTGCGTGAAAGCTTGTTTCCATTTTCAATTCAGTTAGTTTTGACAAAAACTACAGATTCGTAAATAAATAGGCAAGGCAAACGTAAGATTCCAAGTCAGTGAAGAGACACGCAAATTTCTTGGGTGACATTTATTTATTATTCCTACAATTTTTTTGCAATCTAAAAGTTTTGGTCGTAGAGGATAAGCTCGAGAATATTACTCCTTATTCTCAGGTGGCAATATACAATCTAAAAAAAAAACACTCATTGATCTTATCGTAAATACATTGATCTTCTAAACTATTTCATATCTTATGTATTTGGGTGCATTGTTTTGAGATGAAATGTTTGGAAGTGGGGAAAAATAAAAAAGTTAAATGAGAACACCTCATTTTTTTATTGCAGATTCGAGTTATCCGGAAAAAATACTAAACTTTTGTATCTCTGTTTTTCGTTTCTTGATAAATGGTACTGAAATCGACAAAAATCAAAAACATTTTTAAAGGATTCATACGTATACAAAGGTACAGTTTAAATGAGAGGAATAATACACTAGTTTTGCATTTTCTTGTATGATTTTTATCTTTGTCCTTTACTAAGGATTCGTTTTCTTGTAAACGGTTTAGATGTTATATATTTATGTTTGAAATTTCATGTTTAATGAATTACCAATCATTTTTATCTGCAAGTGACATAAGAAATAAATATGCTCATAAAAGCCGAAGTTCTACTCCACATTTGTGACGTAAATGCCAAGAAGACGACCGACTCGGCATGAAGACTGGTTTACGAGCATAGTGGATTCATGGATCATAAAGAGATTGTGCATTTGAATAAAATCATTTATGTACCCTCACAAACGTTCGAAGAGCTTCATAATGAAAATTATCTCATAAATCTCTAAATTATCTTGTGATGTCTAGATTTTATTACGTCCCTTTGCAGAGTACTTACATTATTGTGACCGGTTTCAGCAATGTTGACAGCAATATTTCAAGTCTGAGATGGTGCGTACAAATTCAAAAATTTCACAATTTTAAAGAAATGTAATTGAAAAATCTATGGATTAAATATCCATTTCATATATCTCTGAATTGCACCTGGCTTAAAATGCCATTCAGAAATATATATGACATAGACTCAGTGTTGGAAAAATTGCAATGAATCCTAATAAAATATAAGCAGAAATTTTTGCATTGTGTAGAGACTCTAAACCTCCTTCTCTTACTATATTAACAATATCCCACTTACTTGGCTTGAAAATAATGTTTTGGTTAAATATTTGGAACTATATTTGGATCAAAGATTAACTCGGTAATCATTTATAAAACATATCACAAAATTTCAAAACTATATCCTTTAATAAATAACACATCTAAAACACGAATTGATTGCGATATTATTTTATGTAAATCTATTATTAGACCTTCTTTCTCCTATACATGACATGTGTGGTGTAATACTTTATCCAGACTTATTAACGAAAATAAAACGGAACAAAATAAATTTCTTAGGAAGTTATTGAAAGCAGAATGGTTTACCTCAAAATAAATAGATTCGTAGAGGACTTCAAATATATTCCATTAATTAATTGTTTCTTCTACAAAAGAAAAAAACCTTTTTTCTGTCTTACCGGCATTTCTTCGTTCTACAAATTTTACTTTAAATCAAAACTACTCTTTAAATCCTCATATTATATTTCGTATCCCAAAAGACATTTACCTTCTCCTTCGATATTTTAAACTACTTTTTATTTGCAATATACCAAAAAATTAAATAAAATATTATTACCAAAATGTGAATGTGAAATACGATCATTAATGTTAAATTTTAGGGTGTTTGTTAGGGTACTGCTCCGGAATTCACCAGGTGTTGATCGAAACAACATGGAAAACTACCAATAAGAGAAACTGGCCGCTCGAATTTTTCTCCAGACAGCAGCTGAATTTGGCCTAGATGTCTAGCTGTAGCTGTTTAAAATCCTTCTACCATTGGGACTCGAAGCCTAGGACCTCCAGATCATAGGCACTCTAGTGATATCAGATGATGCCGTGAGCCAACTAAGTTGGCCTAACCCACAAGAGAACAATGCGCTCTCAAAATATAGTAAACATCTTACTAGTATAAATGAAGAATTACACTGTTCAGCAGATGCATATATCTTTCACGAAGCAGGAACTGATAACACATCAGTAAGTTGGGAGATGGACAGGGAGTTCACACTACGCATTGCGGCGAGAAAATAAACTAGGAGTGGTACAACAGAACATATTTTCTTGCAATTGTAACTGTTATGAAATATTATAACCGAACTAGATGGTTACGAGGTATGCGCGCATTGCGAAATCTGCTGGCAGGCCCCCAACTAGATGGTCCCGGAGTGTTCGCGATGTTTATCGCAAGTTGAAGAAAATTCTAGGCGGTTACCAGCTGAGTATAAATACATGGCGGCCGACGACCACGAGTCAGTCTCAAGTGGAAGCTGAGCTGTGAAATGTGTGCATCGCGGTGAATAGCAGTGCAGTGGATTGTACTCAGTGACGTGAACCGTGGCCAGCGCCATGAAGTCAGTGCATAGGACAGTGGTCAATGCAGTGGACTGTGGTCAGTGCATCGAATAGGGGTCCATGCTTAGGACTATGCGACAGTGCAAAAGAAGTGAACAGTGAAAATAAATAATCAAGAGAAGTGTAATGTAAATAAATAATCAAGAGAAGTGTGCCGTATAAAGAAATAATCAAGTGAAAACTGTCTATACAAAATTAAGTATTTTCAGTGATCGTATTAGAAAATAAAATAAACGTTCTTAAAATATCTGTTTTAATTCACCACATAGATTCCTAACATTATTAACACATCTCAGCATTTGGAAAACTCATTACAAATCCGCATGAAGTGCGCAAACTAGTTCATTTCTTGCTAATTCATCAACACAAATTCGACAATCCAAAACCACGTTCTATACAGCGTGAAACATTATCTAACTATGAAAAGTTTTTTCCTACTGCAGTGCCGAAACATTGTCTTCCTCGAAATGGGACATGATGTGTTTTAAGCTGCGGTCAAAAATACAAATAAAAAATCTTCTAAAAGGCCTAGTTTCATAAAGGTACAATAACACATTTTTTATCATTTTATCTCTAACGTATTCATAATATTCAAATTATAATAATGTCAATTGTATCCAACTAACTGTTCAGCTGCCTTATATTAAAATCTCTTCTGCAAAAGAATTGCAGGTAACTAGAATTTGCAATATTAAGTCTTGCAATAATTAAGGGTAATTAGTCGTATTTTCAAAATATTGTACATGATATTATTTAAAAATGTAAGAATTAAAAACAAATTTCATGAAGATTAATTGTTGCTACAAGAGCGCATAGTTTCTTGCTTTATTTTTCTTAATTTGCAATTTTCAAAAATTCAGATAGTTCTATAAAAATTAGACCTGCGGCATTTTTTAGGAGTTCCTTCTTCTATTCGTGGAAAAATATTGAAGAAAAATTTGAAGCAATTTTTGAGAAAATGCTTTTTTATAAATTTCACAAAGGGTACCCCTGGATAAGTTAGTAAAAAGTTCCATTAAATGACATATGAGTAATTACACTATAAGTATAACATAAAAATAATATTTGTGAAAGGGTTCTTAGACCCCGTCCCATCACAGCCAAAAAGGTTATTATTTCCTCCATTCAAACACTATTTTATGATTGAAAAAATATGAAACAACATAACAAAAAAAAACATAATGTACATGATCATGAATACATTTTTGATGTTTTCTCAACGCTAAATTGAAATGCAAAAAACTATTTTTAGAAAAAGAACAAAAAAATATGTTGTTACTGTATCTCATATCCCTGGAACATGTTCAAAAGATCTCAAAAGTTTCTCTCAAAACACACACTGTTTTGAATTTATATAAGAGTTTTTCGATTGCTTGGCTCTAGTTAAAAATAAGTCATTTTTTCCGCCTTTAAATTACCCTGCCTTTAAATATACATTGAAAATAACTGCAACAGTTCTGTGCATTTATTTGAGGGTTTATTATTTGTTCATGTGCATAAATACACAGTAATATTTTGACTTTAGAATGTAGCGACATATTATCGTGTTTTTAAAGCTTTAAAATCATTTGAATAAATACATCATACGCTAAGGAAAGACGATATTTTTTGATAGTTTTTGAAAAACCATTTCCGATACATGTGAATGTTAAGTGGGGTTCATGTGGAGAATGATGGGGAACAGGCTGGATGCGAATTCACAAGAACTGTTTTACTCTCTTAGAACACCAGCTCAAGCATGAAAAAATCTCAAAACTTCCTCTCAAAACACTTGTTGTGAATATTTTTCAGATTTGTTCAATTGCTGGACCGTAGTTTAAAAAACCAAGACATTTGTTGTTAACTACTTGTCTGTCCGAGAGACGCTGCGTCCTAAGCACTTGAGACCTTCCTCCTGGAGGAAGGTCGCAAAATGGCGGCTGAAACGGCACTTGTGCCTACAGTCATTGACTCTGGCAGTGGTAGCCTATGCTCACATCTGTAGTTGATTCAGAGAAAAATTTATATTTTCCCTTACCTAAACTCCTCAAAACAGTGCGAAAACTCTACACAAAGTACTCTGTACATTAACATTTTTTTTTCAAAATTGAAGAACTTTGTTTTCGTCTAGATCGACCGGGGAATATTCATTTTAAAAAAATCCTACAAATAGTTTAAGCGCTAGTGTTGTTCACAAACGGACGGACGGACGGAAGGAAGGACGGACAGAGGGATGGGCAGATGAACAGATGAATGGATGGACGGACGGACGGACGGAAGGACATCACTTAACTTTCTCTGTACCACGTATATATTCGTGACTTCGAAGTTATAAGGGTTTGCGTATTCCTTTGTTATACTCAAGTTCGCGGTTTTAAACCCAATCGAATAAGTGGATATTTAAGGGTGCAGATATCCTTTGTACGCCTTCCTTTGGAGAGGAAGTAAAGCCGGTTGGCTCATGAAGAAGATTTACTGGGTGTAAAAGATCCTCAGCATAAAAGAAGGCTCTGAAAAATTCAAGTAGCCTGTTTCCTCGCCCGATTGGTATCTCCTTTCTCAGATAGATGGTGCAGACCTAATGGCCTGAGCCTCGACACGGAAAATAAGGAATCATTGAATTAAACCTTCATTTATGCTGAGGAAATAAAATAGACACAAAATAGGAATTCACTCTTGCTGACGCTGCCTGTAGCTGACGTGTGTCTATAGCCAGCACAACTAAATATATTGTTTTAAAATACCAACAAAATTAATTTTTAGTAAGCTAAAAAATTAGCACTAAATATTTCAATTAGTTTAATTTGATTGTATGGTAGTGGCTCTGAAAGTTGATTGAACCTTCAACAAGTCTTCGATCTGATTCTCTGGAACTCTGCTTTCAAATATTTGATCTATTATGAAAAAAGGCCTCACCTCGCACATACGATAGAATCCCGTTTTTATGGATGAAAATTTAAAACAAAAAGGCCACAAAATGTTTCGTGTGCAGTAATGAAGCATTGTTTCGGAAAAAATTTCTAGATCAATATATGCGAGTACACATCCATGTCATTTCAAAACTAATATTGATGTCAAAAGCACTTTCAGGCTGGACTTTTTAGTTAAATTCTGTATTGTTACCCAGTGGTACATCTATAAGGATTAATTCCAAATGTTCATTACAATTGTATTTATCAATGCTGCAATACTTATTTTGGGAATACTGACTAGTAGATGTCTCTAAATTCATTACTTTGCTCTAAAATATTTGGTACTTCAAACATTTCCGAAATAAACAAGGCTGGACCTAACATAACGTATTTACTCATTTAATGTGATTTGTTGATGCTAATTTTCATCATGAATTCTTGCTTTATTTAATAAATATCACTACATAAGCCTTGCAATAGCTCCAATCTGACCTAAACTGTAATTTCAAATTTTCCAAATATTTTGAGTATAATGTCTCACAAATAGCAGAATGCCGTTTATGTGAACCAATTCTTAAAAAAAAGTTCACGAAATATTTCGTGACCAGAACTCCAGTACACTTTTAAAACGGCACATTTCTAGATAAACGGTTGGAGCTTTTAAACATGCCTTATATGAAAGGTTTATTGATGCAAATATCTTTCGAAAGGAAAACAGTACAGTTAGCTCAGTATCTAGATTGATTGCACATTCTCACTAAGGAAATGTGAATCTTTACAATGATATTTAATACTATTGTGTTGATAATTTTCTCGATGCTGTCTAGAATTCTTGAATGTAATAATTAATATCCACTAAAAATAGTGTGCTTAGAGGTGATATACACAAGGAAAACACAGTACAAAGGTTAAATGAACAACCTATTAAAAATTATAATGTTTACAGTAGACGCCATTATGATATCTTAAATTATTTGTGGCTTAACAAAAATAAGATAAAAATTTTTGACGGCCCATGTCATCATGTGTTTAAAGTATTTGAAAAAAAGATGGGAGTGCAATTCAAGCTTGTCAAACCCGCTGTGGATACTCTTGGAATAAGAATCAACGGAACCTACGTCGGTGAAACAGGCTTAATTGAAAGCGGAATCGTAGACGTAGGAGCCAATTTAGTCTTCTACACTCACGAGAAGTATAAGTTTGCCGACTATACCTCTCCTGTGTCTCAGATGCCGTTCTGCATTGTGGTTCCTCGAACACCAGCAATTCCCTTCGGGAAAGTGTCGCTCCTGCCATTCACGCCGCAAGCGTGGACGACCATTTTGATGCCACTCTCCGTCGCTTTCTTGGCTCGCTACTCCGTGTACATCTACTCACTCAGTGGAGCGCAGATGCAGCAGCGGAGCGGCAGAGGGGCGGTGCTGGCTCTCGCCGTCCTCGACGTGGCCGAAATGAGCTGCTGGGGCGCCTGCAGCCGCAGAGCCGGAGCTTCTCTACCCCACCGCGCGCTGCTGGGGGCGCTGCTGCTGTTCTCTCTGGTGCTCATCAACGCCTACCAGGGCCAGTTGCTGGGTTTCCTGACGACGCCACCGCATCTCGCTGACATGAACTCGTTGGAAGATGTGGCGCGAGTCGTCGACGATGTGTACACTTTCAGCTTCCTGCCGAGCGTCTACGAAAATCCCGAGGCCAGGCAATCACGATATTCGGCGGAAGATGAAGGAAATCAAATTCAAGGATGCTTTCCGTGTCATGGGCAGAATTAACATAGGCGATAACATTGCCCTTTAGCTACCCGCCATGTTATACTCCTTATGGTCTAGCAGTGCAGAATTCACTGTTGAGGGGAAGCACAATTTTCACCTCGTCAAAGAGTGCGTAAATCTACCGCACCACTCCTGTGACGTTCGTCACCCGCGCAACGCCCGCCTACGCTGCAGGCTGGACTGAATTTTGCTAATAGCGCGAGGTTTCCAAGAAGAAAACACCGGGGGGTGCAGGTCGGTTCAATTTATACTCGCCGTCTTACCCCCACGTGACCACCATTGAGCGGGTGTGGGAGGTTTCCATACTACCACGTGACAATCCAATCAAAGCTGGCGTCCACCTGATCTAAAAATATCTGCATTCCGAACGCTGTAGCGCCTAAATTACTCAGCTCTCAGACCTTTAAAATAATGACACGGATCTCTTCCTTTTCCTTGTCCTATCCTCTCCCCATACACACACGCTATCAAGCACTGCACTACCACACATAGCCGACGACCTGTCGGGAACTTAGAGCATGTCCCGACTGGGGCGGTGCCTCGCTGGCTGGAGATACCTGGTTGGGAAAACCCCGCTAGTCGACGGTAGGTCGGAGCCGGATCTCGTCATCTAGCCATGGAAGAACACAGAGAAAACCATGAACTACACTAATGAGACTACTGACCCCAGTAGTTGACGCGCTCGGAATCACTGACAATCAATCAATTCATCCTCCGCCTCTTATCACTTTCAGACACCTGGTATATAACATCCAGAAACTGCAAGTAGAATAGACACAGTGCAAAATGTATGTTCAGAAAATAAATTTAATACGTTAAAGTTAAAGAATTATAATGAACATTAGTAACCTCA
Organism: Teleogryllus occipitalis; assembly: GCA_011170035.1. Taxonomy (NCBI): domain Eukaryota; kingdom Metazoa; phylum Arthropoda; class Insecta; order Orthoptera; family Gryllidae; genus Teleogryllus; species Teleogryllus occipitalis. The sequence continues at coordinate 321,007 of BLKR01000490.1, read as the reverse complement.
AGATAAGAAGAGAGAAGATAAAATATTTGCCAAATAAAGTAAAAATTCTATATAATCTAATTTATGAATAATCAATTCATATGCGAAATTTTTATTTTCAAGAGCATTCATAATTTAGTAAAGGAGCGTGGTTCCCTCTACAACCACATGTTTCAAAACTATCATTACAAATTTTATTGATAAAACAAAGTACACCTAGATCCCATTAATCACCTCTTGGAAGGCTAATCCATAGTTTCCAACCCCAAAGTGTAGTAAGGATTCTCCGCGCTCTGCCGTCTTGCAGAGGAAGGGAAGAACACAGGCCACCTCCCGTGAAAACCATGAACTACACTAATGAGACTACTGACCCCAGTAGTTGACGCGCTCGGAATCACTGACAATCAATCAATTCATCCTCCGCCTCTTATCACTTCCAGACACCTGGTATATAACATCCAGAAACTGCAAGTAGAATAGACACAGTGCAAAATGTGTGTTCAGAAAATAAATTTAATACGTTAAAGTTAAAGAATTATATTGAACATTAGTAACCTCAAGATAAGAAGAAAGAAGATAAAATATTTGCCAAATAAAGTAAAAATTCTATATAATCTAATTTATGAATAATCAATTCATATGCGTAATTTTTATTTTCAAGAGCATTCATAATTTAGTAAAGAAGTGTGGTTCCCTCTGCAACCACATGTTTCAAAACTATCATTACAAATTTTATTGATAAAACAAAGTACACCTAGATCCCATTAATCACCTCTTGGAAGGCTAATCCATAGTGTCCAACCCCAAAGTGTAGTAAGGATTCTCCGCGCTCTGCTGTCTTGCAGAGAAGGGAAGAACACAGGCCACCTCCCGTGAAAACCATGAACTACACTAATGAGACTACTGACCCCAGTAGTTGACGCGCTCGGAATCACTGACAATCAATCAATTCATCCTCCGCCTCTTATCACTTCCAGACACCTGGTATATAACATCCAGAAACTGCAAGTAGAATAGACACAGTGCAAAATGTGTGTTCAGAAAATAAATTTAATACGTTAAAGTTAAAGAATTATATTGAACATTAGTAACCTCAAGATAAGAAGAAAGAAGATAAAATATTTGCCACGTCGAACATCCTCCGTCGAACGCCTCCAACATCGAACATCGAACATCGGTCGAGATCAGGTGCGTAGTCGGATAATTCCGCCATTATCGATAACGAAGCATGTCACTCAATATTCCGGTAGTGCGTCCACTAAACATGGGTGTTAATATAGATGGTGTACATATGGCAGAATGGTGCCAATAATATATTAAACTTTAAGTTATTTGATTTTGTTTCAATATTTCCCTCAAAACATTATTCGTATTCAGATAATTCTGATCACATGAGCAGGTGGCCGTACTTCTAGAATAGTGCTACAAAATATTATCCTCATATTATTTCAAATATTCTGATCTATAATTGAATTATTTCAGAATAATTTGAATCTCTATTATCTACAACTACTATTTTATCAAAAGGGATAAAAACTACGAAAACACTCATGAAGATCTTATTATAACACTCATATTGTCGCGGCTGTGAACACCTTTTGAAGTGCGCGCCGAGAGGGCAGCGCTCGGCGGCAGTTAAAGGAGTCGGCAGAGGCAGCGGAGCGTGGAAAACGCCGCCCAATCCCAACTGACGAGCTGGCCGGAGAGCCGGCAGCCGGATTGCGAATCTGCAGCGCCGCCCGCTTTAAGAGCGGGCGCCGCCCGCCCGGAGACGAGAGCGCTAGAGTTGTGATTATTGTGTGTTAGTAGAGCTAGGAGATTTGTACTGTGATAGAGTTATTATTGGCCCGGCAAGTATTTGGAAATTCTGTGTTGATTAACGGTTAGACCCTGCTAGTATTTGTACATCTCCTGGACATTTGGAATTCGACTTTGGCTATTGTGATTTGGTACATTCTTTTGGTTTTGGAATTGTATCGGCTGTACTTTCTGTGTTAATAAATCTGTGTTGGTTAAAGCGTGTATTATTCCGAACATAACGCATATCCCTTACGGGAGACGAGTTGTCTTGGACAATACAAATATGTTTTCAACTGATGTTCAAACTTCTGCTCAATACGTTGAACTTCAAGCATCTCCAGTTCAAAATATTAAATTTTCAACCTTGCAACCATCAAACTATCAACAAGCTTCCTATCCAATTATTTCAACATCAACACGTTTTCAAGAATCTTCGGCAAATCTATTGCCACAACCTGAAACTAACTTAGAAGATATCTCTAGCATCGTTCGTCGTCCTCATCCCCCAGATGCTCCTGAAAACCCTTCCAATTGATCAAAATCATCTACACCCATATATAATATCCCGACCCACTCCAGATACAAAACTGGCTAATCTACAAGAATAGACTACTTCACCTTCTACATCTCTTCAAAAAGTTCCACCTGTAACGGTGGTTGGCATCAACTATCCATTATTACTTCAAGACATTGCAAAAGTGGTTCACAATAACTATTCAACCAAATCTCGTTTTAATTAAATCCAAATTCTTTTTGCAGACATTGATCACCATCGAACCTTCAGACAGTTCTGTGTAATTATACCATTTTATTCTTTTCAAGATCCAAGGAAGAAAACGTTGCAGGTAACGATTAAAGACATTCCGGTATCACTAAGTGAAATAGAAATTTTAAATGAACTTACACGTCTAAAATATCCAGTGCTTTAAGTTCGCCGTCTTTATGACAAACTAAGGCATCCTCTTCAAACTTGTGCTATAGACTTAACATACTCCCATCAATCCAGAACAATTTTAAAATAATATGGGCTATTTCATTCAATTATTAAAGTTCAACCCAAAACAAAATGATTCACTCCTGTTCAATACAAAAATTGTCAGCGTTTTGGACATTCTCAGGCAAATTGTAAATTAAAATCCAGATGTATCAAGTGTTCCCATCTCCATCATTACTCTGTTTGTCCAAAGTCACAGTCAACGCCTCCGCGATGTGTTAACTGTGGTCAGAGCCATTCAGCGAATTATAGAGGATGCTTTTTTACAAACTTGTCCTAAATAATAAAGTCAACAAATCTATCAATAATCTACCTTTCACAAATACTTTCTCCTCTTCTACCTCCAGCAATAATTCTTCCCCTAACGCAATGTCTTTCTCCACTACCCCTACTTCTTTACCTCAAAACTCTTCCAAACATTTTAAATAACAAACAACACATTTCCCACCTCTTTCTAATACACAAACTAACATTAACAACCCCCTTGGACAAATAACTTACACATTCCTACACAACTTATCTCTCTCTTTTTATAATATTCAACAAGTTGTTAAAACAATAGTATCCCTATTCTTTTAATTTTTCTTCATCAGCTTCAAAATATTATTGAATCGCTCTCTCACAATAAATAATTCATAAAATTACCAATCAACTAACACTTCTCAACTGGAATGCTAATGGATTGAAGAGACAACAACATAATTTTGAACATTTTTATGCACTCATAATGTACACATTGAATATAATTAAAACACATTTACTTCCTGCCGACAAATTCTTTATCTCGAACTATAAAATTTGTCGTTTTGACAGAATTAATTCAGTTGCCTCAGGACGAGTTGCTATACTCATTAAACCCTTTATTAAACACTACTCATTCCAATTTAACAATCATCTTTCAACTGAAATCCTTTCTTTAATAATCAATATTTATAATATCAATTACTATTTTTCAATTCCCTACGAAATCTAAATAGTAAACATCAAATTTTGTGTTGTAATACTACCATCCCTAACGGCATGAAATTAAATATTTTCTTGTTTCTAATAATGTGCAAATACACTCCCCCTCTGAACGTACTTATTCATATAATAATAATAATAATAATAATAATAATAATAATAATAATAATAATAATAATAATATTTCTGATATTCTTGATATTATTCTGACACAAAATATTCCTTTTCCTATGTCACGAAAAGTACTTCCTGAATTTGACTCTGATCATTTACCTTTTTTTTTGTTGCGACGTTGTTGACGCAACGCGTCTCTAAACCCCTGTTGGGCCTTAAACGCTTTCGTTCGAGTAATCCTCCGTTACCAAGTAATTGCTATCATTACTTTACTGTTGTGTAATTAATGTGTTTGACGAGTCTCGTCTCGTCAGTCAGTGCCTTTTATCCCTTCGGCCAAAGCTCGACGACGTTAGATTCCGGGGTTCCTTGCCGGTCACCCAACCAGGAACCCGCGAGTCTCGAATTCGCTTAACCTTCGTGACTTCACGGAGCGTAGTAAACGAATTGGGCAAACGCCGCCGGCATTACTTATTACTTATCCTTTCCTTTAATATTGCTTCTTCTACCTTCACAACTCTTTTTCAAAAAAATAGCTGGACTGACTTTAGACACAATATTGAGGATAATATTCAGTTTCCTCATAACATACAATCTACAAATGATATTGACAATTATTTATCTTATTTTACTTTTGCCATACATACCACACTTTATTCTCATTCAATCTTTATACACAAATTTCCCCCCAGTCCCTATAAGCCACTACCTTTTCGTATTCTTAACCTAATACACTTTACGTCGTTTTACACAATAACACTTTGCGTCGTTATTGGCAATTAACACGACGTCCGTATATGAAATCGAAAATTCACAAAATTTCGCTTATTATAAGATCTAAAATATATTTATTTAAATTTCATCAATATCAAAACTTTCTCCAACAAATCCACCCTGAATCTAAATAATTATGGTCCACAATTAAACGGCTTTACAGTAACAAAACTCTCATTCCTATCCTAGAAGACTCTTCCTCCACAGCCCTATATGATCCTGAAAAACATGAATTCCTAGGCACTTCACTTCTAGTCTTCCTTTATTGCTAATACAATACATAATACTCAACTTCACAATCATGTAACCCTCTTCCATTCCCTTCCTAATTACAACGTTCCACAACTTAATCTTTATATATATCTTCTATTGAAGTTCATAATATTATAAAAAATCTCAAAATTCACAAATCGATTGGATTTGATCTAACTACAAATAAATCACTTACGTTTTTACGTAATAAAACCCATTGCTGCATTCACTAATATTTTGAATTCGTCTCTTCGTTTTCACTATGGACGCGGCTGTTGCCGTTGCTGTAGTGGACTGTATAATTAATTGTTGGACAGGCAACGAGCTCGGTCCCATCGATGGCTCAGGAATTGCATGATGAAGGTTATCACAAAAAACACAGTTTTACCTTGCAGGATGTTGTTTAATGAGTTTGTTAAAAACAAGTTAAATCCTTTAACACCATACACCATACATGAGTACACTTACTGAGTACATTACACTTTCTGTACAAGACCTTTACGTAAGTACAACACGGAGTCGCGACGTCTTTCTAGCAAGGCGTCCTGCCTGCGACTAAATTTAAGCACAGTTTAAATGAATTGGCACTTTCTGCCATGCCAATACACAATTGCAGAACTTAGCACTTTCTGCCATGCTGAGTTCATAATGCAAAGGTTGCCTTTACAAGTTTTACGTGAGATTTACACGGAGCCGCTACGTCCTTCTCGCAAGGCTGCTCGTGAACGACTAAATTTACCTTGTTAGCGAAAGCTCGAAGAGGGGATTTTGAGTTTGTTTAAATGGGCCAATAGGCGACTGCTTTGTTAGCGGTCGCGAGTTGGCGGAGTGGGGTGATTTTGAATGGGCTAATTGGCGGCCGTTGGAGTTTGAAATATTCTAGAACATATTCGAAGGTTTCTGTGGCGTGACGCCGAGATTGCACAACCGCGCGCGCTGCTTTGGGCCGGGCGGTTGGTGATATCTACACCGCACGTGCGAAGGGTGACGCAACGGCGTGTGGAGATTTTCCATACAGCGCTACCGGTTGCAGCTGGGCAGGAAGTACTATATTTGTACCTATTTTCCTGCCTTTGCGTGTGGGCCCGAACACACTATTTTCCTAATGTTTGGAAATTAGCTATAATCATCCCTATTTGTAAACCAAAAAATGATCCCAGATTTCCTTCAAATTATCGGCCTATTAGTTATTTTCTTCATTATCAAAAATGTATGACACTATATTACATTGCAGACTTTATACATTCACTTCTCAAAGTAGCATTATTCAGACCTCACAATTAGAATTGATGCTCATATATTCTACTCTTCATCAGCTATTACGTATTACTAAACATACAGAAAATTCTTTTCATCCAAAAAACACACTTGCAATCTTTTTGGATATTGAATAGGCATTCGACAAAGTTTGGCATGATGGTTTTATATAAAAACTTCATCTTGTAGGTATTTCTATTTATCTTATAACTATTATTCAAAATGTCGTATCTAATAGAACATTCGTAGTTAAATATAATTCCTTCTCTCAAAAATTTAATATTTCTGTCGGGGTCCCTCAAGGTTCCAGTCTCTCTCCTCTGCTATTCAATATTTATCTATCCGACAGTCCAAAATTCACTTCTTCTAAATTAGCCCTGATAGATACAGCACTGATTAATTTACACGCTAATATTCTTCTTGCTAAAAAAAACTTCAAATTCATCTTAATCGTTAACCAATTTGGGCCAACAACTGGAGAATCAAAATCAATAAGAACAAATTCCAAGCCCAAATATTTACGTTATGTAAGCCAATAAGACCTCCTCCTCTTCTCATTCATAACACTCCTGTTTCTTGGCTTTCTTCCTCTTAGTATGATAAAATATTTAGGTCCACATTGAAACACAAAACTGAACTGGAAAATTCATATTAAAAATGTGATACAAAAAACACGATTGAAATACACAATCTTAATTCTCTTATAAATAATAACTCAACTCTTCGTGTTAAAACTGCTAAATTAATATACACTTCAATTATGAGGCTTCTTTAACATACGGCTCTCCAATTTGGTCAAATGCTGCTAAATCAAATATACAAAAACTTCAAATTATCCAAAACAAATTCTTTAGAAAAATTCTACGTCCACCTTGGTCTACTCCCAATACACAAATTCAAAACGAATTAAATCTCCCTACAATACACGATTTGATTAAAAATTATAGTCTCAAATTGTTTAATACTCTTCCTTCATCACATCATGCACAATTTTTTAATCTTGGTAAAACTTATCCCTTTCCTCCCAGAATTAATTTTATAAAGACAAATTTCATCCTCCATACTTTTATTTTCTCTTTTTTCTTTTCCAATCTTCCTATCTCTAAAACATATTTTTTTTATTCTCAACTTTTACGTTAATAAATCCTCTTAAAGAGGTTACTGTTAGTGGCCAAAATAACTGCCCTTTCTTTGTAAATTTCAATGCCCTGAAAGATATATTGTCGAACAGAAAGTAATAAATTTAAAAAAAGATAATGTTGATAACGACACTGTGTTTGATCTAGAAATTCCACATCATCCTTATAATACCTTTCTCCCATCTCATGCTCTAAAACTCTGTCTTCAAAGTTCGAAACTATTATGGAGGACTGATTATATTGCACAAATGGTAGAATGCCGTTTATGTCAGCCAAGTCCTAAAAAAATTCAGGAAATGTTTCATGTGCAATACTGCAGTATACGTGTAAAATGACACGTAACTACATAACACGGTTTGAGTTTTTAAACATGCCATGTGTAAAAGGTTTATTGATTGCAAATATGGCCTTGTTTTTATTGGGAAAGAACATTACAGTTAGCACAGTATCTAGGAGGATTGCACACTCTTACCAAGGATTCTTTACAATGAGATTTAATACTATTTTGATGATAATTTTGGGGACGCTTTCTACGAAACTTGAATGTAATAATTCTTTTCAATTAAAAAATCTGGTGCTTAAAGGTGATAAAAATAAGGAAACCACAGTACAACGAGTAAATGAACAATCTATTATAAATTATAATGTTTACAGTCGAACACATAGTGATGTTACCTTGAACTATCAATGGCTTTACAACCACAAGGGAAAAGTTTTTGACGGTCCATCTCTTCAAGTTTTTAATTTATTTGAAAAAACGACAGGAGTACATTTGAAGCTTGTCAAGCCCTCTGTGGATACATATGGAAAGACCAACGGAATCTACGAGGGTGAAATAGGCCTAATTCAAAATGGGTCTGTGGATATAGCAGCCAATTTATTCTATTACACTGAAGACAAGTACCAATTTGCAGACTACACCATTCCTGTTACCAAGATGCCGTTGTGCATCGTGGTACGACGTGCGCCGGCCGTTCCTTTCGGGAAAGTGTTGCTCCTTCCGTTCACGCCGCTGATGTGGACGGCCATTTTGATGTCATTGTCCGCCGCCATCTTGACTCGCTTCTCCGTGGACATCTACTCACTCAGTGGAGCGCAGATGCAACAGCGGAGCGGCAGAGGGACGATGCTGGCTCTCGCCACCCTCGACGTGGCGGAGTTGAGCTACACGGGCGCCTGCAGCCGCGACGCCGGAGCTTCTCTGCCCCACCGCGCACTGCTGGGGGCGCTGCTGCTGTTCTCTCTGGTGCTCATCAACGCCTACCAGGGCCAGTTGCTGGGTTTCCTGACGACGCCACCTCATCTCGCTGACCTGAACTCGTTGGAAGATGTGGCACGAGTCATCGACGTGGTGCACGCTTTCACCTTTCTACCGAGCGTCTACGATGATCCCGAGGCCAGGCAAGCACTAAGAGACATTCGTCCGAAGATGAAGAAAATCAAAGTCAAGGATGTGATCAGCGTCATGCGCAGAATTAATAGAGGGGATAACATTGGCCTTCAGATAGGAGAAGCATATTACTACATTTTTGCTAGTAGAGCAGAATTTTCTGGCCAAGGCAAGCACAATTTTCACCTCGTCAAAGATTGCGTCAATCCGCCAGGGTTTACAACCTTCATGCTGCGCAAGAACTCCCCTCTGTACCCTGCGTTTAGTAATGTGATCCTGCGCGTGATGGAATCAGGGCTGTACAACCATTGGCACCAAGCGCAGAGACACCAGATGGCGCTTGTTGGAGTCATCACAGTGGGCGGGTCCTCCGGGTCAGCCAAAGCACCTCTGGCCCTGAGGGTACCGCAAATAGCAGGTGCGGCCAATGTGCTGGCCGTAGGATGGGGTGCCGCCTCGGCAGCCTTCCTCGTCGAAGCGTTTTTGCTGATAGGTTGGCAAAAGTGCTTCAAACGCCGGGGGCAGTGAATGATTAAATCCATTTTCGAAAAGGTCTCATTTCTAATTATGCATTATGCATTTACCATATTTTATTATTAATTGAATTCATTATAAACGGATGAAAATTACGCAATAACGAAGAAATTGTTTCACAATGCCTGTTGTAGAATACGTTTCTTGACATGTGGTCTATGTAACTCAAAAATTGTAAAGTATAGTGTCTGAAAACATGATTTGAAGGCTTTGACTGCGAGATACGATAATGTATCTTTATTCCACATTATACGTTCTTTTGGAATCTTCTAATTGCATTTTTTTCGGAATGCTCCCCCCCCCCGCCGTGTTGGGGAAGTCATCTTCAGTCGCTCCAATTTAGTGATATTTCTATTCAATTTAAAACCTTTCTTTATAATATATTTTCCTAATTGATATTCTTCCTAAAGGTGTCATTCGGAATGACATATGAAGGAGCATTGAAAGAGTACTACATTATCTCTGTGCAATACATTCTCAACACATCTGCACGTTACGGACTCAACATTTACAACATCTGTTCCGCCAAATATTTCTACATTGGTAACATGTAAATATACCGTGAAAAGAAAGCGGAAGGTGAGAGCTCGTAACACTGTAGACAGACTAGTTACGAGAGACAAAATATGAAAAGAAACGGAGGAACTGATAACTACTACTGAAGCTAAAGTTTAGTAAATTACTAATGAAACTTCGTATGAAAGCAATAGGAACATTGATAAATATGAAACAGAACTATACCGCCAGTATTTCTACTCATACAAACATAAGGAGTATGGTCCTCTCAATTTGCTTTCCAGTATGACTATACTATTTCGTACGTTGCGAAGGACCGGTACACTGCACGACACACCTCACATCGACTGATACTATAAGGCCATGCATAATATTGCCACAAAAGAAATTAGGAGGTGGCCAATGTTCCCTTTCCTTACATTTAATAACACTGGAGGGATTGTAATGTACAAGCTTTGTTAAGCAACACAAAAATGTTTGAATTATCATTGTTTTCATCAATTATATTTACAGCACGCAAAGTGGTTTTGTAAGTGTTTTTCATCGTCCTGAACTAAGTTAATGATACTAAGAGAGATTATTTAATTGTATTTATGCAATAGATTTAAAACAAAAAGGAAATAAAAAATCATTAATTATGTTTTTTGGTACAGTGAATCCAAGTAATTTGAAGAACATTTCACTACTGGCGTGTAAGAAGGGCTTTTTCCTTCTTGTAAATGTTAAAGGCAACTAGTTGTGTTATAATAGCACATTCTTCCTAGAATTTGTCCTAGGTTTTGCATATTTCAATAATTTAGAAGGTTCTACAACAATCAGACCTGCGAAATTTCTTTAAGTGCCCTTTATACTAAGAAAAAAATATAGTACAATTTGAACCCGTTCCATAGAATTTTTATAATTTGCATTAATCACAAGTGAAATTAAGCAAAAACTAATATTTTTTTTAAAAACATTGTGCATCAAATTCCCGGAAATTGGGAAATGAGATTAATGAAATGGAGAAATGAACATTAATTTAGTATACTTTGACCAATTCATTAATATAATTTAAAGGCAAATTGTCTCTTGCACTTTAACTCGTAGAAAAGTGCTGAATTAAGTATTAAATACAAATTTTGTGAATAATATTGTAGATTTAGAATTCTGGTTCACTGGTACTTTCTCTGCTTGTGTACTGTCATCTGACGGCGGGTGATGGCACATCGTGTGGTCCTTAGTTTCCAGAGTCTGGTAGAATGACGCAATAGTTAGACGGTACTCATACTACAATTCTGTGAAACTTAACAAAGCGTGTGTATGTACGAATTCTGAACATATTAATCAGACAAACTAAAAGCAAACGTAAGCCGGCATAAAAACTCAATTTTGATGTCAGATATTAGTAGGCTCAATTAATATCTTACCAGAACAAATGGGTCTAACAGAACAACCTACATTTTTTTCGAAATAATAGTGTACACATTGTAGAGCAAAATTTGATGGTATCTAAAATTACAATTGGTTTAACAAATAAGGAAAAGAAATTATTCGGCAGCCGGTGTATTCCCAAGTTTAATTTATTTTAAGAAAGAACGTGACTGCCTTTGAAATATGTCGAACATCTGTATGCATATTTGATAAATATCAATTCAATCTTCAATTGCAAAATAGGACGCTTTCAAAGCGGTGTAGCATACAAAGATGCGAACATGTGGTCTGCTCTTTCGACGAGCATGAATTCGCAGACTACACCATTCCTGTTCTAGAGATGCCGCTCGGCATCATAGTGAGCAGCGCCAGTTCCATTCGAAAAATGTTGCTCCGTCTATTCACGTCGTTCACTGGAGCGGATGAATGGGTTTTGATGTCACTGACCGCCGTCATCTTGACTTGATACTTTGGGTACATCTACTCACCCGGTAGAGCGCAGATGCAACAGCGGAGAGGGAGAGAGCAAGTGCTGGCTCTCTCCGCCCTTGACGTGGCCGAAAGGAGCAGCTGGGACGCATGCAGCCGCGACGCTGGAGCTTCTCTGCCTCACCGCGCGCTGCATGGAGTCTGTTCTTACTGGTGCTAATCCAAGCCCATCAGAGCCAGTTGCTGGGCTTCCTGACGGCGCCGCGTCTCGCTGACCTAAACTAGTTGGAAGGTGTGGCGCGTGGCGTTTAGCTGTGTCCAGAATCTCCGAGAACACTGAGGACAGGCAAGTGCTAATAGATATCTAACTTAAACAAAAGTATATTAAAGTCACAAATAAGAAGAGTATCACGTGCAGTATTATGCATGGAGATAATCTTGAAATTCAACTTCGTGCTTTGGATTACAATATTACGACCAGAGATGTGGAATTCATGTTCGACGCGAGACAACTGTGCACCCCGCCTTGGGGTTGGTGATCTTAGTCTTCATGCTCTTCAAGAGCTCTAAACTCGTTCCGACATTAAGCAACATGGTGCAGCATGTGGCAGAGTGGGACTGTCCGATTATTGGGACCTACCACAGCGTCACCACATGGTGGTCACCGAAGTCATCACGGTGGAGGGGGTTTCGAAGCCAGCGAATTTTCTTCGACCCCTAAGGGTACAGCAAATGGCGGGCGCGGATAATGTACTAGCTATAGAGTTGGGCATAGCCGCGACTGTCTTCCTCGTCTGTCTTCCTCGTGGAACTGCTAACGTGGAGGGCTTCGAAAAAGCAGACACGGGAATAGCAAATGATTAAATCGGTTGATTTTTCAAAAAGGTCACATTGAAAATTATATATTTCTTTGCCAAAGAATGGATTTTACAAATTGTAATTAATTGACTCAAAGCTAAAAATATTCAGCAAAAGACACTGAAGTGACCAATACAAAAGCAGTATTCAAATATACTGATGGCAGTAGTATCATGTACGAAAGATATGAAAGCCCGGTGCGTTGACGAAGCTTTAATTTGTACTCAAATAATTCATATGAAAAGGATTCTGACGTGATAACAGCAACACGACGGGAATTTGAAAGCGGAATGCTAGTTAGTGCAAGATATACGAACCCTTTTATTTAAAAAATCCTTGTCATTGTGGATCTCGGATATTTATAAGAATGTGGCGAGAATACCTAATACCAATAACCTCTCACCGCTGACAACGCAGAAGCCGACGAATTTCACTTAAGAACCGAGAGTAGTGGTGTTTGCGTAGACTTTTCAGTCCCTAACAGACAAAGAACACTACGTGAAATAACAGTAGAAATCCATGTTGTACGTATGACAAGCGCATCCGTTCCATCATTGCGGCGAAATTTGGCTTTAATGGACTATGCCTGCAGAAGACAGACTCGCGTAATTTTGCTAACAGCACATCGCCTACAGCGCCACTCCTGGGCCCGTGATCATATCGATTGGCGCATAGACGACTGGAAAACTGTGGCTAGCTTAGATGAGTCCCGATTTTAGTTGGTAAGTGTTAGTGGTAGGCTTTTAGTGTGGCGCAGACCCCACATAGACATGGTTCCAAGTTGTCAACAAGGCTCTCTACAAGCTGATGGTGACTCCATAATGGTGTGAGCTGCTTTTAAATGGAATATACTGGGTCTTCTGGTACAACGGAACCTTCTACTTCAGAAAATGGTCATGTTTAGCTACTTGTAGACCATTTACAGCCATTTAGGTACTTAATGAACTCAATCAACCATGAGATTGTTATGGTTGACGATGTCCCCTGTCACCGGGCCAACATCCTTCGCGATTGGTTTCAAAAACATTCTGGGAATTTGAGTGAATGATTTGACACCCAGATCGCTCGATGTAAATTCCATCGACCATATATAGAACACAATCGATAGGTCAGTTTGTGTACAAAATACTCTTCCAGCAACCCGTTTGCAATCATGGACATCTTTAGAGGCAGTATTGCTCAATTTTTTCTTGCAGAAGACTTCCAACGGCTTCTTTTGTCCATGCCCATATCGAGTTGCTGCACTTCGCCGAAGCAAAAGGAGGTCCGACACGATATAAGGTGATGTCCCGTCATCTCAGTGTATTTGCTTTTTTATCCCTATTTCAGGATCATGGCAAGAAGTGTTTCTTACGACAAACCCCTCGGACACAATTGTTAGCTTACAATATGTATGTCATTCCATTTCATCCATCTTAATATTTCTTGCTATCTGTACAATATTCTGCAATGTTCAGAAAATACTAAAACTTTGCATGGTCGAGTGATTTCGAAACAACTATTTGAAAATAATGTGTAGTGAGTAAAACTAGAAAGTTTGAAGAACAAACTTTTTATTGCATTTTTTGAGCGTTAAAAATCCTACCAGTGACCAGAACTTTAATTAACCAAAAGTTGCGCCAAAACTTGCTGAGTTGCCGCATGTAGAGGATAATTCCAAGATATGGGAGGGTTACGGCATGCAGAGAAGAAATCCAGAAAACTTGGTCTAAATCGTTGCCCTCAGAAAACTTTCACCACTCATTCACTAGATACACTTTTGATTTCTCCCTGAAATCTCTACGAATCAGGTGAACATATGTGCTTGAGGAGTTGCTTGAAAGAGCCAATGTCATATGTGTAACATCGTTGTATGAAATGTCCTTCATGTTCAATGGAAAACAATTCTCATCGCGGATCTCTACGTGTCCTAGCATATTATTGCATTTATTCCGAGACGGCCTATATTATTTGCTCTGCGGTACTTGTTTGCTCTTGTATACCCTAAAGATGGAAATAAAATTTCCTTAGTATCGGCAAACACGTAATTAGTATTATATTCCATTAATGAAGCTCCATTTACCAGCTGTTTCGATTCTGTAATCCTTATTTTAAAATTTTAGTTGGATTAGGAGTAAAACACAGCGCTTGTCTTAAATATATTATTCATTATTCTCGTTCATACCTATTGTCCTTCTAATAAAAATAATGATAACGTATCAAAACGCAAAACGGCGTACTCAACACGAAATGTTAAAATATTTTCGTCACTTGTAATTTTGTTTTGAATGTTGTGAGACGATATAATTACGAGATAGTCATTAAGACGATAAACTGGATATCACATAGGCGGTTGAAGTTTAGAAGCAAAGTGGCTAGAATCAGCTTACGAATGTGGAGCTTGGGTACCATTTTTTGTGTGTATATTTGTTGCGAGCCCCACTACACTGTGGATTTGAATGTCAAAACTGCGTCAGGGTAATTCATTCTTGCCTTCGATTTTCCCTTGCTTTAATTCTCGGAAACCATCATCTTTAATACGTTATATCTATGCATTCTGATCAGGCTAGAAATTTTGACCACAATCGACTGGTGGATTTTGCACTAATGATGTGCTGTAAAAACCCCTACGTTGTTAAAAATCCCCAACGACTTGTAGTTGATGCAGGCCTCTCCAGGACCGCGTTGGTGGCCAAATAGTTTTGCATACAAAGTGGGAGAGAGGTCGCCTGTACACTATCAAAACAGTATTTGTGTAGAGTAATATTCATTTAAGAAAAATATTTGGATACCGAAAAGCTGTGGAATAATCTTTTATATAATTTTACCTTATCGAATGTTTTAAATGACTTTCGGAACAATGCATTACCTCACACAAATGGCTTGTCTTTTACGTGAACCAAATAATGTTACGACTACTTTTTCAAAATGGTCTTTATATTTTGTAATATGGTTTAATGTGTTTTCATCACGCATACTATTAAAATGAAAAATTGCTAGATAAAAGGTACGAGTTCACAGACATGTTCTGCTTAAATGGAGTATTGATTAAAAAAAACATGTTCGTTGTTTCTAGAGCTGAACATCTCAACCAGTTAAATATCAACACAGAATTATCCATCCAGACATATTTTCAACAGTTTTTTATAATGGTGGTTCTTAATGTTGTCTTCTTTATTTTATGGATGTTGCCTGGTAAATATATTTTATGGATGTTGCCTGGTATTATATTAATTCACTTTTACTACAACTTCGTGTACTTCTGGATGGCAAACAAAAAAAACACAAGTCACCGAGAATACCAAATATCATAGAGCACAGTTCGATACCAAATTGGACTACTTTTGGGAAAACAAATATGGAAAAAAATTGATGGCCCAAATTTTCACGTGTTTAATATATTTGAAGAAAAAACAGAAGTGCACTTGCAGCTTGTCAAACCTTCTGTGGAGACATTTGGAATAAGCATCAACGGAACCTACGACGGTGAAATAGGTCTGATTCAAAGTGGTGCAGTGGACATAGGAGCCAACATAATGTACTACACGCACGACAAGCATGAATTCGCAGACTACACCATTCCTGTTCTGGAGGTGCCATCGTGCATCGTCGTACGCCGTGCGCCAGTAGTTCCATTCGGAAAAGTGTTGCTTCTTCCGTTCACGCCGCAGGCGTGGACGGCCATTTTGATGTCACTCTCCGCCGCCATATTGGCACGCTACTCCGTGGACATCTACTCACTCAGTGGAGCGCAGATGCAGCAGCTGAGCGGCAGAGGGGCGGTGCTGGCTCTCGCCGCCCTCGACGTGGCCGAAATGAGCTGCTGGGGCGCATGCAGCCGCGACGCCGGAGCTTCTCTGCCGCACCACGCCCTACTGGAGGCGCTGCTACCGTTCTCTTTGGTGCTCATCCGCGCATACCAGGGCCAGTTCCTGGGATTCCTGATGCCGCCACCGCATCTCGTTGACCTCCTTGGAAGATGTGGCGCGACTTGTCGACGACGTGTATGCGCATAGCTTCCTTACGAGCGTATTCAAATGGATAGCGTATATTATTCCTATGTCGCTAGCAGCGAAATATTCATGGTCGAGGTTGAGACAATCGTGCACCTTGTCCGGGAGTGCGTTAATGCCTCTGATCTCTTAACCTTCATGCTGCGTAAGAACTCTGTGCTGTTTCCAACATTCAACTATATGGTGCGTACGATTGTAGGATTATTAGGCGCATAGGACTGTACGATTATAGGACCGAGCACAGCGGGTCCACATGTTGGTCGCTGGAATCTTCTTGGTACAAGAACCCTCGAGGCCAGCCGAAGAGCCTCAGCCTCTGAGAGTGCAAGAAATAGCGGGAGCGGCTAATGCGCTAGCCATAGGAATGGGCGCCGCCATGACTGTCTTCCTCTTGGAAGTGATTCTGCACAGGGTGTCGATAAAACGATTCAGATACAAAAACAAGGAACGATAAAATCGGCTTTTTGAGGATCATTGATTATATATTACGAAATTATTGATTTTTTAAAGTGTTGTCACTATGCTACTATTAATATTTGTTACAACGCGGCAATGCATCATGTAACACATGGTCTGCTATGGTTTATGCTTTTTATGGGTCATGCACAATTCAAAATCCGTAAATACCCGTACCTAAAAATCAGATGTTTGAAACCACTGGCCTAGAATTATGACCATATGATGTACAGATAGATTTTTCGTGATTTGAATATTTTGAGGTTGACGTTTCTTCACTCAATGGTAGGTAAGAGGCTTGTTGAAGCTTTAATTCAGTGACGCATGGTGTTTGGAATTCATTAAAAATCGGTTCACTAACGTATGTTACGTTCCTACACATGCGGAAGAAGAAATGTGGTTGCCCTCCTTTATATTTGCAAAAGCACTTGCAGAGAATACGTGGCCTTTGTAAGGACTCATTTTGGTTATCTCAGCCGACACTCGGTGATTATACAGAAAAGCTCCTTTCTTCTAACAAATCATGTAATCGTCACCCAGCACTGTGCTTTGATAAAGAGCAACTAGAAACATGGGTATTCAACGGTTTGGTTGATCTAATTTCCACAAGTCCGTGATGGTTTTTGTGCTAATCGGTTTGGTTGTATCTCGGACGTCACTATTTGTCGCTGTCAATCATTGACCATATGGCGAGCCACGCAGGTTGCTGTGTGTTGTTAATACAGCAAAGTGAATATGTTGAGCAATATTTTCTACATACTCTTATATGTTTATGAGTGAGGTATAAGTGTGTTTCGAATGCAGCGTGATTCAACTCTTGAAGGCTTTCGGGCAAAATATAATTGATTTTACCATTCGTTAGTGATCACTGTAAAAGCTCGCGATCGTTGATACTAAAGGAAGCAAATACTATAAAAAATGTTTTTGCACACCAGGCAATGAATATATTCATAGGGAACATGATTATCGTGAAAACAATCGTCTGAACAAAGTGACCCAGAAATGACCTTTAATTGAATATTGTGATCCACAATCGTGAATAAACTTCTTCAATCACATATGTTTTTGCTATGAATATTTATAGATTACTCTGAAGAAATGCTAATTTTTAAACGGCTGCAAGAGCCCTGCCCCTTCTGAGCTGCTATCTGCGGCGAGCAGCGAAACTTTCCCTTCAACTCCTAACGTGTTGAGTGTCGGATAAAACGGGGTAGCTCAGAGAGCTGACCCCATGCACGTTAGATGGAATGAGCTCGCAAGTCGGCTGCTGAGCCGACGGGGGAAGTAAGCAGAGGTCCAGATGTACATATTAATTCATGGGTGAGAACAATTTCAGTTTGGACACCACCTTGACATCTTTCGTTTTTTTTAATTGTTAGCGTAATATAAAAATGTTCCAGGATATTCTTAATCCTGTCTTGGATATAATATCGATATATGTTAATTATTTCAAACACATTTAGTAAATATACAAAAATTTGCTTGGAGGAGCATAGAATCAATTTTTACGTTGCATTTACACATAAGTTACTATCTTTACACACTTCATTATATTTTAATTCTTTGAGGCAAAAATACATTACAAGCCTGTTTATTAAGTTTCTCCTACGTTTACAAATAAAAGTATCCAAAGTTTTTTTATGACAATCATTTATTTCAACAATTACACAACGTTTTGTAACTCGTTTTGTTACATACGTTTATTTGTAAACATATATTGACAATCAAGAAGAAATATTGGTTGTTCTACGTTTCCCTCATTGTATAATATTTCACAATATTTTACGATTTTTAGCTATTTTGATGATATTATAATATATTTTCTACCCAACAGACGGTAGTGTACAACGGGAGAAAAGCTGAGAAAATTTATCCCAGTGCTCAGCTTCATTCTTTTAAATATTTATTTTAACCCCCCCAAAAAATTCATTAAAACCTTGTTTCAGAAATTTTCCAAAATAAAACTTTCTTAAAGAACCTTCATTTTATCTTACTTTTTCATTATTAAAAGTAAAGAATTTCATATATAGAGATGAATCTTTACACTTGGGAATACTGACTGGGGCATAGCTATTTATATAAAAATCGTTTCCCAGACCTTTGTATCCAATGTATTCTTTAACGTAAAGCACGAAGCGGTCACTAATTAGCTAGGAAAGGAGAGAGTATTGCGGTAAAAATAGCGCTTCCACACGAAAAATGAATTGAAGCTCACAATATTCAGCATTACATTGTTAGCCCTATTTTTCAATCCTGGCATCAGTTCATTTATTGAGACAGTCATTTCGGATGCAATCGTTAGCCTACAGAGTGTGTGTCATTTCCTTTTGTTCATATTTACCCTTCAAGCTCAATCAAGGTACCCCTCAATCTGTCCAATATTCCTTTAATTTCTGAAACTATGAAGAAATTTGTTTAGGCGAGTGCTTTCAAAATAATTATTTAAAAAGAATATGTAGTGAATAAATCTCTAATGTTCGTAAAACAACTTTTTATTGTAATTTTTCCACTTAACAAAATTCTACCAGCGACCAAAACTGTTATTCAAGTATCGGGGTGATGTGCCAAAACCTAATGAGTTACCGTATGTGGCGGAGAATTCCAAAATAATTGAAGGGTTACTGCATGTTGAAAAGAAATCCAGAAACACATTCCAAATCTTTGCCGCAAGAAAACGGTCACCACATACTACTAGCTACATTTCACTGCTCGCCGGATGGACTTGACGTGTTCTCCCTTTGCCGCGGGGCCCTTTTATAATCTACGCTGGCTGAAGGTTCGCTGGCTGGCTCAGTTTCGCCTGAGGCGTACGGCCGTCCCTGCCTTTGTAGGCGTTTGCCGAGGCGAAATGAGTACATCAGGACTGGGAGAGGTGACTAAGGGCATCAACTGATGTCACTGGAGTCCCTCTGACTGGGAGGATCTAGGTTCGAGTCCCCACGGTGGCAGGATTATCGACACTAGCTTGTCAGCGAGGTCGAATACAGTCGCTGTCTGCAAGAGAATTCTACCGGCCGGTTGCTCTGATCGGCAGTTTTCCGTTGTTTCTCCGATCTACACGAGGCAAATGCCGGAGCAGTACCCTAACAAATGGGCAACGGAAAGCGTGCGATCTTTCCTATTTCTTCCTTGTCCTATCCTCAAGCCTTACACACACACATTATCGTGCACTTCATTACCACACATGCCGGAAGACCGGTTGGCAGCTTAGAGCTTGTCCCGACTGGGGTGGTGCCCCGCTGGTGGAAGATACCTGGTTGAGGAAAACCTCGTTATTCGACGGTAGATCGGCGCCGGATCTCGCCATACAGCGGGGAAAGACCACTTCCACCTCCCGAGCAGAAACACGCACAATACGTACGGGACTAATGATCATAGTAGTTGACGCACCCGGTGTCAGAATCAATCAATCAATCAATCAATAGCGCAACGGACAAATCAGCCCCTCATCCCGCCGTCTCGCTGCGGAACTCCCTCGGTAGTTCTTCCAAAGGTCCGAGAGCGACCACGACAAAATTGTATTTGTTCCTTTTGAAATTTCCCCAAACTTTTCATGTATTTGCTAAACATCGGTGCGTGAGAAGTTGCCTGAAAATTCTGGACCAATATCATATGTGTGACATCGTTATGTTCTGTTCAATCTTTCGATAAAATTCGCTACCAGGGTACAGTCTCTTAATTGCTTTCTACCCGTGAGTCTTCACGTCTTCAGACGAAGTTGTGAATGATTACCCACCGCTTACAGAGATCCTTTCGCGAAGACACTCTCACGGCTTTGCATGCTGGCTCTGTGACGTGGGCGCAGGTATACGGCTGTTGCTGCCAGGGCCTTTCAACTTCCATATAACGTGGTGGAGATCATAACAGTGGCGCGCTGTCCTCTTAACACTTTCTTACAGGAGCTAAAATACGAACAGCTGTCAACGATACTTAAATGTACGTGGCTACTACGTGGGTTCGCAAGACGCAAGCCGTGATCGTTGCCGTAATTTTGTTTTTGATGTATGAGACGTGATTGAGTTAGTGACATTAGGGCGATAAACGGCAAATAAAAGACGCGGTTGAAGTTTATATACCGTTTTAAACCAAGTGCGCTACACGCAGTTTAAAAAAGTGGAATTGGGATATCATTTGTGTGTGCGCGTGTGTGTGTATTGGGGGCCAAATTATACTGTGGTTTTAAATGTTAAAACTGCGTCATTCTAATTAATTCTTGCCTATCTCCACCGGCTTATAATTACCTGAAATCACCATCATAAATAAGATGTATCTATGCATTGTGCTCAGGCTAATAAGTAAGACCACAAGCAACGAGGGGTGCTGCACTCTTGATTTGCAGTAATCAATCTTACCTCGTCACAAATTACCAACGGCATCCGGTTGATGGGGACTAGGGCCGGGTTAGTGCCCAAGTAGTATTGCGGAGAAAGTGTATGTGAAAGTGAGAGGTCGCCTGTACATTAGTAACAAACTAGTGGTGCTACAGAAACGCACAGATTTTCTCGTACCAATTAATTTTCTGGTGTCTTTGGTCTGAGGTATGTTTATGTCTGGGCCATGCCTTTGGCCCCATCCTCTTTGCTACTGCCATATATCTCCGCCCAAAGTGCTTTTAACAAAATATCTCAATTTTCCGGGTTTCTAGTGGTAGAACTGAAATATTACTTTAAGAATATTAAAGAAGAGTATAAGCTCGTCCTACATGGAAACACTGTTGAAACATTTGGAGCCTTTTGTACGAAAATGACGTTTAAGCGTTACTGTAAATGCGAAATTTGAAGCTCCTTTTTACAGAGAAAAACTGTTAGTGAATGATCTTGGCTGTTCGGGTGATGCCGAGTCGAAGACTGTGTTGCCGACAACACAGCCGAGATCATTCACATGACTCCGGCCGCGGAAGCCTACGACTTCACGAAAAACTGTTAGGTTTTCGAGAAACTTTATACGACGTTATTTAAAGCACATGTGCTTATCAATACAATAATGTGAACAAATCTCCTGTAATGTAAATGTTAACGATGTGAGAGACAAGTTAAAAAATTATATTTTGGTAAATTTTGAAAACAAAGAACAGATGAATATAGTGTTTAAGTCATTGTATACGGCACATTTAGCACAATCACTAGCAAAAGGTTGAACAAAAAATTTGGAGCCGTTTTGAAGAAAATCTTGTTATATTTTAAAATTGCGCATTTTGCACGTAATATTGCGCGTAAACTACTAAAATGTTCCACAACATATGCATGAACTTTATGAAATAACTAATTAATCTCTATCCAAAGAGAAAATTAAAAGAAAAGTTACAAGCGGATTATGTGGAAAAAAATTTGCCTTTACTTCATGC
This sequence comes from Teleogryllus occipitalis, assembly GCA_011170035.1. Lineage (NCBI taxonomy): Eukaryota > Metazoa > Arthropoda > Insecta > Orthoptera > Gryllidae > Teleogryllus > Teleogryllus occipitalis. The sequence continues at coordinate 298,806 of BLKR01000490.1, read as the reverse complement.
ATTACTTTAAACACTTTGAAACAGGAAAAGGAATGCCTTGATTAATGACAATATTTCAACTACAAACGATTAAAAAATAATGAATGCAAAATACAGTCGACTCCGGTTATGGGGAACTAGGATATAGTGAACCCTCGGTTATAGTAAACTTAAGTCTGGTTCCGTTTACTTACATCACAAATAAGCATAAAAACTTAAGTTATAGTGAACCTAAACCTCGGTTATAGTGAAACTCAGTTATAGGGAATTCAACCTGGAAATGAATCCCATCCTGGAAATAGATATTGTCGCCCTGGCACAAATTCCAACATAGCTTGAAAAAAATACCGTCCGATGATCACAATCGAAGAGTCTTCCCTGACGTGAAGATAGCGGGCCCAGAAGGCAGACTTTACAGATGACCCTCACGTCACTCAGTTCCACTGCGGAAACGAAGAGTGTCCTGCACAGGATACAACTCGCGGCGGCGATACGCAGTTGCTTTCTTCAGTTTCAAACTTGATGTTACTTGATATTCCGCGGGACAAAGCGCTTAATGTTCTACGTAGGCGACGGGAGCGCGTGACTGTCACAGCCTGGCGACACCCGCCGCGGAGAATCGATCAGTTTGATCCTGCTACCGAAACGATCTCTTACACCATTAGGTGAGTAAAAGGGCTTTCGAAGAGTTGGATTTCTAACAGTGCAACATGCATTGAATGGTATTGCTGCATTAGACAGTGGGCAATGCAGAATCAAATATGGAGCGAGCACAAACTCTGGAGAAGGACCTAGAGAAATTACTAATGAAAAATGTACGATGCAAAAAATTGAAAATAATTTAACTTTGAAGGGAAAATAATGATTTTGAAATTTTCATTCGTGCTGTTAATATAGTGTGCTTTATCTCTACATTAATAAAATCAATAATTATGGAGAAATTCTATTTAATTTTGACATCTGATATAGTGAACCAAAAACATTAGTCCCCAGAAGTTCACTAGGATAGGAGTCGACTGTATAGTTTCATCATTCACTGAGAAATTTAACTTACATTTCTCAAGAACTAAGGTACCTTTTAGCGGTGTCACTTTAGGCAATTTAAATTGACAAATGATGCACAAAAGTAATGGGTACAATTTTCACAACCAGCAACAGCATACGAACAATTTCAGTAATAAAATGATTCCGACGGATGCACATGAAATAAAATCACTACGTAAGTAATACATGCCAGTTAAACCACAACACTAATACTTATTATGACTGAGACACACATACACACACGCGCGCGCGCGCACACACACACACACACACACACACACACACACACACACACAAACAAACAAACAAACAAACAAACACGCTTATACGTATTATTCTCTCAATATCACAAAGATAAATGATTGTCGTGTTTATATTTCCGACTGGATCAAAACAAAGACATTCTTAAAAAACAACATTCTTGTCATGTATTTCATTCCCAAACCACTAGAAAATTCCCTAAGCAAGCGAAAACAAAAAAAGTCGCATTTGTGGTAATACAATAAGTCGAGAAAATGTTGTAAAACAAAATATTTAGAAAACTTTTTCAATTGACCCAATAGTTTACTTTTTATTTTGTGAAAAAAACACTTGTTATTTGTGTTAATAGTGTTAGTGCTGGTTATTAGTGTTAATAGTTAATAGTGTGATTAAAAGACACCCACATTTTTCAGTTATATTTTGATTTTTGCGCACCGAATTTCTTGGCCAAAACCAAGCTTTTGGAATACCGCAGAGAATTGAGTTCTTTTCCATTGTGGAGAATTTCGGCGAAAAATGTTTCATAGTTTTAGAGCAAATTTGGTTCGAATACTTTAGAAAATTCGCCACTTATACTCAACGATTATGGACAACGTATGGACATTTCAATACGAAATCTTTATGGACATCTTTAGAGATACTTTCAATCTTATGGTTTAGAAAGGCATAGAACAATGAAATACATCTATAATGTGAATTTCAACGACGTGAGAGACTAAAAATTTACATTATTGTAATTTTTGAAAAAGTAACCAATAGACCAATATGGCGTTTGTCATCTTACAGGGAACATTTATCACTATTGATGCCAAAAGTTTAAATAATAAAGCGGTTTTTGAAAAATCTTACTCATGTTGCTCTTTTAATATTGCACATATTGCATGCAATATTCCGCGAAAAGTACCGAAATTTTAATAAATATGTACATGACTTTAATGAAAGAACTAAATATGGACAACAAATTTTACTTCGAGAAAAATATCTTTCTTCAATTTTGTAGATGTAAGAAGTAGCTGGAAAAAATTCACAGGTTTGAAAGTTTTGAAAATTCAGAGTTAACCCTGAAAAAAACCGACCTACGCCACCTTCATAAGTGCATTTTACTCTTTTCTTACAATAACTTTAAAGAAAAAATTTGGAGCCGTTTTTAAGAAAATTTTGAAAATGACCCAGAGGATTCATGTAAAGTATCCTCAAATTTTAAAGCACGTTTTTCAAAATTTCAAAGCTTCGACTCAAGCTACATAGGGGGTTTCTTCAATTTGGAAAATATCCTAAGTATGTTTTAGGCACTGGTGGGCCGCCAGGCAGTCGGTCGGGCAGACGGACGTTTTGCTATCAATTGATTTTTAGATATCAAGGACCCACAAAACAGGTATTCTGGCTACACCACATGTTTAAGGATATTCTTCTAAACTTACCGACGATTTATTTACTTTTTTGTCACTAGGGCCCGGCAATGACCGTTTTGGGGCCGAAAATTTGCCGGTTTTTTTGCGCAGCATTGCATCATTTTCTCTATACTACGTATATACGTACGTTACCGAGAAAGTAATAGCCATGTGTGCAATAAAGTATTCACTAGAAAACGATATTTTCAGATCAGAGATGTGAAATAATAAAGTAATTATTATCTCATCAGATTCTGTGAAAATAATACGTTCACAACTAGTATAGTCATTTGATGCCAGTCATATATATTTTATTTAGACGGTAAGTGCCACTATAGAATACTTCGAATATTCCTCCTATTGAATTCACTATTACCTTTTGGTTCTTCAGTGTCTCAAACTACTTTCGGGGCAATTTATTACCTTCCACAAATGGCTTGTAATCTTTTATATGAACCAAAAAATGTGTAATGACTATTAATTCACGATAGTCATTACACTTTGTTATGTGGTTTAATGTGTTTATATCACGCATACCTTTCGTGTCGCACAGACAGGTTCTGTCTAAATGGAGTATTGATTGCAAAAATATGTTCCTTGTGTCTTTAGAAGAACATCTCAACTAGTTTAATATCAAACGGAATTATGCATCCAGGCGTATATTCAACCGTTCTTTCCAATGGAGTTTCTTAATACTGTTATGTTTATTTTCTGGTTGTCAGGTAAACTTGATTATATTAATTCATTTTCACTAAAACATCGTGTACTTCTGGAATGCAAACATAAGGGAAACACAAGACTGGGTCTCACGGAACTACCTAATTATACCCAGAATACCGAATACCATAGAGCACAGTTCGATACCGAATTGGACTACTTTTGGGAAAACAAATATGGAAAAAAAATTTTTGACGGTCCAAGTTTTCACGTGTTTAATATATTTGAAGAAAAAACAGAAGTGCACTTGCAGCTTGTCAAACCTTCTGTGGAGACATTTGGAATAAGCATCAACGGAACCTACGACGGTGAAATAGGTCTGATTCAAAGTGGTGCAGTGGACATAGGAGCCAACATAATGTACTACACGCACGACAAGCATGAATTCGCAGACTACACCATTCCTGTTCTGGAGGTGCCATCGTGCATCGTCGTACGCCGTGCGCCAGTAGTTCCATTCGGAAAAGTGTTGCTTCTTCCGTTCACGCCGCAGGCGTGGATGGCCATTTTGATGTCACTCTCCGCCGCCATATTGGCACGCTACTCCGTGGACATCTACTCACTCAGTGGAGCGCAGATGCAGCAGCGGAGCGGCAGAGGGGCGGTGCTGGCTCTCGCCGTCCTCGACGTGGCCGAAATGAGCTGCTGGGGCGCCTGCAGCCGCAGAGCCGGAGCTTCTCTACCCCACCGCGCGCTGCTGGGGGCGCTGCTGCTGTTCTCGCTGGTGCTCATCAACGCCTACCAAGGCCAGTTGCTTGGCTTCCTGACGACGCCACCGCATCTCGCTGACATGAACTCGTTGGAAGATGTGGCGCGAGTCGTTGACGATGTATACGCATTCAGCTTCCTGACGAGCGTCTACGAAAACCCGGATGCCAGGCAAGTGCTCCGAGATATTCGACGGAAAATGAAAAAAATTAAATTCGATGATGTGGAGAGTTACGTGCGCAGAATTATACGTGGAGAGAACATTGGTATTCAGATGGATAGCGTTTATTATTCCTACTTTGCTAGCAGTGAAAAATTCATGATCGACGGCGAGACAGTTGTGCATCTGGTCCCGGAGTGCGTGAATCCGCCCGGCCTCTTAGCCTTCATGCTACGCAAGAACTCTCCACTGTTTTGGGTATTCAACGACATTGTGCAGCATGTGGTGGAAGCAGGATTGTATGATCATTGGGACCGAGCACAGCGTCACCACATGGCGGTCGCCGGAGTAATCGTGGCACAAGACCCCTCAAGACGAGCCAAGGCACCTCGACCGTTAAGGGTGCAGCAAATGGCGGGTGCTGCCAATGTGCTAGTCATAGGTTTGGGTTTCTCCGCGACAGCCTTCCTTGTTGAAGTTCTTCTGCACAGGGCGTCGAATAACCGTAGTAGTCAGACACGAGATTAGTGACCGATTGAATCGTTTTTTTCTAAAGGTGACATATCAATAAACTTATAATGTTTCTAATGTACCAATTAGCTTTAGAATCTTTCAGCTAACAAGTGTCAACAAGAATAGACAAGTCAAAATTAATGTTTCGTAGAAGTTATGAATGATCACTTTACTTTATCTATATAAAGATTTTATGAAAATCACGAGTAAATTTGACAGAAAATGCTATCCCGTGACATGTGGTCCGCTTAACGGTCTGTTTCTTAATGTGGAGCAGACCTCGTCAGTGGCAGGAGCACATAACCTTATAGGCGTTAACCATCATGGGCGTTATGGTGTATTTACTAGAGTAATCTAGAAAATGAGATGTCTAGAAATGTGTATATATCTCCAATCCGTGCTAAAGTTCAAGCGTACAATTCAATACAATTCATATATTTCAAAGATGATCATTTCCTCGAATTGTATTAAATTATGTTTTGCGGACATAGTGTTTTCATTCTCACAGAAGGGGAGTATTTATAGCTTGATTGTCCATCTTTCTGGTCGCATTCATTCCTGCGGTCATTGGTTCCGTGAGTGTAGTGTTTGATTTATCACAGGAGTAAACCTTGTTTTTCCCCCGCTGGATGGAGAAATCATGCTTCATCTACATGTCGGCTTGCGTTTTTTTTTCTATCCATGTACCCTTACCTGCAAAGTACTATCCCTGCCGATAGTGTGATAGTGTAGTGCATGTTACGCGTGTATGTAAGTTAGGGGAGAATAATTCAAGGATAGATGGCGTGAGATCTGTAGCCCGTTTGTTAGTGTGGGGCTCCTTCATTCGTCTGTTATTGATCGAGTAAAGAACTTAAAATACCTATCAAGGCTGCCGGTCGCAAGAAGTATCCTCGAGACAGTGGCGGCATTCGTCTTAGCTATCAAGCTGGAATCGAAAAGCCTGCCACCGTCGGGACTCGTACCCTGTCAGAGGCACTGCACTGACATCAATTGATGCCTTGAGTTACCTCATCTGTAAGAAGAGGGAAGGAGGGTGTGTGGAGTTTGCATATGTGAGAGTTCTTCCACGAATAAGCTTGGCCTTTAGACAATAATTGGCTGAAGTATGCCAATTTTACAGGAAATTACACAACCTAATATTGTAAGATTGTGCTAATAGTTTGCGTCGGCGATGGTGTAACGGTTAGCGTATCGGCCTGTTATACCCAAGTTTGCGGGTTCGAACCCGATCGAAGCCGTGGATTTTTAAGGGCGAAAAAATCCTTCCCTTCCTTCGGAGGGGAAGTAAAGCTGGCTGTCCCATGTTAGTAGATTTACTGCATGTAAAAGATCCTCAAGCCTAAATGACGCCTCTGAGCTAAATTCAAATCGCCTGTTTCGTCGCCCAAGTAATACCTTCTTTCTCCCATAGTTGGTGAAAGGAGCGTAGCGGAATTTGCGTGGTCAGGCGAAAGAGCAGGCCTCATGGCCTGAGTCTCGCCACGTAAAATAAGGCAAATTCAATTCAATTCAATTCAATAGTGCCCCGAGGTTGCCAGTGTAGCGTCGCCTGGTCCGGCGCCGGTGCGTCGGGCCGCTTCGGGGAAACCCGCGTAAAGCCGGATGTGGGTGGAGGGGGGCGGCGCCACGCCGCGCCGGTTGGAAGCCCTCAGGAATTTCGGCTGGAATTTCCTTCAAAGGGACGCGCGCGGATGCGAGTCTAAGAGGTGTCGGTTGTAGCTCTGGAAAGGCTGGCCAGCGAGCCGTGTGTCGCCCGCTGCTTGTAGGGTGGGGGCGAGCCGTCGGATATTTAAGGCCGCGCCGACACGAGCCTCGGGGGATACGCTGGGTGTCGAAAGACGTGAGGTATCTCCAGTGCAATCCTTGCACGTGATCTTCAGGTCGAAGATCGGTTTGGCAACAAGCCATGTAACTGGTGTAGTTACGGGACTCTATGTCCGACAGCTTCGCACTTCGCGTTGCTTTTTGCTGCTTCCGAAGCAGTGGTTCTGGGCGAGGCCTAGGGGACGGTCGCGGGGTTTCGCGGCTAAGAGAATCGAAAGGTTGCCAAGGGGCTAGATTTTTGTATCATATCATTGTACATTAATTGTAAAAAAATCTGTAAATATATTGTATTTATTCAATCAGAACAGTCGTCTGTGTTTTTCACTCTAGTACGTCACAGACTCGGAACCTTTCTTTTCTAAAACTGGTGGCAGCGGTTATCGAAAACTCACGTCGGGGTGCCCGCACCAATTCCTGCCATTTTCTTTTTCTAAAACTGGTGGCAGCGGTTATCGAAAACTCACGTCGGGGCGCTCGCAGCAAATTCTGCCACTTTTCTTTTCTAAAACTGGTGGCAGCGGTTATCGAAAACTCACGTCGGGGCGCTCGCAGCAAATTCTGCCACTTTTCTTTTCTAAAACTGGTGGCAGCGGTTATCGAAAACTCACGTCGGGGCGCTCGCAGCAAATTCTGCCACTTTTCTTTTCTAAAACTGGTGGCAGCGGTTATCGAAAACTCACGTCGGGGCGCTCGCAGCAAATTCTGCCACTTTTCTTTTCTAAAACTGGTGGCAGCGGTTATCGAAAACTCACGTCGGGGCGCTCGCAGCAAATCCTGCCAATTCTGTTTTCTAAAACTGGTGGCAGCGGCTATTGTAAACTCACGTCGGGGTGCCCGCACCAATTCTGCCATTTTTGTTGTCTAAAATTGGTAGCAGCGGTTATTGTAAATTCACGCCGGAGTGCCTGCGCCAATTGTTGCAATTGTAGTTCAAAATTGGTTGCAGTGGTGCTTAGAACTCACACCGGGTGGTTGTGCCAATTGCAGTTAATAATTGGTTACAACAGATTAAAGACTCACGTCTATCATTCAGCTTTGTGGAAGCAGTCACTACGTTCGCAACGAACGGGGAACGCGGAAGTCTGCAGCAGCATCCGCGGGGACATCAGTGCGGCATCAGAGCCATCGGTGCGCGCTGATTAATCAGAACAGCACGCGTAAAGACAGTGTACGCAGTTAAACGTGAATACGCGTCGTAAATACGTGGCGCCGGCAGTGTCGCGCACGCCACGAGAAACCGAAAAGTGCGGTGTTTCGGTACGGTAGTTTCGGGGCGGTACAATCCGACTCGGAACCTTTCTTTTCTAAAACTTGGTACTGGTACTGGAACGAGCTGATATTGGCACTGGAACTTGATCTGCTAATATTTGCATCACCGGAAGAACACATCACGGACCGACCTGAACGAGAGGAAGGAAGGAGGCCACAAACCGGATCCAGAAGGCGCTCACGCGACACCGAGGTCAACTGAACGTAAGTGTGTTTTTTGTTCTGGTCGGAGATCAATTCAGGCAAAATGGCTTTCTTAGCGGGTTATAGGAAAGAGGTGCTTGTTAGGGTCGCGATGGAGATGGGGGAAACATTAGAAGGGAACGAAACCGTTGTTAAACTTAAATCAATCATTACGGAAAGCGAGCAGTACGAGGAATCATTCGTGAAACAACTCGCTGACCAAGAAAAAGAACAGGTTGCAGAAATACGAGAGCAGGAAAGATTACGCGAAGAGAGAGAGCAGGAAAGATTACGCGAAGAGAGAGTGTTAGAGCAGGAAAGAATACGCGAAGAGAGAGAGCAGGAAAGAATACGCGAAGAGAGAGAGAGCAGGAAAGAATACGCGAAGAACGCGAACGGCAATTTGAACTTGAAAAGTTAAAACTAACGAATCAGGCTCCCACGCGTGTTTCCATAGGTAGTAGCGACACGGGAAATCGAACTAATATTCGTATTAGTCAAGTCATGGACAAATTCAAAGGCGAAGGCGACGATATTACGTTGTTTTTGAGTGTTTTCGAGGCGCATGCTCGCCAGCTTGGTATTGCGCCGGTCGAATGGGTAAGCCATTTAATGGGTTTACTTCCTAATGAGGTGAACAATTGGCTCGTAGTAGGATCCGATTCACCGGATCAAGATTATGACCTAATTAAAGAACAATTATTAGATATGTACAAGTTCACGGCAGAAAAGTGCCGGCAGATGTTTTGTAGTCACGTAAAAGGTGCAAAGACCACTTGGAACGTCTATGCACGTGAATTAGCTAGTTATTGTAAAAAATGGGTCTCAGGTTTAAAGATAGAAACATTTGAGCAATTGCTAGATCTCATTGTAACGGACCAGATGAAGCGAAAGGTGCCGGCGGTTATGCGTGACCATTTCATTGATGTGTGGGGTGAGGTTTCTGCGTCCCAAGATTTGGCACGAAGGCTGGACACCTACGAAAACAACCGGGCTAGCGGATATAAGAAGGATTTCTCGCGGTTCGGCAATAAAGAGCAGGCAGGCGAACGGAAATGGCCGAAGGCGACGGAAAGCGCGCCGACCACTTCCAAAACGGCAGTGCCGAAGGTAGCTAGTAACGCGGAGTTCGAGAAGCCGCAAGAACGGACGTGTTACTTATGTAAAAAACCAGGTCACATAAAAAGGTATTGTCCTCAAAATAACAATAAACCTAGCGAGAAGATGTGTCACGTGGCCGACGCTAGTGCGCCAGAGTTATTGTCTCCACACACATTTCTTGCCAAAATTTGCGGCGAAACAGTCACCTGTCTCCGTGACACGGGGGCCACGATCGACGTCATCAACGCAAAGCACGTCACGCCGACACAATATACCGGCGAGTCCGTATGGGTTCAGCAGCCCCTGGACGAAGCGCCGAAAAACCTACCGGTAGCCAAGGTAGAGATTGTAGGGCCATTCGGTACTCTTGTTACAGAGGCCGCAGTCGCGAAGAATTGCGACTTGCCTTATTACATTTTTAGTAATCGTTCTGCTACGATTTTGAAAGAAATAAAGCAAGGTTTCTTAGAACCACAGCCTATCTGCGCGGTGCGGACTAGGGCGCAAGCAGTTGCTGAGCGCGTAAGGGCGGAAGGGCCCCAGACAATAGAGGCGGTAGAGCCTGCCGAGAGTACGGGAAACGGCCGAGATCAGGACGCGTTCCAGGTAACCGCTTCGGAGGAAACCGAGGATGACAATAGAGTTGGTCAGGGCGAGGTCGACGCCCCGGGCAACTCGGAATCAAACGATCAGGAATCTGAATTAGATTTCGGTAGCATTGCTTTGGCTCGTTTGGACCCCACCGAATTTGCTACAGCTCAGAGACAAGACAAGGAGCTCGCGCCGTTGATTGAGCGTGCGGAAGGACCCGAGACGGATCGGCGCGATTATGTTATGAAAAACGGCCTATTGTTTCGTGTCCGGCATAGTAAGCGCGGAGAACAGTTCACTATGTTAGTAATACCGCGGGTGTATCGTGGCACGATCTTAAAACTCTGTCATGAAGTTGCTCACGGCCATTTAGGGGTCACAAAAAGCAAAGATGCCATGGCCAAATATTTCTTCTGGCCGAATTGCTATAAGGATATTGAAAACTATGTGCGTAGTTGCGACAGTTGCCAACGAGTAGGAAACGGCGGCGAAAAACTTCGCGCGCCTTTGAAAATTGTTCCTATAACAGGCGAGGCATTCGAGAAAGTGAATGTCGACGCGTGTGGCCCATTTCCAGAATCGGTCACCGGAAACAAGTTTATTTTAACGGCGATGTGTTTAGCCACGAAGTATCCCGAGGCTATTCCGATACGGGACCTAACTTCGGTCACTGTAATTGAGGCATTACTAGAATTATTCAGTAGAATAGGATTTCCACGCGAATTGCAAACCGACCAGGGCACTTGCTTCACGAGTGCTTTGACAGCGGAATTCGCCGAGCGGTTTGGCATTAAACTGGTGAGAAGTTCGCCGTATCATCCTCAATCAAACGCAGTCGAAAGAATGCATCGAACTATGAACCGGCTTATGAAGGTTCTGTGTTTGGAGGCAGGGACGGATTGGGAATGCCAACTTCCCGCTATTATGTTCGCGTTGCGCACGAGTGTGCACGAATCATTAGGTTTCTCTCCTGCCGAATTGGTGTACGGGAAGAATCTCCGTACCCCCATGACACTTCTTTATGAAAGGCTTGCGGGAACTGCGGAAAGTGAAGAAAATTCTGTAGTTGAGCATGTATTCAAATTAATCAATCGTTTGAAACGTTCCCGTGACCTAGCTCACAATAGAATGGCTGAAGAACAGCAGAAACGTAAAGTGTGGTATGACCGGAAGGCGGTCTCACGTACTTTCGAGATAGGCGCGAAGGTGTTGGTTCTCGCACCTAACAGGACGCGGAAGCTCGCGGTTCAGTGGATAGGGCCGGGCGAGATTCGCGAGAAAATTTCGGAACATAACTATGTGGTCCAGATGCCGGGGCGGAAGGAACCCCGCGTCTATCACATTAATATGCTTAAAAGATACCACCAGCGGACAGAGTACTTGAATGTGCTTAGTTCTACGACTGTGACAGACGCAGGTGACGAAGACGCGCTAGATCGCTATGCGCTTAAATTGGATTGTTGCGACTTTGACGCGGAAGAAATGCTGAGCGGGACTGAGGTCGAACCGGAGTTTCGCGACGCTCTGAAAACGGTCATTTGTAAGTACAGGTCTATATTTAGTGAGAAACCCGGATTGACAGATATCACAACTATGGATATCGAGTTAACTGATACTAGAAAAGTGGTTCGAAGCGTACCCTACCGTACATCGCCGAGGCAGGCTAAGATATTACGGGAGGAAATCGATAGAATGCTTCGCGACAATATCATTGTGGAGGCGGAGAGTGATTATACGTCTCCCATGATATTGGTTGAAGCACCGGGCAAGAAACCACGGCCCTGTATCGATTATAGGCGCCTCAACGAAATTATTAAGACCGAATACTTTCCGTTACCCAATCTCGAAGAACGGATAGAACAGGTAGCTGCAGCTAAGATAATAAGTGTACTGGACCTTTGCAAATGTTTTTGGCAGATCGGTCTTACGGAAAGGGCACAAAGGTATTCGGCGTTCGTGACCAGTTTCGGCACGTACCGGCCGCTTAGATTACCTTTCGGAATAAAGAACGGTCCCTATCAATGTTGTCGCATTATGGGCACCTTGTTGAATAAATGCCAAGAATTCGCGGTACCATACCTTGATGACATCGCGGTTTTCAGTAACACTTGGCAAGAACACATTCGACACCTAGAGACGGTCTTTCGAATATTAAAATCCGCCAAATTGACAGTGCAACCGCGCAAGTGTTTGTTCGCGCGGGCTAACGTAAAATATCTTGGATACGTAGTCGGTAACGGGAAATTGCGACCGGCCGAAGCCAAGATACAAGCAATCCAGAACTTTCCCAGACCAGAGTCAAAGAAACAAGTGCGTTCTTTGCTCGGTTTGGTAGGATACTATCGACGTTTGATACCAGGGTTTGCGGAGAAGGCGGCGGCGCTGACCGATGTGCTGCGTGGGCGCAATCGCCAGGGTAAGATCGTCTGGACAGAGGCATGTGAAAGATCTTACAATGAGCTGCGACAAGCTCTCAGTGAAAAAACAGCGGTATATGCACCTGATTATAACAAGGAATTTCGAGTTCAGGCAGATGCTTCTCGGAGAGGCTTAGGCGTGGTTCTCTACCAAGTAAATGACGAGGGAGTAGAACAACCAGTCGTTTTTCTAAGCCGTAAATTAAATGATGCCGAAATGAATTATGGCACCACAGAACTAGAGTGTTTAGCGCTGATTTGGGGGTTGGATAAACTTAAAATTTATCTCGACGGGCAGGCCACAATTCAGGTCGAAACCGACCACAATCCGTTGGTCTGGTTGCGTAATACGGCCGGCAAAAACCCCAGATTATTACGCTGGTCTCTTTTAATCCAGCACCTCGATTTACGCATCAGGCACAAAAAGGGCTCAGAAAATGTTAATTCAGATGCGCTTAGCCGCATGTTTGATGATGTGAATTGATCCACCGGCGAGAATAGGGAACACGCACGTTCATGACATGTATAAATGTCGGTGAAATTCTATGTAAATAAATTTGTAAATTCAAGGGTAAAATTGTTTTGTTGTTTTTTTTGGATATTTTTATATGTAGATACATACATGTGTCAATAAATTCAGTTAAGAACGGCACATGATGTATGTAACGAATTCCACAATTATGTAATATTTCAATGTAAAGTAAATGTTTGTATTTCAGTATCTTATGTAATTCAAGATGCGTCAAGAATTATTATGTAAAAATTCAATGTAAAGTAAATGTTTGTATTTCAGGATAATATGTAATTCAAGATGCGTCAAGAATACTTATGTATATTTATGTATATAGGAGTAAGGTTTAAATGTACTGGCAACATAGCTTAGGTGAAAAGGGAGGGGGGACAGCCCAGAGATTTATTTCACACATTTCGATTAAATAGGGTTTGATATTTTGGTATAATTATGTTCATGTTCATATAAAAATTAGGATGTAGAGGTCTCACGACCAGGTAACTTAGCAGAATTTTTTTCCTGGGCATATTTTGCTGCGAAAAAAAATTCTCACCCCCCGGCATGGGAGGGTCTGTAGCGTCGCCTGGTCCGGCGCCGGTGCGTCGGGCCGCTTCGGGGAAACCCGCGTAAAGCCGGATGTGGGTGGAGGGGGGCGGCGCCACGCCGCGCCGGTTGGAAGCCCTCAGGAATTTCGGCTGGAATTTCCTTCAAAGGGACGCGCGCGGATGCGAGTCTAAGAGGTGTCGGTTGTAGCTCTGGAAAGGCTGGCCAGCGAGCCGTGTGTCGCCCGCTGCTTGTAGGGTGGGGGCGAGCCGTCGGATATTTAAGGCCGCGCCGACACGAGCCTCGGGGGATACGCTGGGTGTCGAAAGACGTGAGGTATCTCCAGTGCAATCCTTGCACGTGATCTTCAGGTCGAAGATCGGTTTGGCAACAAGCCATGTAACTGGTGTAGTTACGGGACTCTATGTCCGACAGCTTCGCACTTCGCGTTGCTTTTTGCTGCTTCCGAAGCAGTGGTTCTGGGCGAGGCCTAGGGGACGGTCGCGGGGTTTCGCGGCTAAGAGAATCGAAAGGTTGCCAAGGGGCTAGATTTTTGTATCATATCATTGTACATTAATTGTAAAAAATCTGTAAATATATTGTATTTATTCAATCAGAACAGTCGTCTGTGTTTTTCACTCTAGTACGTCACACCAGCAAGTTGGTTGGTGGCGCTGTCCGGCAGGTGCGGCGCGCAGGGAACAGTGAGCGTTTGAACGTCGGCGGCGAAGGTCGATGTTTGAAGGTCGGTCGGCGGTGGCGACGGGAAGTGCCGTGCGAAAGACTTATAAAAGTGGACGTTGTGGGATTGGGGATAAACTGGGTATGCTTTGTGTAGCAAGTTGTTAATGAAATTGTTCTTGTTTAAACTCTATGTTTTCATTTGAAGAGCTTTCCCTCCGAATCCATCTCTCACAAGATTACAAGAAAGGTACTGACTATTTGCAGCCAATATACACAATAATAATGAATATTATTTGACGTGAAGAAATCAGTTACTACTAGGTATCATGTTGGTTGCCATTGTGAGCAATAAATATCTTAATAAGTAGTAGTAAACAGGATAATGAGCTGGACAAGGAACTTATTAGAAATTGACTATAACAATTAAGTTTGTATTATAGAGCAATTGTGTGTCAGACTTTTAAATTTTGCGATTTTATTAAAGAAAATACAGCACTAACAATAATCTTAATGTGATAATAGTTGGCTTCACAAGCAAATGAAGTCACGCTGCTATGCTCGAAGATCCTACTTGAATTTAGTAAACAAAATGATGCTGAATTATTACAAGCTTTCACTAATTCGATGTAAAATAAGTTTTAACATATTAGTAGAAGATATATTCAAATTAACTTTCCTGGTGTATCGATTAATTTTTGTGAAACATCGTAAATGATATGCTGTGACTAAAAACCGAAAGGTTTTGCCAGCCCCGCAGTCAGAATTTATTTTGGGATAGGCTTATATTTTACCTATCAGTGATGAAGACTAATTGTATAGTTGAATCTGTTTATTTCTGTTATGAATAATTGTCTATTGCCATTGAGTGATTACTTCCAATTCAATTCATTTATCAAATAACATGTTATTCACATTATATATCATAAATATCAGTAATTTGCAAGATGTTGCCGAATAGTTCTAGGCAATGGAATCTCTTGAAAATATACATCAGAGTGTGGTAAATTAATAAAATTTTCAACCCCTGGTGGCATTATAAATGTAAGCTGAACAAGCTGGAACTGCTGAGACAATATTCGTAAATATTTTCATGTTGTTAATTATCAATTTTAAACGTAATGGAGAAACCGATGTTGTTCATTTTTAGTTATAATCGTAATGTGAAAAACTTGTAGGTCTAAATCAAAAACGTTATAAATCAAGGAATAAAGAACTACCGTTAAGAAAAACTTTGTTTTGTAAAGTCGAGGGTTTTTCTAAAATGTCCTGAAGTTATTATATTTCATTACTATAAAAGAAAAATAAATGTGTGTGTATGTGTTTGTTTGTGTGTGAATATCCAACAGAAACTGAAGAACCACTGGAGTGATTATTCCCAAATTCGACTCTAATACATTTGCGCGACCAAGAACCAAAATACCTTTTATCATCGTGCTTTAAAGGAGAGAAAAGTCTCGCCTTGTCCTTCCTTAACACCCTTCAATACTTTAAGTCCTTTCACCCTCTGGTAAGCAAAGTATGTCTTATCTGCTTCCTAGAGAAGACCAAACCCGCCACCTCCAGCGCCCCCCTTCCCATCTCCGCCGGTGCTGTCTCCAGTGTCGCGTCCAGAAGGCGACCTTGCAGCACCCCCTCCCCCCCCAACATCCGCCCGCCGGCCGCGGATTATGACGTCGTGAAACTTCTTGCCCCCTTTTTTTTCGAAAAAAAGAAGGGCCCACGCCATCCGCCTACGCGGATCGTATTTTCTTAAGTTGATTAACTTCCGCGTCGACTTCGCGCTCGGGGTCCTTTAAAAAGAGAAAGAAGAAGAAGCAGCAGCACCAGAAGAAAAAAGCGCGGAGGGAAAGGAACAAAAAAAGAAATCGCTAATCCTGCAGGACTAAATGAAGTTTTCGCAGACTTGTATTAAGGGAAGTTAAAAAGTTTCATATTTAAACTTGATATGGCCCAGTCAGAGGGGCGTGCGTGCGCGAGGTGGCACGTGACTGGCGTCAGAGACCGCGTCCTCTCCGCAGGGCGGGGGAGGGGGAAATGGAATGAAGAAGGACGGAGATGGATAGAGAGAAGGGACAGGTGATAAAGAGATGGTGGAGGGGAGGAGAAGAGAGGGGTGGAAGGGCTGGCGTCGAGCGGGGATAGCAAGGGTGGAAAGGGAGGGTAGCAAGGGTGGTAGGAGCGCTGGCGTTGAGAAAGGAGGTGACGATTGTTGGTAGGCTGTGACGGAAGACAAAGGAGTTGTGCTCTCTTGAAAGAAGAAAGTGTATTAGGGTAGGGGTTCCGTAAAGTAGTATATCAAAGTTCTCAGTTTTCCCTATGCGTATTCGCTGCGTGCCAATTCAGAAGCCTTTTATAGATTACTCTCAATATTATTATTATCATTATTATCATTATTATTATTATTATTATTATTATCATTATTATTATTATTACTATTATTATTGTTTTATAGACACAGTAAGAAAATTAGATAATACAAACTCGCCGTACCGGGAGCGGTAGCTTAGTGCATCAACTGATGTCACTGAAGCGCCTCCGACCGGGAGGTCCTAGGTTCGAGTCCTGATGGCGGCAGGATTTTCGACACTAGCTTTTCAACTAGGTCGAATTCAGTCGATGTCTGGAGGAGAATTTTAGCGGCCGGCTGCTCTGATCGGTAGTTTTCCGTGATTTCTGAAATTTTGTTGTCGTCAAATGTTATAAAGAATATAGGACTTTGCTGCAGATTGCTAGTTAGCCACAAACCTGTATATAGCAAAAGTGTATTAGTTCTAAGATTGTTTATTTTCAGGGTGTTTATTCTTTTTTATGTATATGTATATTCATATACGTATTTAATGTATGAGCGGGATTGGAGATTACAGTATTCTGTTAAAAGTTATTCAAATTTGAGTGATTTCGTGAATATCCGAATGGAGAGTATCTATGATCCTGATCCCGGTCTTTTTTTTATATATAATCAACTGTCGTCTGACTGAGTTGGTATTTTACCAAGTGAAATAACTTAACCTCCTCCTGACACGACGGTTATTTAATATTGAATTTTCGATGTTTCATATGGTAAATATTCATTCAATTTCATTATCGATTTCAGATTCCTTCGCAACTTTTCGAAAAAAATAACAAATGACGTACCAACGCCATTTCGGTATCCAGAAAACACCAATAAGAATACGCAACTGCGAACCTTAGAATAAAATTGCAAAATAATTCAAGGAAGTGTTTATATATTTCGGAACTAATATCACATACTTTAACAATATATTGCATTCATTCTCTGCAAGTTTCTATTCACTATTTTCAGTTTTGGAAGTAGAGTAAGGGCGTAATTATTATTTTCTGTTCTTGCGAACATTTTCATGGGTACACGTACGGTCACGTCCTGTTTTTTCAAGAACTAGTTTAATATGCAATAAGTTGCTCGGAATACATAACTGATCTTTCCATCCAAAGATACTAAAATAAGACTGCAACGTCTTTATATGCAGGCTTGGATGTATAGGAACGCTGGTGTTTCCACGAAGCAATTACATATAGTGAGAATTTCGACTTGTTTTGTGAACATCGGATAAGAGTTAAAGGCAAAAGTATTACCGAGACCCAATTTATTAGCTATGTAGCTGGTCGAGATCAGTCATTGTCTAGAGGAGAACTTTTAACGATTGGCTTCTCTGATCACCGGGTCCTGACGGTGGCAGGATTTTCGACACTAGCTCTTCAGCTAGGTCGAATTCAGTCGCTGTCTGGAGGAGAATTCTAGTGACCGGCTGCTCTGATTGGTAATTTTCCGTGGTTTCTCTGATCAACACCAGGCGAATGCCGGAGCAGTACCCTATCAAACGGGCCACGGGGCGCGCGCGATCTGTCCTTCCTCTTCCTTGTCCTATCCTCTCCCTTTACACACGCACTTACACTAACATGCACTACACTACCACATATTCCGGGAGATCGGTCGGCAGCTTAGAGCTTGTCCCGGCTGGGGCGGTGCCCCGCTGGTGGGATTGTCCCGGTGAGGGGGAACCCCACTAGCCGACGGTAGGTCGGCTCCGGATCTCGCCATCCAGCGGGGAAGATCACCGCCATCTTCCGAGAAAAAACATGCACTACACTAACGGGACTAATGACCCAAGCAGCTGACGTGCCCGGAAACACAAAAAAATCAATCAATCTTCTCTGATCGGTAGTGTTACGTGGTTTATCCGACCAAGACCTGTAGTATCGTAAAAATTTGCCACGGAATCTTTCCTTTCTCTCACTCGACCTATTCTTATCCCTTACTTACTTACTCACACGACTGGTCTCCCGACTTGTGCAGTAACAGTGCACTACAAAAAGCACATAAAACCACTCATGGAACGGAAGACCAGTCGGGGGCTTAAAACTGTCTCGGCTGGGGCAATGCCTCGCTGATGGGTCACACCTGGATGGAAAAACCTCGCAAGCCGAAGCATGGCTCGGCGCAAGATCTGACCACCCATCAGGGGAAGAACACCGCCACCTTTCGTGATAAACCTTGAATTGCACTTACAGGACTCATGTCCAGAGCAGTGGACGTGCTCGGAACACGAAAAACTAATCAATCAATCGAATTCCGAGGGTCCACTGTAAAATATTTCTGCTTCTAACCGTCACCTCGTGGAGACAAATACAAACTCTATTAAGCAGAGCGCAAAGCACGTGTAGCTTCGGCAGCGTGCGCAAATAATCTCGGCCTTGCCCATGCGTCACGCTGTCGCGCGTGTCCCGTGACGGCGCGTGCGTGATAACGATCCGACGGCGCGTCCCGCATGATGAATCGATTACAAAACCCCACCTCTCCGCGACCCACCCCACGTCACCCCACCCCACCCCTTCCCGCCCCGCCCCGCCTACGCCTGCGAGCCCTGATCAATTAATAAAGCTGCAAATGAAATCGGACGGCAGCTGTGAGTGGAGGAAGGGGAGCTAGCTGATGTGTGCTGTGCTCTGCGATGGAGGATGAGAAGTGAGGAAGTGCGATGCAACGCGTGTTGGGTGTGACAATGGTTGAAAGTGGTGCTTCAACAATTCAAGGCAGCATGAAGTTGATACGTGATAAGGAGGAATAATGTGCCCCATTATGTGGGAGACATCACGTTAGTTTGAACACTGATAAAATGCAGTTAAAATGGTCGATAAAGTTAACATGATTGTTCACATCTTGCGTCATACCTAATGGTATAATACGGACCAGTACTTTATTACATTATTCGTATTTCAAAGTCTAAATGTTTTCTCGAGGGCAGTCAATAACATCATAAACATGTGGCAATGACATTTCCACAGTAACATCCTAAATATTTTGCATACCAATGGCTATATCATTGATCCTAGAAGAAAACTTATCCACACCAAAATGTAGGCAATTTATCCTTTTTCATTTCATATCGAGTCAATATTTACGATAAATTGATAGTCTTTAATGTTATATTGAGATGAAGTGGGATGATTCCCAATTTTCATGTGTTTCGCTTGTATGACCAAATTCTGGATACTCTCGCGGCTAATCCGTTAATTAGAGAAAAAATATTAATGACATTAAATGTAGGTAAATTTATCTTTTATTTCGTATAGGATCACTTATTACTAAAAATGGGTGATTAATGTTACTTTGAAAAATAGAAAAAAGGCATGATTTTTGCGCGTTTTATGTTTAATAACGTATTTCCGGGCTTTTTTGAAACCTGATATTCGTGTTCAGTGTTTCAAAAACACATAGGATCCAAATGTCAAAACTACTCCAATTTTTTTTATCTTTTTCCACTATTTGACTAGACTATTTGACGAAAGGAAGAAATTAATATGCCTCTCTGCAACCCGCAGTACACATGTGTATTAAGGAAACGTGGTTGCATATCATTGTCGTACTTCAAAGTAACTGAACTGTTTCCAACAAATGTAAGAAAATTGAAACACTCGAAGAATATTACGATAATTGTACTACGTCACATGTCCAATACACGTCACAAACCATAGTCGCATATTTAAAAAACCTTACTAAAACTACTGTAATGTAATTCACGACAATTTTGATATAAAAGGAAGTAGCATTAAAAATGGGCAATTAAACAAGCAAGCATGCATTTATTGTTTTTGATAATGCTTATTTTATAAAATAAATGTCAATGTTTTCGCATAAATATTACAACACATCAACAACAGTTAATATCGAAAGTAACTACCAAAGAAGAGACAAACGTTTGGTCTTTTAATTCAATATTTATTTGTGAAAATAGTACACACAGGATGTGCATCGTTGGCATAGGAACGTAGTACTTTCTGCAAGACGACTACAGGACAAGAGACGAAGTTTGTAATTTATTATAGCAAAGAGGCGCATGTGTTTCGTACTGTTTGCAAATATACTGTTATTTTTGTGCAAATTCTTGGAAACTCGCAAGTACAATATATTATTGCGAGCATCATATGCAAGATTCAGTAATGTTGGGGGTCCATATCGCTTGAGTGTTTCATTCATGACTGTTTCGTATGTATTTACTACGTTAGCCTACGTTCCGCAAAGTGCAACGCAATCCAATCAATTAACTGTAAACGTATATAGAGGTAGAACTGAAAAGAATGCAGTGCCACTCTATGCTCTTTCCAAGCTTAACCCAGAGTTCATTTCTGCTCCGTGCGTTCAAACAGTGTTCCGTTTGTGGCGGAAATGTTCAATCTCGCCATTAAAATTTGCCACCAAGGCGCAGCCCCTAAAAGCTTTCTTCCCGCGCGGCCACCCACCATTAAGAACGTACTTTCACCAACCTTCTCAAAGTCGCTCTCAGTGCATGCCAGCACGCTGCTGCACATTGAGAATCTAACCAAAGGGCAATAAAAACATTTGCCCTGAGTCTTCCGTGTAAACCGCCGTTCCCAAGGGCCCACGCCCGCCGAGAACATTGACCGCCGCTTCTCGGCGCCGCCAGCTGGAGATTAAGCCCTCATTAGCCTAGGGCTGGGCCACCCCGGCGCGCGGCGCCCTTCACACCTCCATCGCTCGCTACCTGACAAGTCACCCAGAAATGTATACAAATATTTCTGGGAATTGCTTCGGGCCTCCCTCGCAAATACAACCCCGTTAATGCATCTCGCCGACAAAGGGATTTTCAAGTGCACTACCGACGCGCCGCCCCGCTCCTTGGCCACCTGCAAGTCAGATGCCTCAATTCCCGTGGGAAGGAAAATCTCAAACACAAACGGGCCGCCATCGCGGGCATCTCACGTGACACCGCCTTCGCTTCCAATCGCCGCCAATGTCACGTGACACTCCTCTCCCCGGGCTCGAAGGCGCACACGAATAGGGAGCCGATCGCGGGCACGTCAAACTTTCCCGCCTTACCATAGGCCCAAGTCATAGCCACGTGACTCTCCCCTTCACGGCCTCAATCTCACCCTCAAATTAAATAAATACTGCGACTTCGCTCCCACATGACAGATAATCGAGACAACCAGGAGAAGCTACAGACAGAACCGACAGAATCGACAGAGCGAATCAACAGAACTTCTCAAACTACACTGCTCGGAACTTCTCAACAGACTGACCAAACCCAACTCTACCGAGTCGACTGTTCCTGCTTTGCCTATCAAGGCGATTAGTACGGCCAAATCAAGCCTGCCTCAAATTCGTGCCACTTGCGGGCCGCAGTTGCCACCTGGCCGAATTCACGGCAAACTCCGCCACCAGCTCCGGTCATCTGAGTCCGCGCCCATGCCAATTTGCACCACCGAACTGCCTGGAGCCAACCTCAGCCCGGACATCGACACACTCAGCCGAGTGATTTGGGTTGGTGCCTTCCTTACTACATACTGTAAGCAAGCTAAACTCAAGTAAACTACAAGAAAGAAGAGCAGTAAAGTCATTTCGTCAGTAAAACTATAAACTTTCAATGGTCCTCCGGCTCACCATTAACCAGTTGTATTTACAAAATTGTTATGCAATTAAATTTATTTATTCTCATTGCATATTGTATATCATTCCCCTAAAGGCAAGAACCCCCTGAAATCCGTTCTGATCCCCGTATGCAGTCGCACTCGCAGCACGTCACCTCCCAGTGCTGCATCTGCTACAGGAAACAGTCCCTGCTCGGGGAGGGGAAGGGAACTCGGCTCGGCGATTAGCAGCTGGGCGTGCGCTTATCTACCACGGCTATGTCCAGCCCCAACCAGCGTAGGGGAAGGGGCAGACAAGATCATCGACAGCGCCCGTCAACGCGGACCCACAAAAACGCCGCTCATCCATCCATCTCATCGCATCGTCCTGTCAACCGACGCCCCAACCGCGCCCTTTGGCTCGCTGCCCTCGTCGCCCTTGTCGTCACCGCCGTTCCTTCCAGTTTTGGTGTTCCAGCCATCTTTGGCGTTCCCCACATTTGGGCGTTTCCCTTCTTTGTCTTCCCACCATCTTCATCCTTTCCGCCATCTTTGTCATTCTCGCCTTTCTTTGTCATTCCCTCCATCTTTTGCGTTCCCGCCATCTTCGTCCTTTCCGACATGTTCGTCATTCCCGCCATCTTTGTCGTTCCCGCCATCTTTCGCGTTCCCACCATCTTTGGCATTTTCGCCTTCTTTGTCTTCCCGACATCTTTGTCTTTCCCACCATCTTTCCCTTCCCCGCTATCTTTATCGTTCCCGCCATCTTTGGCGTTCCCGTTATCTTCGTCCTTTCCGCGATTTCTGTCATTCCCGCCATATTTTGCGTTTCCACTAGCTTCTTTCTTTCCGCCATCTTTGTCATTCCCGCCATTTTTGTCGTTCCCGCCATCTTGTAACATTCCATTAGAAAGTTCATTTCGGGCATCCTGCTCGCTGTCTAGCGTTGAATGCGGCCATGGTCCCTGTACCCTCAACCTTGACCTGCGCCTATTCTATAGCCCCGAACCCCATCGTACCCTTAGTGCTCTTACACAGTGGCACTTCACTTGATTACCTGCAAATTAGCAGATTACATGCAAGATGCACTCACGTTGATCAAACTCTGCAGTTCCGCGCTATTTCCGGTCGCTTTAGGAACCCATCCCAGCAAATTGCTTAAAATAAGAAAAGAAAAAGGAATTACGTCATGTGGAGAATAACGTTTTACAAATATGTAATTTTTAAACGTTTGAGAGTTCTTGATTTTGGGCCACAAGCTCTGCTTAGACACTCGACGCTTATGTCAAGGTCGTAGTGTTTTCCAGAATTTCCTTCAGAGAGTTTTCAGCATTTGTATTTTACCAAAGAAATCTCACTGCGGATTACTTCAAGTGATAGCTAAGAGTTTTTAAACTCTATAATCAATTTAATCTTCAAATATTATCTCTAAAGACTTATTTTATCTGTACGACTTGACTGCTGAATTCACACCAGACTGATACAAAAGCAATTGTAGTCAACAACTCATTCATCATCACTTGACAAAAGTGTTGATACCAGAACAAAACTGGGATTTTCGTAGTCATATCCGTTTTCGGCAATACCCACCTCATAATTTGAGCTGAGTTTCATTCATGTTACAAACTAAAAAATTGTCACCCTGTGTTAACGATGTATTAAAAAACGCCTTCTTATTGGCGTTGAGGCTCTGAGCCAGGAGCACCCAAACCCCCACGTTAAAATAGACTATAAGATAAAATCCTGAGTGTATTTATTAGGTATGGCTGTGAAATGGGAGACATTCCCTGTACCCCATATCACACTGAAACTCTTTCCCAGTTCTTAAGTGTTGGGTATAACCGATAATGATCCAGATGATACGTTCAATTCTAAGGGTTTACGGACTACTGCAATGGCGCTATCGTGTACAGACTCCCCATCACACGAAATGGCGCAAGAACCGAAATGCGCGAAATGCGGCGCTACCTCAAAAAAACTTGGCGCAGCAAGGTGCTCCGGGCTGGGCTTGACCCAGCTCAGTGACCTTGATCACTGGAAGCTTTCAAGCTGTAGCGACGCAATCATCAGCGCTGCTAAGGTCAGTTATGAACCACCTACCACCAGTCAACTCTTTTCCAGAAATATAATATCTTTCAGATCAACACACTTTTAGTATCTGTGCCCCAGTTCATAATTCAAAAACTATCCACAGCCACAGCCTCGTGGATCTGCTGAGCAGGTCTGCTTATCTCGACCTCTCAAAGAATTCTGGTTATATATTTTCATGCTCCCCAACAACGTCTCATGTTGCTAGGCAGGAACAAACCACTACGTTACAAAGCCCCTCCAGATATCATCAGAGAGTTGTGCAAATCGTTTAAGTAGACACGATCATAAACATAAAATGAACCACAACACAACCAAAAGATTCTGAAGTTGAACGGTCTAAATCTCAAAAGCAGATTCCAACGCATTTGAGGCAACCCCGGAGATAAAGAGCTGCATATACCAAGAGAACCGTATTTATTAACGATTTTACCGCATTTTAGGCAATGGCATTAGCAAATACAAGTTCTAAGCTGCACTTCAAACTCCAAAGCGCTGAAGCATCACAAGAGCAACTAAACAACAAGCGAGCATTCACTTGAACGCGCCGAGGAAACAGCGAACATGGAGCCTGTGCGACGGCGCTGCTGCTTTCCGCGTGCCCCAGCCATCTTGCGTATTTTCCTGTTGTTGCTCACAATACACTGCCCTGCACTCCACTCCACTCTACTCCACTCCGCTCCGCTCCGCTCCCCGCCACCCACACCACTCGGGCGGTGCGCGCGCGGGAACTTGTTGCTGCGTTGATTAATTGGGATCGCGCTAATTAATATTTGTTGCCTCCGCCGCGCGCACTGCCCTCACCCCCGCCGCCGCCGCCACTGCCACCAGCGCCTGTTGTGTCGCTCGCGCGTTCCCGCTCGTTCTCTCCGCTCCGTCCCTTCATGCCCTCTTCTAGCCGCACCTGCCACCCCGGACATGCATATAGCCCGTCTGCGTGCGCGTCCACCCCGTCCAGTTCCGCTCCACCAACTCACTCAGTCCCACACCGCCTATGGCTGCCATCTTACTCCGCTCGGACACGTGGAGACCCATATCCACTTCACCTGCCCCGCTCCTTCTCTCCCTGCCCTGCCCCTCCCCGCCCCGTCCTGTCCCTCCCTGCCTCCTTCTGCCCCACCCTTCCCCGCTCTACCACGTCCCCACTTCCCTGCCCTGCGCCATCCCCGCCCCGCTCATTACCACGGCCTTGCCCTGCCCTGTCCCGCGTCGACCCGCCCTGTCCCGTCCCACCCCACCCTGCCCCGCCCCGTCCTGCCCCGCCCTGCCCTGCCCCGCCCTGGCCCATCCACCTCTGCCCTGCCCCGCCCTGTCATGTCTCATTCCACCCCATCCCGTCTATCCCGTCTTGACCCGTGCCCTGCACCCCATTCACTGTTCCGTCCACAACACTCCATCACGACCACCTCATTTTGTCCCGTGTACCCTCCCAACCACAACATCCCCTCTCTCCATCCCCTTCGCTCCAGCCCAGCCCACCCTTTCCTGTCCACTCCATACCGTCAATGTTGATCCCTACAACCCGCCTTGTTTATCTCATCTCAAACACCATATTCCTTACATTCCGCCCTTTCCATCCGTCCCGCCCACTCCGTCCCGTCCACCGCATCGCTTACACCCCGTTCCGTCCACCCCGTCCCGTCCACCCCGCCCCGTCCACCTCGTCCCGTCCATCCCGTCCCGTCCACCCCGTCCCGTCCACCCCGTCCCGTCCACTCCGTCTCGTCCACCCCGTCCCGTCCACCCCGTCCCGTCCACCCCGTCCCGTCCACCCCGTCCCGTCCACCCCGTCCCGTCCACCCCGTCCCGTCCACCCCGTCCCGTCCACCTCGTCCCGTCCACCCGTCCCGTCCACCCCGTCCCGTCCACCCCGTCCCGTCCACTCCGTCGTCCGTCCCGTCCACCCCGTCCCGTCCACCCCGTCCCGTCCACCCCGTCCCGTCCACCCCGTCCCGTCCACCCCGTCCCGTCCACCCCGTCCCGTCCGCCCTGCGCCCTCTCTTCTCAATCCTACTCACTGCCACTCATTCCAATGTGCAGCGCCTCATCCTGCTCTGCTCCGCCAGGCCGCTCCGCCCGCGCCCGCACTTTGAAGTCCGCAGCGACATCAAAGTGGGTCCCCGCGCTGTCGCAGCCGTCGCTGCCGGACAGGCCCGTCCGGGCGCCACCGCTGCTGCCGTGCCGGAGGGCGCGACGGCGGCGGCCAGCCCCACGCGGATCGGGGCGACGGAGAGGGCGGGGTGGGCGCCCGCGTGACGTGGAGAGCCGGGCGGCGCACGAAAGGAAGAGATGGTGGGCGGGTAAGATAACGAAAGGCGGGCAGAGCGGGTGGGGTGTGGGTGAGGGCGTCAGAGGACCGGCGTGTCACAGAGCTAGCTGCCCGTTAGACGGGCTGGGGAGCGGTCAGACGGGCGAGCGGATAGTCAAATGGGCGGTGGGCGGTGGGCGAGTGGGGTGCGGATGGGATGGGAGGGGAGGGGCGAGGCGGGAAGGAACGAGCTGACAAAGCGCGAGAACAGTGAGACTCCGGCCCTGCGGTGGCAAAGGCTGCATTCGCTGCCCTTGTGCGCGGGAGCCCTTTTGTTAGTGAGGGATTACTCGCTTCGCGACGCGTTACTACAACGCACGAGACTGCTTACTTTGACCCTCGGTAAGCAGACTGGCACTCGATAGTGGCCTCCAAAGGATTGTTTGCCGAATGTTCTTATAAAGAAGACTTTAACTTCCCTACAAAAATCGACAAAGTATTACTTCATATCACTTCGTACTTCATTTGTGCATAGTCGTAGAATGGGCGACAATTAGAACGACCTGAACAAGCATGTACACTCGTACACTGTTGTATTTTCTGTATGCTTTTCTAAGAAATTGAAATATTTTATCTTCTGCGTATTAGTATCTGCCTGTCATTTTCTGGCACAAGGAGTTCTCTCGATGCTTCACGATTAAGAAGAAACTATTCTAGCAAATTTTGTTAATAAATTGAAGAAATTTGACACTTCTGATAAATATTTGTTTTTAATTTAAATGTGCCTACGATATTACACGTCAAAAATGTTAACATTTTAAAGAACATTTGGTCATTGGACGCCAGTGGTGGGGGTATTGTACTGTTATGTGAACGAAAAGGATCTGGAACTCAAAGTTAATACTATTGTATTAAGGTTCTTACTACTACCAATATAATCATAATAATAATAATAATAATAATAATAATAATAATAATAATAACAACAAATACGACAAAGACATTGAGTATCAAATGTGCCAGCTTCCAGGACAATAGTTTGATTTCGGTTTGGTTTTGCCTTGCAAGAAATCAACGTTCAATTCTGTTGGAGAAGAAACGGTCATGTTTCGAGTTAAAGTGCCTCAAAAATATAAATTGAAAGGACTTACATACATGGATGATACACAAAGATACTGAAGTAACTAACGACAATTGCATAATGTGTGGGAAAGGATCTGAAACGATCCAGCATATTTAAAGGCCATAGTGTATTGTCATACACTGAACAGAAACTAAGACACAACAACGTGCGGCGTATAATACACACCAAAGTCTCCAAGAAATACGGTCCTACGTAAAACATCTTATTACTATACGATTCACCAACAGTTCTTGACAACGATACCTAAAAACTGAAATTGGACCGAAGCACCTTAAGAGATAAATCTGTTCATCACGAAGGACGTGATATCTCCGTCTGCGACAAGATATCCAATAAAATCCGCTTTGTAGACCACTGTGGTGGACAATATTAACATCCTTATAGCCATACTAATTTGAAAAATACAAAGAATATAGTCCATGTTGTATAGGAGGAATGGTCTCTGAGAGACGAAAACAATACTTGTGGTGGTGTCCAAGGTGGTGTGGCTTCTGGTGTCGTGCCAAGGTCACCGTCAAGTCACTGGCTGAACTGGACGTAATAACTCTGTAGTTATTAACATGTAGAAGACTTTCAAAATCAACACGAGTTCTATGGTCCGAGTGATAATGGGTGCATCTATTTAGTAAAATTGTTTATGTTAAATTTTTGTATTTTGTAAAGTTATCAATTATGCATTTTCTTAATGTATGAATTATTGTATTATAATGACTTACAAATTTTATAAATAAGCTGTAATCACGGTTTGATTTGTGTATGTGTGATTACTGTAAAACCAAATAACTGTGAATAAAGAAATTAATAATATTAATATTGTTTACCATCAGAGGTTAGGCTGTAAGCCTGTTCTGATATTTGACAATTCACCTGATACTCGCAGTGATCACTGCCGCTTTTATTGTACTGCTACTGAATGACACGGCGAAGAGCTGTCACTACAGTGCGATCGGGCCCCAACTTTCAATCGGAATTGCCCAATAAAATTTAGCTCATGTATGCCTTTTATGCTCGATATTCCATTCTATGACGTAAACACATAGGACAGTTTTCTTTACCAACCTTTCAATGGACGATCTGGGAATTTAAGGTCTTTCAAAAACATGAAAAATTAGAACGTCTTTTTTGCCATCAGTTCTCTTGTAGCCTATTGTACCCGCGAGTAATGAGATAAGTTACAAGCTTTCTACTTCATTACCAGGAGAAATGCAGTGATGAGCATTATGGGGAGAATTTGCTGAACCTATGCATATTCATCGGCGTAAAGTTGGGCATGAGGGTCGGAGAGGATTTGGCGCGAGCCTGAGGCCAGCGCCTGGCCACGGGCGCCTGCACCAGAGCAACCTCTCCGGCAGGCGGGCGGACAAAGCGAAAGAGACTTCGCCCCCGCCGGCTTTGGGAATGTGGAACGTACTGCGCGCAACGGAACAGTTGGCTGCATAGACTCACTCCCTGTTGTGGCTCGTTTAAGCTCATTGTAATCTGTTGTAAACTCTATGGTTTTAGATTTCTGCGGTTGAAAGAGAGTTAATTGTTGATTGTAAAGATCTGATTTCTTTGCAAGAAAAAATGTAAATGATGTATTCATGAAGTCAGTTTGCAAACAAATGAAATAATGTTTGTGTATTCTGCAGATCACACATGCGTATGGAAGGTATTCTTAGAAATATTATTTTCCATGCTACATTCATTTGTTGCAAAACCTTAAGGCGGTAGGCAATTCCGCTTCCTATGTATTCTTATGGACGCATTTCGTTTAATTTTAGTACACGTTCCTGACAAACATAGTAGTACTACTCAACGTATTTCATCGAAGCTCTGGAAACTAATTACGAGCAACATCTCAGAACTTGATATACGGTCAAATGTTAAATAGTCTCTCATATTTTAATAATAAATGCAATGTGTTATTATACACATAAATTCCTGTAATGAGAATAAGGCCTCATGAGAAAGAGCGAGATAATTATCGCGGCTGGATTTGCTTGGCGTTCGTGACATGAAATCCAGAAGACTTCCTCTATTTGTCTCCGGTTTTAAATCCTTTTTTGATATGTGTTAGAAAAACACGTTCTTTTGTATTTTGGGCAAAGATTTATTTAAAAAATGCATTCAAATTTTTTTGTTGAATACCACCATAAACATTCTTTAGTCTTAGGAGAATTTATCATGTAAATAGTTTTGGTTCAAAGGTCATAGACAATCCATCACGACATAAAAATAGAGGATTACAATATCTGTGGTCTATAGTAGACCAATTTAAGCACAAATTTGAAAAATAATAATTGGTGGTTTTCCACATGTCTAAAACTTGCAGAAGATGAAACTTATGTGATCTAGTTGCAGGTATGAGAACGAAGATAATTCATTTCTATATTTTATATTCACAGAATAGACTGAAAACATTAACATTGCAATAATGTAACATGAACCAAAACCTTTTAGATTTTCTTAGTCTACGACACCTTCGATTCACCATGACTGACCTTTATTTTACCTCTAACAAAAGGTTAGGCTTCGAAAAGAAATGAATAAAAAGTAAGATCTAATAAAAACTGGCAACTTTTAGGCAAGGAATTTATTCAGAAAGAGCTAAGCTCATCGGCCATTGAGTTTCACAAAACGGATTGAGAACTACCGGCGAAGAAGTTTGGAAAAAACTACACAAATGTTCTTACTTCTGGCCAATAATGGCGTTTTTACACTAATAGATTACGTCGGTCGATTCGGTGGCAGAGATCGCTAAGGCAGTAGTGTCGTAGTGATCTCGAACCGAAGGTTCGCGGGTTCGAGTCCCGCCTCGAACATGGTTGTATTTGTGTCCGTTCTTTCACACCTTGTCATCATCATATCGTTTCATCTTCATAGTTACCATAACGTTAACTTCAATAGTGGTCGCTAATGACCTAGATGTTGATGCGACCTTCAATAACAAAAAAATATGCCTTTAATTATATGTGTTAAACATTAGTAGGTTCGCCGCCCCGGGATAGAGATTATTGGCCGGCTGCTCTGATATGGTGATTTTGTCTTGTCAAATACAGACGCACGCGACGACATCCCCTTTACCGAGTGCCAAGGAAAACGTGTAATTTTTCCTTCCCTTTTTTCTCCCTTCCAGTCTACCTTCAACCGGACTGGGACGTTGCGCGGGCTTGTGAAAGAACGCTCCTATCTCGCATCATAATTGGCAAATTCCTTTGAGGAAAAGGTCAGTTATCAAAGAGTATATGATAATACATAAAATATAGATAACCAAGTGCTAGAGAATTTATTTAAGTTTTCTCTACCAATAAATTTGTGTCATATTCATTTATAAACAAATTATTTTGTTGGGCGAAGCGGGATATTAAAATAATATTTTATAAAATGTTGATAAATAAACTAATTTGAATTAGAATTATGTTTATAAACCAGATCTTACCAAAAATTATTTATAATTGAAATATTTTAACGTACAATTCCTAATTTCAATAAATTTTTGTTATATGATAATCGTGTGGTCAGAAAAACAACTACACATTCGTGTCATGGTTTTCTCTCTTGATGCAACTCTATAATTCAAAATATCGTCTCTAGGGTCTTCAGTTATATTGTTTACATCTCAAAAATAACAGAGTTTTATTCTTTCAATAACAGAGTTTCATTCAAGAAATATACCTCGATTTACCTGATCAATTTCCTCATCATCTTCGTATTTCCTGATCGCCTTAAAATACTATTGTCGAAAGTACCGATGGTTCTATCACCTCGAAACATAAATTCTCCAAAATACAGTGCTCTATTACACGTATCCAAAATTTTATAGAGGGATCCTATCGTCAGAGGGATGACTAGCTTACTGCAGCGTGCCAAAGTGAGTACGGATGACTATCGGACTTTAGCATTCCAAAGCATATGATAAAGTTAGTTTATCGGCCGGTGTACGATCCCGTACGGTGTACGTACGGTGTACGATCGTATCCCGTGTCGTATTTACACTCGCTCAGTCATCCGGCGTTTGGGCCGAAAGAGCAGCACAACATATTTAAATACTGATCTTTTATATCATGTACGTTCTTGTAGAACATTTCTTTAAAGATCAAAATAGTTAAATGCTCCTTAAATTCTTATTGTTCTAAAAATTACTTGATTTATTAACATGTATCAATGCGCGAGGTGTGTTTATTAGTACTATACATTTGATTCTTTCGTAAACAATATGACCCATCAAAAATGATCAAATAAGCTCATTACATCCAGTCGAAAATGCGAAATGAAGTTTTACGAATATGTTGTATTAAAAATGTTTATTAGTTGTCCAACGAACGGATACAAGGCAATACTTTTCTCCAACTTAAAAACCATCGTAGTTGATAATTTAAGACAATGTTAAATGTGTATAATCCCTTCAATAACTATTTTAAAATGGCTTTCGAAACAAATCCTTCTGCTGGCATTAATCACTAAGAAATCGTATGATACAACCAAAAATCCGAGTATCTTCATATTACTTTGAAATGTAAACTTTCCAAAACATTGTAAAATAATCCATTTGCGAGTTATCCGAATACAACAAAATATATTGAGTGAATCTTCAAAAGAAGAGAAAGTGTTCAAAGAATTTCAATAATACTAGGAAACTACCCGTTTAAGTTCAAGAGACTTATGTTTACCCATACATTGTGTTTTTCAATGAAAATTAATAAAGCGCAATGGCATACTTTTTTGAAGTAAGCGTAGATTACGTATATGTAGTATGCTTTCGAGTGAATGATTCCAATAAGTATTGGTCCTTGCTCCTAAACGTAAAACCAGAAACATAAACACACCAAACCAAACACAGTGTATAAGGAAGTTTCACTGTAGATTTCAAAGTATTATTAATGTAAAAATGTGTCAAATAATTTTTTTCTAACTTTATTTTTCCTTTTTTAAAATTAACTTTTCAAAATTAATTCACGACCACGCAAACGAAGTTGCGGGAACAGCTAGTAGTATCATAATGTTTTTATATACTTTCCTATATTTTTTACAGTTTTAAGATTTAACTCTGTTTTGTATCGTTACTTATTAAATGTCTTAAATAATGCGGAATCGATCAAGATATATCGGTTGATTTTGGTTTGCTAAGGTGTAAAGGAGATTTAATTTTAGTATAAGAAACTTCACATTTTATGTGTAATTTTTCAAATTCATTTATTCGTGTGATTTATTTATTAACTGCAATCATAATTTGCCATTTTGAAATATGGAATGTGAAAAATGATGCCATTATTAGTTTTCTGTGTATTTTCAAGCGGATTTGTCTTCAAAGACATGAAATCGGATTCTCTATAGAGATGTTAATAGTAAATTACGTTTATAACGGTCAAACCTAAATCACCTTTATCGTGCTCACCAACAGTTTCATGATGTACGGCCCCCAATAGCGGCTGTAACGAATGTTAACCCAGTCAGTATTTCAGTAGCAAGTGGTGGGTATGAATGTGGGCACTTGATGTTAAGGGGAATGGTTGAGTAGTACTTCATCATTGTACTTCACAAGTGCATCCGATTGATAGCAGCGCAGGCTTTGGAAAATGAAATCCAACGAGCACGTTTTCATTGTCCTGATGTGACATGCGATCAAGTTAACAACATGGACGCAGCGAACCCATACTTACCAAAATCCTGAGTAATTATTAAATTTATGATTCAACTTGTATGTGAAAAAGTAGCGTTTCTGAATGTTTCAGTTGTTTAAACAACGTGCATTATCTTGAATTTATTTTTATCTACCTTTTTATGCCCATCAAATCATCTCGTTTATTAAATAAATTATCCTGAATTAATATTAATTCTTAATAAAACAATGTAGGCTTTCACGGCCGGAGTTGTTGTCAAAGTTTTCTTTACTTTAATATTAACTTTAATATTAATTCTGTTTATATGTACTTGAATAAATTACTCATTCTTGTTACTCAGAAAATGTTTAGAGATTTCTTTAGGAAAACCAACAAAAAAGATGTACAGTTTATATAACAACAGAAACATGCAAAATACTATATTAGTATAGTCATTTACAATAATGCTCCCCTGTGTTATGGTTACAAATAAGAATTTAACCGCGTAAAGAAAGTCCAGAACATTTGTCATACATTTTATCGAACTGAAATAAATTATAATTTATTTCTGTTGTCTGTAACGGCAGAAAATATAAAATAATGTATCAGTATTAAATATTTCCAAATTAATGGTAACTATTACGATTTTTCATAAAATAAAGGCATGTGAATCTATGTGCACTATATCCTGGAAATAACCGAGTAACTTTTAACCACATTCGAATTAATCCCATTATTTATGAGAAAAGATTTTCAGGTCTCCCAGAGCAAAAATATTGCATATAAAGCTTGAATATAAAATAACTGTAAATCTTGTGCTACTCTAATATTTGGTTCCTTCCATCAACGCGATACATAGAGACTAACTCACTCACACATCACGCGATCTAAATAAATCTCCGGTGGTCTTTTTATGAAACACACTTAGAGCCTGTAAAACAAAAATGTTGACATGCTTATATTACGAAAGCGTTTCTGTAAAGGTTATCGATATTTACATACTTTCAATGTTAAATTCAAATTTAGATTTCGTTATTTCGATATATTTCTTTATAAGTTCTTGAAATCCTTGCTTCAAAACCCTAGTTCTTAGATTCGCTGCTTTATATACCTCCTAATCTTTCACCGCAGCAAGTGCGTAAGAAATAGCTGACAACCTGCATTTCAATATTATCTTGAAAATCTTTCGAATCGTGTTCTGCATTTCTATCACACATTTTCCCTAAATACGAATATATCGTCTTGGTAACCGCAATAGATCTCATGTAAAAAAAAACAATTTTTTGTTTATTACACCATTGTGTTCAATCTAGAGAACTGCAGCAGTTGCAATAGGTCGTAAGACGGACTAATAAAAAATCTAATATCATGATTTTACATTTGTGAAAGCAACATCCAAGACAATGAGAGGTAGAGAACTTTCTTCGTTGATCCTGAAAACTTCGGTAGAGTATTGCGATTACCAACGCTACCGAGTATATTATACTAACAAAAACACCCTCTGTTTCCAGGCAGGAATTAAAACCAATATCAGTGTTTGAGACACCCTACATTGAGAAAAAATGGAAATATTGCTGAAATTGAGAGGAAAGTGAAATGTTGAGGTGACTTTTCCCGTCATGATCGCCGGTGTCGGATGTCCCCCGTCCGCCCTCGCTGCTCGCACATCGTCCCTCGGCTTTAACGCAGCCCGGACGCGGGTATCGAACCGGGCCCCGCCGCCCGAACCGCCCGCGCCGGCCGTTGCTGCGGTCACGTGGTCGCGCGATCGCCCGGCCGGCCACTGGAGCCCAGCCCCGCCCATCCCCGCCCTCCATCCCTGCTCACGCGCTAGTCTCCCCTTCCCACCCTTTAGAAGGATCTTACTACCCCCTCACTGACCCGCCTCCTTGTCGCTCGGCTCCGCTCCTTCTTGCCCCTCCCCCCTTCCACACCCTCCAATTCACCTTGACACTCACCGCCCTTCCCCGTCCCACCCCTCACCTGACCCACCTCCTTATCGTCCCCTCCCTGACCATCCTCCATCTCGCTCGGCCCCACTCCTCCTTACTCTACCCATCCCTCCCCACCCTTAGGCTCACCCCGGCCCTCACTGCCCTTTCCCGTCCCACCCCTCACATGACCCACCTCCTTTCTGCCGCCCACTGACCCTCCTCCGTCTCGCTCGGCCCCCTCATCCTTGTTCTAACCATCCCTCCCCGCCACAGACTCACCCCGGGCCTCACCGCTCCTCCCCGATCTGCCCCTCACGTGACCTGCCCCTTCCTCTCCCGACGTTTCGTCCCCTCTCGCCACTCCTCGCACCTCCCACCTCTCACTCAGTGGGACCAGTTGCGAATGTCCGCCAACCCCAGAAAATATGTTACCTACTCGTTTCTGTGACAAAAATCCACATGTGAAGTTTTTTTTACTTCAAATCGAAAGGATTCTTTAGCATTAAGCTTTTTATACAGTAGCAGTACATATTTCATTAATTTTGGCTAGGACACACAATGTATTCCTACAGAAAAACGACCTTCGATTAATTTTTCTGTATAAAACATCCATTCAAGGCGCCCTGACATGCAATATTTCATGATAGAAATTGTCATGCGTATTTTGCTTAGTTTTATTTTAATCCAGTTGCTTACACTAAACAATTGGCCGAAGACACACATGAGGAAAGGTATATACCTAATTAAAATCTGTAAATAAATGTTTAACATTTTGTTTACTGCACATTGAATGTCTCGTTTACATGTACAAGTCAACATAAATGCGCGCTTCTCAAAGATCATTTGTCAGTTTTTGAAAGCCGGACGTGATGTTCAGGGAAATCGTTTTTTGTTTTTTGTAAAACGAAGAGGAAACATAGTAACTGAGCAGCTTTATGGCTAATTTAATTCGTGTCCCTCAAAATAGATGGACTGAAAAAATACGTTTCTGAACAGATAATGGATGAAAATGAACAGTATAGGTGAGTTTAGGAGGATTGTTTCTGCTCTTTAAAGTGAAACATCAATCCAAAATGTAAAAATTCCAGTCACTTGCCATGTGGTGCTAGGAATGAAAGATTAAACATTTCAGTTTAATAAGAATAACCCTGAATTGACTCCTTTGGAAATTCTCTGAGCTATGTCAATAACTACCACCCATATAAGATGATGTGCTGTTAAGTATTTAATATTAATAAAAGCATTAGAAATAACCGATACACGTATAAAATGTATGAAGAAGTGATTATTGTAGTCAAAAATCTTTTAATCTAAAAATAAATATAAAAACATTATGTAAGCTATAAAAATCTACTTGTAGTACAAATTTGATTTATACGTACCAATACTATGACGTTAATACATTAACTATGAATTCATTATACATTTTTCGACACAACATACAGCTATATGAATATGTGTGCATGAGACATTTGAATTTCCCCCCATAATTTTCTTGCACCCCGTGCATTTACTGATTGTTTGTTTTTCTTATTACAGGTGAGTCCGACCTCCTTTTTGCTGGTTTTCTTCTTCGGTAAGAACAAACTAATATTTTACATTTAGATATCGACATTAACGTTCCCATAGAATTATACTTTAGTTATGAAGTCTTATTGAATTGTCTCTTTATTTTCGTTACCTAATGGATAGAGGGGGTTACAGGAATTTATTCTCAAATGTCTATTTCATTTGTGTCCAAGTACATTGTCTACGATGGTATGCGAAGTCGTATACAATGGAAAGTCCATTCACAATTTTTGGTTCATAATATCACAAAACCATGCAATATTTTATCGTATTCTTTTCTGAATTATCAAATAATCTGTAAAATGGAAATAAGCAAAACTTTCTCAACCTTAAGAGTTTCTCTAAATGATGGGCTATGCAATTGTAGTGTATCTTTATATTTATGTCTGACTAAATTTATGAGCTATTCTAGTTCGTATAAGATTTGCAATAATAGTTTTCATTAAATGCCTCATTTTTATTTGTTAAAAACGGTCTAATTTACTAACTTATTTCGTCTCCTACCATTTCATTATCTGTTGATTTATGTAGTGTTTTGTAGTGTTATTTATGCAGTGTTTTGTTGGAAGTGGCTGAAAATCGCTAGCCACATATGACCCTTTGAACCTAATTTCCTTTCGAAACAGTTTGGGAAGTAGGGTTAATTTGTAATAATACATTTTAAATTATTTTTGAAAAGAGCAAAGTTGTAACAATTATAGATTTTTTCTTCATAAGTTGAGAATGAAACCTTCTGAAGCCAAGTGGAAGAGAGGAAGGAACTGATTCTTTCGAGAGAGCACCGAACCGCAAGATGGGGTGGAGGCGGGTGGGGCTGGGACGTAGAGGGGAGAATCGGGGAGGGACGTGTCGTGACGGGGGGCGGCAGGGGCGTGACGGAGGGCGAGCGATGTGGGTGAGGATCGGGGGAGGGGCGTGGGAGGGGGGCTGCGCTCAGTTGATCGGAGTGCGCCGGCACGCCCTGGAGCGCGGTGATGCCTGTGGCTGCAACTCCATTAGCAGGGACCACCGCCCGGTGTCTCCCCCTCTCTCTCCCTCTGCCTCCAACTCTTGCTGCCGCTGTCACTAACCTAGTCTCCGACCAGTGACCCCTCCGCCACCCGTGCCGATGCCGTATTCTCCCCATCTCGTCCTGCCCTTCCCCACTGTGTCCTGTCCTGTCGCCCGCTTCTCCCTCCCTGACTCCTGGCACGCAGCCCCTTTCAGACCCTCTGTGACTACCTCGCCTCGCCTAGAAACACCTTCGCCTCCACCAATGTTGCAATTTATCTCCCCCAAACATTCTGTTCTTCCTCACTTTGGACGAGATCCCCACCTCATCCCGCATCTAGCAATTTCGATCATTCTTTGACCCCATCGCCCATTTTCACAGTCTCGTAAAGTATCGTTCTTGTACTTCTCGCGTCGCACCCTTTTTCTCAACTACTATATAGTCGAGAGGAAGTATTGAAATGCTACAGCGGAATGTGGTGATTTTTTGTCAAAAATACTCGTATTCTAACGGGCTCATACCGAAAAAGTGAATAAAACATGTTCCTATAAATTATTTCCGTTGACAAGTTATACAGTGCCCATTTTCGAGATCCTTGATGCCAAAAAATTATTTTAGGGCAAAACGGCTGCTGTCTGACTGTCCGCCTCACTATCCGTCATTCCGCCTGTCAGTCCGTGTATCTCTCAGTTTGTCAGTCCGTCTGTCAGTTCGTCTGTCAGTTAGTTTGTCAGTTCGTCTTTCAGTACGTGGTCAACGCTGTCTTCTAAACCGTCGATACGATTTTCGTCAAAACTAACACTATCCCTACAATCTCGCAGAACTCTTCAGACTGTGAATTTAAAACAGATATTTTGAACTTTGTGCGGAACTTTACATAAACCTTAGCAACCTTTTAATTTTTTTCAAAAATGGCTAGAAAATTTTGCATTAAGTTTATTTTGAATAGAGAAAAAGACACATTCAAAAATGGGGCGTGTCTCAGTTTTGTTTCGTTCAATTTTCTAAATTTCAGAAAATTGCAGAAGTTTAAAATGTTTTTTGGCGTCTTCCTACGCCTATAATATTAAAACTTGAGATGTTTTCTTAGTTAAATCTGTTCTTCAACAAATCTTCAAATAAAGTATCGTATAATATTTTGAAAATATTTGCATATAGTTCTTGCAAATTTTGTCAGATACACGCAAGTTTCAGAAACATATTCTTTCATAAAGGGCTCCTAATGTTTCCTATATTTTTTCTGAAGTAGAACAAAGTTGCTTACAAAAATTGCACAGGTCCCATCGATGAACTATCGGAATTCCCGAAAATTGCAAAACTACAAAATCATAGTTAGATCATAGTAAATAAATAAATAAATACTTTAATTAAATCTGTTCTAAAAATTGTCTTTAAAAACGGCCACGTACATTTTTTTTGTTGAAAATATGAGTATTTTTTGTGTAATTTGTCCTTAATGTGAAGGTAATTTGAAAAAAGAATTGCCCAAAAACGGCTCGAAATTTTTTCTTTACATATTTTTCTCGAATAGAGGATTTTTTCTTATAAAAATATCGCATATTTTATTTTCAATGAGCTCTCTTAATTTTCAGAAATTTCAAAAATTATAAATAATGTGTAGAGAACGTTTGTGATCTTGTAGCACGAAAAGTTCCTGTGTGTTTTTGCCTTTGTGTACCATTTCCCGCCTTTTCCAACTTCATTCCGCCTTTTTTTCTACCACCCTATTTCGCTTCTTTGTACCCTTTTTCTACACACCAGCTTTACCGTACCTTTCCTTTTAACCCCTCCTATTTTCTCCCAGCTCACTCCGGAGGTGCCTAGCACGATGGCGTAGCCGTTGAGAAGATCACGGGGGCGTCACTAGGTTACCAGCGTCGGCTATGAGGCTGAGGGGGGCAGAAAGGGCACAGGCACCTTGATGGGGGCGTTTCCGTCGGGTCAAAGGGAGGAAGGGCCGTGCAAAGGGAGGAAACTAGATTTGCGGGCCGGCAAATGCTGTGACGAGCGTCCGCGTAGATGCGCCATGCCTCTGTTGCGTGGGGCAGCTGGTGGGCGCAACGGTGGAGATGGGGAGTCTGGAGAGGCGCTAGAATTCGAAAGTTTAATTGAGCAACTGGTTATGGGTCCTAATTCAAATGTTTTTACACGTCACAATTGTTTTAGTAATTTACACTCGTAAGGAATGTGTTTCAAGCTGGTAAGGTAATGCGGTGTAGACTGTTTAGAAGTGTTTCACCATGGTAGAACCTAAAACAGGGGAGTCTAACTTGCAAGGTCTCAAGGATCACAACTAAAATCTTTAATATGGGTCGGACCATATTTACATTATTTGGGCAATTTACACCTGTCTACACTGTAATGTTGGTCTCGGTAGTTTGCCTGGCTGCTCTGAAACGCGAGCGGGGGGGGGAGGATGGAACCATACGTGATATCTGGCCATGCAGCACAGTTGCCGCATAACATAGGAAAACACATTAGGTTGATTTTTGAATTTCTGAAATTACTACCAAAATATCTGAGATCTAATCTTAACCCATTTTCACATTAAGGGGGTGTTTGCCCCGTCAGTGCGCGTGCGCTAGGTGCGTAATGTTCTCGCTCGACATGTATGCACATGCACGGGACTTTCACTTTTAACTTTTGACTAATTACCTTTCGCGAGCCACAATAAATGGCACCGCGGCTCGCATGCGGCCTGCGGGCCGCCAGTTTGACAACTCTGACCTAAAATAATCTTAAGAATGAAAATGGAACTTCAGAGAAGGCAACGATTTGATGGCAAATGAAGGAATGATTGCTTCCTCATTTCGTTTTGCAGTTTCAAAATTCATTTTATAGTAAGCAAGCGGAAAAAAATTAACAAATTTTAGATCCTAATGACAACACATCGGTGGCGAGGAATCGAAACACAAAAATGTGTAGCTAATTTGTACTTATCCTGTCCATTTGTCCATCGGAAAATGTAGATCATCCCAGCGCTATGTCAGTTTCGCGACCATCCAACGCGACGGGGATAATGTTAGCGGAAGTCCATGCGCTGTAACGGCGGGCGGCTGTAACGACGGCGAGTGCGTAGAGGACGCCGCCGTGATGACAGCTACGACTGGGGGGGGGTGGCGTCGGCGGCGGGAGAAAGCGGGCGACAGCTGCCCGCCACACGGCCGCGCGCGCCGACTGCCTCTGTCACAAGACGACGTCCGTCCACCGCGGACACGCCCCCCCGCACCGCCGCCCCCCCCCCCCGCCACGTGCCGACGCCACTCCGCTCTGCGTCCTCGCGCGGACGTCACGTCACGACCGAGGACGTAGCCCACCGCTGCCTCCGACACCCCCGCCCCGCCAAGTCACCACCCGACCCACCACCCTGATGCACCAGTCCGCCCGGCCGTCCTACCGCCCAAAACGACCCAAACTGTAACAATCCAAGATCTCCACGAACAATTTAGATGCAAAGAACAAACATAGCAAGGAATGGCATGAGTAGGAGATGGAAAAAAAAAGAAAGCGGTGTCGCAAGCAAGACGCGACAAAATCCCGATTTGGAAAGTGCGAATCAATAGAATTTATTTGGAGGAACATTTCAAAGGTTATCCGAAGCAAATCGCATCAGGGGTTTAAAAGATATGAGTGATTTTGAAAGTACACTTTTGACGATATAGCTAGAAATTTACAGCCATTGTTATCATAAGAAAGGTAATGTAAAGAAGCGGTTTTTCCTAAAAATTAAGAGAACACGTAAAGCGATTGACATGAAACTTTCGGGATTAACAAAGGAAATCACTCGGAAAATTATGACATTGCTCGCAACTCTGAAAAATATCGAGGAGCTGCAGTAGAGATGCAAATTGAAATTGTATATTTGGAATTTTTACGAGAGAACAATGAATTTTTACGTCACAACTACGTCAAGACGCCGAGCGACGGAAATTAAGCAATTTTGGCGTTAATAAACATTAGGAAATCGTAAAAGAAATAGTAATAAGATGTAAATTGATAATTAAAAGTAGTAATAAAGAGAAATAGCCTGGAAAGGACAGAATTAAGTAAAACGGTATGATATTTTTGGTAAAGACACGTAAGCGATCGGTAAATGTTCCAGAAAAAAAAGGTTGAAGACACAACGCAACAATGACCGGGAAGGATGATGTGTAGCGAGCTCGAAGTCAGACGTGAGGAACAACGCTCCGAAAAAAGATAAAATTTTAGTATGCAATTGTGCGAGAAACACGGTGAACATGAATGGATATAGTGAGTTTAGGCAATGATGTCCGTTATAACAATGCGTAACACAGAAATATTTTATGTGTCGCAGTATATTCAATAATAGGACATTTTGGAGGAAATATAGCACGCGATAGACAGATAATCGCGTTACTAGTTGCGTAATGGAAATAGGATGATAGGGGATGAATGGACGGGAAGAATAGGATGAAAGGACATGCTAAGAAGATACTAGCGAGTTCGAGAAATTTTTGGTAATGTGTGGGGTGATGGAGAAATGCTGCGGGAGAATGGATTTGGAGGATGCTGCGTAATATACAGCGAGGACGGCGCGCAACAATGGTTTGTTGCGGATTACAGCGTTTTCGGCAAAAGGGAAGTTCATGAAACTTTGTTTGTTTGTTTTTTTTGTTATGAAATTCACATTTTGAAGGAGAAGAAA
The DNA here is from genome assembly GCA_011170035.1 of Teleogryllus occipitalis. Taxonomy (NCBI): domain Eukaryota; kingdom Metazoa; phylum Arthropoda; class Insecta; order Orthoptera; family Gryllidae; genus Teleogryllus; species Teleogryllus occipitalis. The sequence goes on along the minus strand of BLKR01000490.1, from coordinate 256,798 downwards.
GATTAAAATTAGCTTCTGAACAAGATCAAGTTCTGTCTTAACGTAAAATAGATTCAATAGATATACAGGTAGAATGCCCATTCGGGTGTGAATGAGTTTATTTATAATTGTCAGTGTGAATGGAAATATTTTGGATTTTGTGTCATGTAATTTAAGTGTATTACATTGTTGATGTGTTTATGTGTTTATTTTGTTTGTCGTTAAGTGTTTTATGTGAGACGGGAGAGCAACGACCCCAGTTTATATATATTTCAACTGAAATAACGAACTAGCACAGGAATTAAAGAAAATAAATAACGGCGAACATCACTTGGTTCGACATTAAATTAAACGAACGTAGTTTAATTGTTGCATGTAGCTAGTTAATGACCTACGCCCACGTGCCCGAATAGTTGTTAGATCCTGTACAGGTCAGCCACAACCTCACACCCAGATTTTATGTGTAAGTAAGAAAATATCGGAGGTTCTGGTGGAGCAGCTAGTCGACGGGCAACCTTGGAGGTGGAAGCTGAGTATAATCAGGGCAATTGATAAGAGCGGGTTTTGGATATTATATTGGCGTTGTAACGCCGGGCGATTATAAAGATTATAGTTGATCTAGAGCAGGTAGTGGTTCATTACATATTTTGGTGCGCCTAACGAGGGGCGATTATAGTTGTTGTATAAGAGGAGGACGGTTCATTACAACACCGGGAGCGATGGCTCAGTGCATCAACTGACGTCACTGCAGCGCCTGTGACAGGGAGGTCCTTGGTTTGAGTGCCGACGGCGGCAGGATTTTCGACACTAGCTTATTAGCTAGGCCGAATTCAGTCGCTGTCTAGAGGAGAATTCTTGCGGCCGGCTGGTCTGATCGGTAGTTTCCCGAGGTTTCTCCAATCAACACCAGACGAATGCCGAAGCCCTAGCAAACAGGCCACAGACCGCGCGATCTTTCCTTCCTCTTTCTTTACTTATCCTCACCCTTACACACACACGTACACTCACATGTACTACACTACCGCACATGCCAGGATATCGGTCGGTGCCCCAATGATGGGTGATACCTGGTTGAGTAAAACCCTCAAATCGACGGTAGGTTGGCGTCGGATCTCGCCATTCAGTGGGTAAGATCACCGCAACATACCAATGAAAAACATGCACTAAACTTACAGGACTAATGACGTCGTTAGTTGACGCGCCCGGAATTACTAACAATCAATCAATCAATCAATCACCAACGACCCACCACTCCCACCAGCCCGCCGCTCCTATCAACGCTCCCTCAACGCTCCCAACCCATTATTCACAAGATGCTCCAACAACCCGCTATGTCTCCATCAGGCCCATCCCCCCATCCGTCTCCAATAGCCTCTATCCACTCCAGTCGCTTCCATCCGTCTCCATTCTCCTACATTCACCTTAAGCACCTCATCCGACTCCATCCGCCCCCATACTTCTCATCCATCCCATCCGTCTCCATCCGCGCCCGTTCTTCTCATCCATTCCATGCGTCTGTATCCGCCCCCGTACTTCTCTTTCAACCCATCCGTCTTCATGCGCCCCCGTACTTCTCTTCTACTTCATCCGTCTCCATCCGGCCCCGTACTTCTCTTCTACCTCATCCGTCTCCATCCGCCCCAATACTTCTCACCCATCTTTTCCGTCTCCATCCGCCCCGTACTTTTCATCCACCTCATCCATCTCTACCCTTCCCCGCACTTCTTATTCACCCCATCCGTCACCATCTGCCCCCGTACTTCTCATCCACCCCATCCGTCTTCATCCATCCCCGTCTTCTCATCCGTCTTCATCCGCCCCGTACTTCTCATCCACCTCATCCGTCTCCATCCACCCCCGTACTTACCTCATCCGTCTCCATTCGCCATCGTACTTCTAATCTACCTCATCCGCCTCCATCCACCCACGTACTTTTCACCCACCTCATCTGTTTCCATCCACCCTCGTACTTCACATTCACCTTATCCGTCTCCATCAGCCTCCGTACTTCTCACCCACCTCATCCGTCTCCATCCACCCGCTATCATCCTATCCGCCCGACCTCCCGCATCAGCTTTACAGCGTCACCGCCAAATTCCCATCAATTCTCACCTTCCCATGATGATGAGCGTGTCGGAAAAGTTAAAATTGTAATTTATAATATTATCGGGCGTCGTTCTAAGTAACCTGTAATAATTTTAGTGTATTTAATTTGTTTCACTAATATATACACCTGAATGGTAAACGATTTGGAATATAACATTTACTCTAAAATCAAGAAATTGACTTGCATCGTTTCAGAGATTTTTTGTTCCATAACGCTGTGCGGATCCGACAAGTTTTGAGTAGCATACATGTTGAATACCAAATCAGTACTTTTAATAAGCACCTTAAAATTAAAAGTTAATTCTTATCATCGGATTTGTGTTACCGCTGATTAGGTTCTGTTTTAGAAAATTAAACGTCTTGCACTGTTAGATTACATTTGTACTTAAGTGTTATTTTTTTATAGTCGAGAATATTACTGAAAACATGAAAACATATTTCATTTCAGTTATTTTAGCGCTCCCAAATAATTGTTTATTAGTTTATATACATAAAGCTTATAATTTATTAATTATAAGCTTTATATACGCGAATAATTTCCTCTTTTCCCAAGAACTGTATCTCTCTTGTAGTTTGATCAATGATGTCACATAGAAATATTGGTTGCAAGAAAATCAAGGCTTGAGATAGACCAATTACATGTAGTTGTATTTATAAAATAAAAACTATTTGAATTATTGGCCGGAAACTCAAATACTCTCCCAGCATCTTCAATGACCAAACGAAATTTCATGATTCTTGCACTCAACTCTGTCAGGGATCCGCTTTTTATCGCCTGCCCGCCATCTAACAGGGAAATGGTCTGTAGTGACCAAATCTTTACCTAATTTTTTTATTTCAGTGATGATAGGTTTCACATGTGTTTTTATGCAATTTTAACTGATGAAACAAATTGGAAGAGAATAAATAATTACATGAAATATACAGTTTTGCAAGTAATTTCTGCACAATAAACTTCCTTTTGTACAGGCCTGCACTACGGTCTAATAAGATACGCAAACTTTAGTCGCACCAGCAAAGCGATGGACGGGGCATATCTTCTGGGAGCTATCTTATTTGTCACTGTATGTGCAGTCCAAAATGATCCTGATATTAGGATTTTTTAGTAACTTCTAACTTGTTGTGTCAGCTCAATCTTTTGTGAACCTCTTGTAACACATTCACTGAAAAACAATCAAGGCGTGTTTCAACGTGAGGGCGGTTTATTGCCTTGTACGCGGCCGAAGGCCTGAAGGAGGTCGTGACGAGATGACGCGGCACCGTGGCCGGAGTGGGTGGGACGGGGGTGGGGGCGGAGCGGGGGCTGGGTGAAGGTGGGGTGGGGACGGGGCGAGGCGGGGGCGGGGCGGGGCGGGGCGGGGGCGGGGACAGGGGCAGGGCGGGACTAGGAAGAACGGTAGAGGGGCGGGTGGAGGGAAGGACGGTGGCGAGGGGGGAGGGGTGGGACGGGGAGGGGCGGGGAGGTACGGGGAGGGAAGAGGAAGGGGCGAGCGGGGGGGGGGGAATTGCGGGGTGGGTCCGGGGCCCGGCGGGACGGGGGAGGGCGGGGGCGTGGCAGGGGCGGGGAGAGGAGCGTGGCGAGGGCGGGGCGGGGGCGGGGCAGTTCGGGGACGGTTGGGGGAGAGGCCTTGGCGGCTGCGGCCGCACCCGGACAGATTACCCGGCGACGAGGCCGCCTCCGGTCGCAGGGCGACCGCAAACACACGGCTTGGCCCGGGGCGCTGCGTTTAGACGCGCAGGGGGCGGGCGGTTGGAGGACGATCCCGCGGCCCTGCGATTCCGGACTCGTTAATTCTACTCAGTGTAGTCTTGAACCATGAAGGAATATTGCACTGTTTTCATATATCACTCTTCTTCTTCTTCCTTCTTTTTCTTCTCTCCTCTATTTCTTCTCGTCCATCTCCATCTCTCCTTCCTATTATTTTTCTCCATTATAGATGACTACTTATGAGTGCTGCTCTACTGGTAAAAAATAATTCGATACTGTGAGCACTATATCTTGGAATTTCTAAGAATTTATTGAACGATCTAAGCACATTCATTACGTTCCGTAGACGAAAGAATATGGGATCTGAACGGTGTTTATCACTAGAGTTTTATTTGTCATGAATTTAGTCATCTTACAATGTTATTGTCATTTATTCTGCCAATTACCTTTTCTAGATAGGTTAATAAAATTGAATATGTCTTTTGAAGATAATGTACATTCAAATATCTTTATTTTAAAATAAATTCACTTTCTTTTTATCTCTTATTTATCTGACTGATAGCATTTGATTACGCGGGAGATATTTGTTCTCACTCCTGCTTTCTGAAACCAAATGTCGCTAGCATTCAAAATAAATCCTATTTACACCTAAGATTGGTACTGAAAATGAGGTTCCATTTGTAAATTTGAAGGAAGGCAGCAAATGTTGAGATCTATGCAAAGATTTTGTATTTAGTGTAGCAGCTCAACAAATAAAAGAGCTACACATGTATTTATTATTGATTTACAAAACGTTTTCATTGAATAATTTGTCACATTTAAATTAGAATATTACAAGTTATTGACACTTTTCTCAGTAATCTTCAAAAAATACTGATTGTTCACAAAGCAATTTGGAGAAGAAATATCTTAAGTCAGAGAGTAAAGTTAAAAAATTCCATTAATATTTTATAAGTGGCAGCCTCACCCTAACTTCGAATGTTTTGGAAGTTCTTGCCTTCCTTTAGTAGAGATTGAGTATCTCCTAAAAAAATTCTTACTTTGACAGAATTCTTACGTTGAAAACTGCGATGAAGATCGGAGATATTACGCACTTTTCTGAGTAGACAAGAACGGATTTGAACGATGTCATATGAAAATAGAATATATTTCGTAATTAATTCAAAATAATATACGTTTAATTCCAATGAAGTCTGTACGTCGTCATTAACAACTCAATTTGTGAGGTGTGAATTAATATTTTACAATATCACCCCCTACCCTGTAAATTTACACCATTATTTAGGTAGTGTCAAACACACTCAGAAAAACTAACACATAAATATGAGCTGAATAATCCCTGCTGTCACATGAGATTTGTAATGGGTTTTCATATTCGATCAATAGCTATTCACAAGAGTTTACATCACAACGTCATGAACGGAAATAATTCAACACATCTGTCAGAAACATTTTTGTCCTTTTAGGCATATTTTCAATTTTTAAACTTTGTTCATAATTATGATTCACGAAAATAAGCGAACACAGTATCCTCAATCAAAAATTCATAACAAACACATTTAGATTGATATTACTTAATATTGTAGACCAAACAGCGCAGGAATGGTAAATACAGTTCAAATTCGTTTACATGTTTAAAATTCTGTAAACCTATGAATAATGTAGTAGTCTAAATGTTACGGTAGATGATGAAGACACGATACTGAGAGAGAAATAACGTTATTTAATTTTGAAACTGTTTCAGACTGTTTTTAAAAACTTTTAAAGCACTTTCCTTCAAACCCTCAATACTTTTGTAGGCTTGAATTTTGCTCATAAAACAATGATAAGAATTGATATTTGAGTCGTACATATTTGCAATTTCAAAAAATGCGTCTTTCATTCTAGATGTATATTTTTCGAAAAAATAATTACTCTCAACTCTGACTAGGTATCCATTGCAAGTGTTCTTATGACCGGTAGAGTTCACCTGAATAGAGAATTATGTTTTACAAAGTCGACCAAATTATTTGTTGCCATCCAGATACACATTATATTCTACATAATACATATATTCTTACTAAAACATAATATTCTTACTAATAAATTACATATTTTTCATATATTTTCTTAATTTTTTGTAACTAAAATAAATTAATAGTTTTAGACGAACAATTTTATTACAACAATTCAACAGTTTTCGTAATAATGGATACGTGTGGCAAACTATACAAATGTTTACTTCCATCTATCGTTCAGTGATGAGCTGTAACAAGAAAAGTCATAGGACTGAGCGCGCGGTGTTGAGCCTGTTCGTGGGTGGTTGGCAGAGAGCCAATACATCTGTCTGGTAAACATTTCTGAGTGGAACAAACAACGGGCAGATGGCCGAGGTTCGCGAAGAAGCCTCTCTCCAGCACCGCAAACATCTCTCCACCTGAGCGACGGCCGCTCGCCCCTCGCGCTTGGGAGGAGCTGATCTCAACGGTCGAGAGCACTGGCGACTGGAGTTGGACACGTTCCGGTAAAAGTAATGTTTTCTGGATTAGAAAAGCAAGGTATATATTTTATTACCAGGTCTATGATGTTCTTGCGTGAAAGTGTTTATTAAATAGTTATCAATAATTCTGATAATGTAGAGCTGGCTACGAAGACCGTCAACCTACGTCTAGAAACGGCGTGCTAAAACGACGAAGAGGATATGTTTTTACGAAAATAAATATAATAATTTGTAATTGTTGGTTCTTATTTATATATTTACACATTAAAGGATTTCTTTTAGAAAGGAATTTGAGCTTACTAGTGAATTAAATTTCTTTAAATTAAAGGTAGTGCGTCCTAGTTGCTTTATTACTTACTCTTATTAACTCGTTTTCAAGACCAACTGCAATGCGAATGCAAGAATATTTTTGCAACATGAGGTTATAGTTGTCAAAGTGTAGACAGTGAGTGTTTTAAGTTCAAAGATTGACTATTTTTAGATGCGGAAGTTAGTGTACATAAATACAAACCATGTGCAACAATGTCACATATGGCCTTTTCAGTGATATAATTATAAGAAATGCATTGGCTTTTACGTACATGTGGATAGCATGTACTGTCTTACAATAGTCCACTAGAACATGCGCATCAGATCTAGATAAATACAATTTCAATTAAATTTTCAGTTTTACTCTCCTCAACCTCACCCCACTCAAACCTGTTTCACTCACAAAAAATAGTGATTCAGGAGTTTGAAAATTATTAAACACTCATTTTGTTAGTTTTAGAAATTAGTACTGAATGTCATGAATCAATATTTTTGGAATTTTTCAATAATTTGATGTAGGACAGGGAATATAATGGTATTCATTTGTAATTTTTGTGCAGTTATTCCTTTTAGGCAATGTAATCACAAGGGAGTTCAATTAGTATCGCATTCTATTACAACTTTTCTTCTATTTTCTGTCTTATATTATTTGACGTGCTTTTTGTATAATATAATATATTTTCCTCTGGTATGCTCGTGCTTCCAAAAACTCCTTTTACAGTCTGAAATTACATTCTTAATCATCTACGTGCCCCACCTCCTGTGCAAGCAACAGAATCTCTGACATCTAAATTTATAAAGATCTAAGCGCATGAAGTTTGATTGCAGTTGTGAAGCTACAAAACAAAGAAAGGTGATTTAGGGTTTATTTGAAAGTTTAAGAAGAGGATCAATATTACATATGACTTACCGTGAAGAGGAAGAGGCTATCCTACAATTAGTGTTTCGATTCGTCTCAAAATATACGCCTAGACGAGCCTTTTCGCTGGTAGAATATTATACTTCATTCCCATATGCCCTACATATTTAGTAAGTTTAGTGCACATGTATTCCCTATAGCAATCCCCTTCGAAGTTTACAAACACATTCTTAGTTATCAGCGAGTCTTATCTGCCGTGCGAACGACAGCAACACCGCCATCAGCTTCTGATGACCGCAGCGAAGCAGCAATCGAAGAGTTATGGGCGCGCGTACAATGCCCTGCGCTGCGTCGCCCCGGCGTTGCTTCGCGCTATCGTGAAATACGAGCGAAGATAAATGGGAGGATTGATCCGGGCGTCAAAGGCAGCAGGGCGCCTCGTGGGATTCGCATCGTGTCCCCAAGAACAGCGAGGGACAGGCGGCGCTCGGGACAGCAGCGGGACTAGGCTGGTCGCGGAGGGGAGAAAGCCGGTGTCAGTTGGAGGGGCATCGGGTGGTCGGGAGAAAGAGACCAAGAGCCTAGCTAACGCCTCCGTTGGGAAACGGGGAACAGGATTGAGCGATCGTAATCTGGAGATGATAAGTAGAGAATGTGATAAGTACATAAGGGAAAAATATGTAGTAAGAAACATCAAAATATGTAGTACATAAATGCATAATGAAAACAGTAAGAATATGTAATAAATACGTAAAATCGGACAAAATATGTAATATTAAAATTAACTTATTATAAAACACATTTACATAATATGATATTACATTTATAAAAAAGTCCTAAACAAATTTTAAAAATAATACAAACGTCTTAAAAATCATTTGGAGAGCATAAATTAATGCACAATTTGCACCATACAACATTCCCATCGGTCGTAAAAGGTTCATCTATTGCTATTCAGGACTGGAGTTTTACAGCCAGACTAGACGCAATAGAAGACATCCTACAAACCAGCGATATCTACAACCAGCAAACCAGTGCACAGTGAAACACTCTCATTGAATGTTAAACGTCTACGATCGCCAAGGTTTCTCCAAAATTAAGGTTAAAGGTCACGAATTGCGCCGTGAGTGATACTTTTCACACCTAAAGATGAGTCGGGTCAGTCTGTGACGCGTTCTTTCCGCCCCTGAGATAAATGAAACGGACGCGCGGGACTGTGAGAACACCACAGGTACCTGGAGGATACAGCACGCAATAATAATGTAGGTAAAAACGCTGATTTAAAAAAAATCATAAGAAATAATTCGTAATAAATTTGAAGAAAATTAATATAATAAAAATATTTTGTGAAAATACCAAAATATGTAAAATATGTAATATAGTATCAAAAATGTAAAAATATGTAACGAAAAAATTGAATATTGTGTTAGGACGGGGCTGATTCGCCCAGTTTACTAATTTGAGAACGGTAAGTAGAAAGACAAAAAAAATGTAATTACACAAAAATCCGGTCTCTACTGATAAGAAACATGTTGACTCAGACTATTTGGTTATTTATTAGTAACTTTAGATTGTGATAAAGAATTCTAAAATATTGTAATGTTTACAGTTAAATCAGATTATTTTGTTGTAGCATTAGTGACGACTAGCGCAACCATGCAAGAACTCATAATAAAACACGATTCTTTCTTTTTCCATTCTAATTCGTATGAAGGGAAACACATGTTCTCAAAAGTGTTTAAAAATAACATACATAAAAGCAATAATTCCATTATGCACAACCTTCGTAACTTCTGTAACTTAACGAATGTCACTAAACATGGATTCTAATCTGCAAGAGGAGGTCGGTAGATCAAACACAATGCTTAATAAATTGCTTGTATTATAATATTATAATCCGATTATTCGTTCTGAACATTAATAAGAATTACACAGTTTGATAATAATCGTTCAGTATACATTGGTTTTAACATTTAAATAACTAAGATATTTAATAGACATTAAAAATGTTGGACATTTTCTCAATGAGGAATTTGCATATGACCGCAAATCGTCAAGGCGGGGAGTTGAGAGACTGGAATGGAGAGAGAGAGAGAGAGAGAGAGAGAGAGAGAGAGAGGCAGAGAGAGACAGATAGAGATAGAGTTAGAGAGATAGGAGAGAGATATAGAGAGGGAGAGAGAAAGAAACACACACAAGCGAACGAGCGGGCGGGCGGACTGTCGTATGGCTTTCGTTCCGTCGGTCGCAGCGGTGAAACGGAGCACGCAGGAACAGCATCTAGACGCCAGTAGAAGAAGCACCAGCAAATCCTGGCGGCTGCGGGAGCTGAGGCAGCCTTGCTGATATCACACTGCTTTGCGGCGCGTGCGTTTGACATATCGTACGCAAGCTTCTTGCAAGCGATTTCTTCCATTCGCCACTAAGATTCCGAGGCTACTCAGGTTTCTAGAAACGAGGTCTCCTTTCCGTGAGAGATGGTAGAAAAGAATTGTATTTCTTACTTTTTTATTTTATCTCTAAGACTAATATCGAGATGACGCAGGCAAACGCCGATGGCATCACAGAAAAATCTTGAATCATTGCTCTTGTCTCGTCTTTACCCCTCTATTGTCTTGGTGACGTTTCACCGTTCCAACATTTTTTGCAACTTTGTTGTTCTATTGTTACCGTAGGTATGTAATTATTTTATTTCGTTTCACTAGGTACATTATACCAAAAACAAGAGAAATTTGCAGAATATCCATTTTTTACTTTTATCAGAATCAGAATATTTGTTATATTCTCTTTAACATGACTAAACTCTTTTATTCTACGATCTTTTGTTATGTATTTATTAGATTTTTTATGTAACCTTGAGTTAAGGGAACCACGCCCCCTATTTTTATTTCTGCATCAAGCATACACATAGTTTTGTAGTATAGTCCACTTTACATCGGAAATGACAATCAAGTCAGTTTTAGCGCAATAAGATAGCAATATGATGAAAAATCTTGAAATTGCATATTTTTCGATTTTTATTGGATCGTGTGTTCTGTTTTATTCTCTTTTCAATGCTTTAAACCATTTCTTTCTACGTTTCTTAGTTATTGAGTCAATATTTTTTTTCGATGCGAGTGTCAACCGTCAAGCTCTTAGTGAGTGAACTTCAAATGCATTTTCAGCACAGTCATGCACGCCAAACATCATAAATAATAAACTATGAAATATAATATAATTATTTTTTCAGCATGTAACTAATGGTTTGCTCGAGTGAATGACTCAGAATAGATCGTGTCACAAGTCTCTTTAGTTGTCACATTACCTTTACTAATCTAGTTCAATCCCTACAATATAAAATTGTGATTAATTAAAAAACAATTATTAAACGCTATCAGTTTGTTGTAGAGCTACGTTGTCTGAAGGAAAAAGCTCTATTTTGGTTAATGGTTGGTTTTGGTTATTTATATTAATAAACAATAATAGACATTTTTTTAGAAAATATTATTTGATCTCTAAAAGCATAGAGCAATCAAATATCCAGGGGAAAACAAAATATACTCAAAATTCTTGATATTTTAGGTAGACACCAAGCCTGACGTGAAATAAGTTTCACTCATCTTATAGGTACTGTAATGTCTGACAAAACTGCCCTGCAAAATACGTATAATTTCTGAGTTTTGGACCCTGTACCAATTTTTTTCGTTGATGACGAATCTCGAAAAGCATTCTAAGAAAGTAATTGCGGTTGACAGTCACTACTTCCACCTTTCGTACATAAACAAACATATCCACAGAAGGAGGGCTTTCGTGCTCTCTCTCTCTCTCTCTCTCTCTCTCTCTCTCTCTCTCTCTCTTGTCTCTCTCTCTCTCTCTTGTCTCTCTCTCTCTTGTCTCTCTCTCTCTCTCTCTCTCATCACGTAATTGACAATGTTTTTTCCTATCAATGAATCTTAGATCCACGTGAACTTATGTAATTCGCATTTTACGGTATTTATTTTTCCCAAGATTTAAAATCAAAGAGAAAATTTTCTCAAAATTATATCTTTTGCCGTGGAAATACGCTGAAATCGCATTTTAGGCAAATAATAAGGTCATATTTTTAGAGTTAATTAAATATAGGTTATTATACTTAATTACCTATTTAATAAGCTAAATTAATTCTTTATTTCAATTCTTAAAATTACATTTTCAATAATTATATCATGCATCAAACAAAATTACATGCGTCGAAAACGGAATTTGATTTTGTTCTGAATTATTTATGAATTCATATTTAGGGAAATGCATCTATTAAAACAATAGTTTTACAGTTTTCAGCTGTAATTATAATCAACATTAACAAAATAAACATAGGTTTAAGTAAAAGCAAATGCTTTGTAGGTGATGGAATGAAATCAATTACAGATACTTTAGTGAATCTTCATTAAAAATCTTAAATTTCTGATGCTTGGTAAATGAAAAATGCCGTTAAATAAAGCAGAGTTCAATTAACAGTCATTTATTTCATAATAAAAGAACGATGTATTTTTTAAACTTTTGCCTTATTGAGAAATGTAATTTTAGAATATCTGCACAAGTAACAATGAAATGAAGGAGTAGTGAAATTGACACATTGTTTTCATGATTAATTTCTTTATATTCGATAAATTTTCAAAATTATTATTTTTTTTGGAAGATCAATTGTATTAATTTAAAGAATAATTGAAGCAATATTAATTTATATTTGTTCTGTAGCTTCTATAAGAATATTTTATGCATCAGAAAGTGAGCAGCAAAATATAACAACACTTGTAAGCCTGCAATATTAGGGACGTTCACACCTGTGTTAATGTAAACGTCAATTCACTCGTGTTGTCCCACACGAGAGAGGTCACGCAATGCTCAAGTTTATTTCACTATTAATAAAACAATAATATAAATTTCAATTCTAATTATAACAATCCAAATATATGAGCTGATAGACTACCATTTTCAGCCTATAAATTGCTAATATCCTGTTATTTGTTTAAAGTTCCTCGCTGTTGCAATTCAAAGGGAAATATACAATTTAAAACAATGTTTTTGTTTTAGAATTTTTTTCAGAATACACTGTAATAAGGGCTTAGGAGAACGTTTATTTGTTATCCAGTATTTTTTCCACAACAATAACCCTTAATGTGTTTAATGTTTTAAATACATTTCTGTAATGTATTTAATTACATAAAACAATGTCCTTGTTAAGATAACTAGATGTATCAATAAATTAGAAACAATCAGTTAAAAAATATTTTGTTTTCAGTTTGTGAACAATAACGGTAACTATTGGTCATGAACATTGATAATAAATAACTTACGAACATATAACACGGTCGATACCATAATCGTAAAACCCGCATAATTTAGTCTTTCTTGCTCTTTGTAGAGTTCTCTGCTGTCATCCTCGGCCTTTTGAGAATTTTCATGGAATGTCAGTAAACACGAGTGTCAAATTCCAAAATCACCAGTGCTTTCAACATTTGCTATCCATAAGTACGTTTATATGGGGAGATGTGTCCGTTCTAACTTTTCGAAACAGGTTCAATAAAAATATTTTTTTGTATTCGTGGACAGAGAGTAGAAAAGTGGGTGTCTGGGCTCTTCATTTAGAAGCATACTGTTCCTCAGTTTAAGAGATTTTCATTACCTTAATATTCCAGTTGATACCTGAAGGCTTTCCAAATAGAGCAACTTTAGTTATCAGTTATGCTTCGCCAGTCCAGCACACGAAATACTCGTTTCATTTATTCTCTTGCTTAACGTAATCGCTTCGAAGACCGGTCGTCTACAAACTTCTAGGAAAATAATGGGTGGAAGATAATCACTTTGGCTAATGAGAATGCGATGCGAAATTCAGATAAAAGAAATCACGCCTCTGTTATTTGCACTTGATGACTGCTGCTTGGCAGCTTTGCTTGACCCAATGCTCCCAAGCCAATTGACTCAATAACTCAAGCTTTGCGATTCTGACCTAATGAGATTCTCTGAACATGTTAATCGCCATTTCATGACAAAGTGTCTACCAAACAAGGGAAAATGTCACTGAGTAACCTTGTGTCATAAAATTTCCCACCGCATGTGCTTGATCGAAAGTGATTATCTTCGAGTCTCATACATATCCTAAAATCTTGTAACATTCATTTTGAAGCTCACTCTATGGTCTCTGTAGGTTGGGAAAATCCCTTCATCCTCTGATACGAGCCGATGCGACATCGGCCGTCTCCTGATACGCCCTAGAACAGACGATAAGCCACTCGCCACACCGTGCGGTCCAAGAGAGGTGGCTCAGAACATCAACTGATGTTACTGCAGTGCCTCTGACCTCTGACCGCCTGTGTTCTAGTCCCGACGGTGGCCGGATTTTTCACACAGACTATGTAGTTCGGTCGAGACATTTTCTCTGTCTCTGGGGGAGAATTCTAGCGGCCGGCTGCCCTCTTCGTATTTTTCTGTGGTTTCTTCGATAAACACCAGGCGAATGCTGGAGCAGTACCCTAACAAACGGGTCAGGGTTAAAGCGCAATCTTTCGTTCTCCCTTGTTCTATCCTCACCCCTTATTTACACACACAAACACACACACACACACACACACGTACATGCACTACTCTACCACACATGTTAGGAGCATGTCGTGTTCCAGAAAACCCCGCTAGACGTCAGGTAGGTCGGCGCCGGATCCATCGAGGGAAGATCACCGCTACATCCCGAGGAAAACATGGAATACACGTATGGGACTATTGACCTTAGTAGTTGACGCGTCCGAAATCACTAAGCAATCAATGAATCAATCACTTAGCGCTGTTGGTGAGAGGCTTGAGAACTCCCGTCTAAACATGACAGACGGTTACCATGGAGCGTAACAATGCTCTTGGAACTCCACACTCCTCGTTGTGCTCACTGGAACCCCTTAGTCTCGCCGATATCTGGTCGCGATGACGTCGTTTGTTTTTTATCCATTCTCTCCGTACTTCTGCAGTATTATTCGGTGTTTGTACAACGCTCATTCTGTGTGCTCATGAATGCTTTCTTGATTCCTGCAGAACGTATTCGTGATCTCTTTGCCGGCGTCTTGTTGACTCACGCAAGACACTGACTACGAGACATTGCCGATCACCTTTGAAGAAACTAGATCTTTCAGAAAACCCTACGAGTTCCAAGACGAACGGTTCTGGTTTGAAGACGTCATAAGGCAATGCACTTGTTTGGGGTATAGCGTTTATATTTTTAATAGATGAATCTTTTTCCTTCATCCAATGCCTCTCAAAGCTCGATCAACTTTCTTTCAATATTATATTTCAGTTTAATAAGATGTTAGCTATAGAATCATCATTGAGTGAATAATCAGTTTGATGGAATGTGTAACACGCAATTCATGTAGAGGAAAGTTACGAAAGCACGAACCTATAACAAAAATTGCAAAACCATTTGCAAAACCTATTACATTCATATTTGCAAAAATATGAAAAAACCTATTACATTGATCTTTTGAACCAATTTTGTTGAGCTGACTGTTGCCTATTGCTCCTGAACAAACTGAGTATTATATTTCAATAAGTCTAAGAGACAAAGCAAACTCAATACGGAATAATTAATTTCAATATTAAATTAGTTATTCTGATGTTGATTAATTATGTACTATCTGACCACTGGCTAAATTAAACACGTTTTGTGGCTTGACCACAATTCAATATGTGTCTATAATTAAAGGTGAAAATAGAACAACTTGATACGATAATGTGAACCGAATTAAAACCTCATTACCAACATATTTTCTCATTTTGTTAAAAATATACATTGTCAATGTGAATTCTAAAATACTTCAAATTAATCAGATAGGATATCAGGCTCAAGATAATAAATTATAGTTTGTTTTGAAAACTGAAAATCATTTAATTGTTTCTTAGACTTTATTATTCCAATGCCAATAAACGAATAGAAAAATATTGATATACAAGAATGTCAAAAGTACACATCTCATTTTGAGGAATTGTTAAGAACCGTACAAGCCCAGAACGTTTACAACTTAATATGTTTTTACTGATTTCAAGGAAAAAATACTTAAAGGTCCAAAACGGTTTTTTGTTAACTCAATTCTAAAGAACGCTGGTTGATGATCATTTTACAAAATATTTACAGTGATGTTCGAAAATTAAAATGAAAAACAATTCCTTAACACCTAACAGACTACACAGGTTTTGACCTATAGTGTCAACCATTCAGAAGGAGATAAAGGTCACTAATACATTCATTATGTGAGTGTACTGCAGACCAGGAAACTCACAAATATACACAAAAGTGCAAAGATTTGCGTACTAATAGATGAGCTAGAAAAACTAACCATCTGAATCAAATTGCGGCGATTGTATGCATATGTGCTTATAATAAAATACGTATTTGTTCCTGAAGATTTAGGCAAATGTAATGCGTCCAGTCTCCGAATATGATACAATGGATTCGCCCAATTGCAACACTGGTGACGGTGATTAAAGCCGTTGTCAGAGTGGAGACTGAAGCTGATTGTGTTGGAAAAGAGTGATTACAGATCTGGAATTGAGTTGTAACATTGCTGGTCAAATTTGCGATAAAGATTTAGAAACGATTGGAAAAGATTGGTTTTACGTAGAAAGTCAGCATGACTGAGTGCCCTCTTCAAGGCGGATACATAACCCCCGGCATGGAAAGATATTTGTAAAATACTTGAAAAGCCATGTTTCTTAAGTAGGGATGACCAATACCATAAAATAAAATGCATAAAACAAGGAACGGATATAGAAATATTCATCTTTGGGTCAATTGTTCATTATTGTTGAGTTCATTGTTGAGTAGAATGATTTACCTGCAAAGAGGTTATTGGTTCTTACCGGGAGCACGCAAGTTAGACGTTCGAGAGTTCTCGAGAGCACTAGAGTAAAGTGCATTGATGTGCAGTGAATTGCAATAACGTTTAACTGAGTCCCTACGGAGTAGAGAGAAAGTTATGTAATGTAGCGCGAAAAAAACCCTGTGAATTGTCGACAGAAAAATATTATTGCAGGGCCCTGTAACGGAAAAGTGGATAAATCTAGTTGCTAAATGCAGGAAAAAATTCTCTATCACCTAGTTTAGCCACAATCCAAGTTTTATGGGTCCTTGATATCGAAAAATTAAATGTTGGCAAAATCGAATGTCGGTCCCTCTGTCTGTCCGCCTGTGAACACCCTAGCGGCTAAACCGTTCTTCTATTTTGAGGCTACATTATATGTGTGTGTGTGTGTGTGCGTGTGTGTGTGGTGTGTGTGTGGTGTGTGTGTGGTGTGTGTGTGTGATGTGTGTGTGGTGTGTGTGTGTGTGTGTGTGTGGTGTGTGTGTGGTGTGTGTGTGGTGTGTGTGTGTGGTGTGTGTGTGTGTGTGTGTGGTGTGTGTGTGGTGTGTGTGTGGTGTGTGTGTGTGTACTTGGATGTTCTGAATGGTTCAGACGCAATAAGCAATTAAAAGTTGATTTGAAAAAATGCGATCTAGGCAAAAATTTACATTGCAGAAATGAAAACACACACAAACATGTAAATTGATTATTATATTCAAAAGAAACGAATTTATTTGTTCAGAAATAAAAATTAACCGACAAATAAAAATGCCGTCGAATTGTGTGAAATGGGTGCTTTTTAATTTAATCGTATATGTAATATTGAAGGTATGTTTCATGAAATTATTGTTCCATGCCATTGTTTTAAGTGGTCACAGTTTACAGTGGTCCATTTTCCCATGGACAGAATTATCGGGGTTTCCGTTTATAGAGGATATTCAATATGTTGGCGATCCACTACCCAAAGCAGAGGGGTAAATTGAATGGGAATTTCATAATTGTTTTTGTGTTTGAAAGCATGCATTGCAAAATAAAAATATTAATGACATCAGGCAAATAATACATACAATAGCAGACATTTTTTCCAGCTTCCCTTTAGTCTTTAAGTTCCTCAGTTTTGAAGAATATATCATATTCTGATCTACTTTTTCCCTTTTTATTGTATTTATTTTCAAACTGGTAAGTGTATTGATTATCTAGTTTTACAGTGGCCTTGAAAATATGAGTTATTATCTTAATGAGTTAGACATTAAATAATCGTCTGAAGTACATAAATTCTGGTGTACATTTTAATTATGGTTGAATTAATTTTTATTTACTGATACTCTCTTGAATCATTGGGCTCTCTAAGGAAAAATAACAAGGAAAACTAAAATTGTTCTCGTCCATACGAATGAAAGAGGTAGTAGTCGACCGTTAGGAAGAATGCACTTCACCGCTTACAGCCAAAGACAATTGTACAGTCACTACAATCGCTGTAAAACCTCTAATTTTCGATGATTGTGCTGAATATTTACTGATTTGGAAATGAGATTGTTCTGCTTTTAACGTAATGAAAGCAAAGCACCGCCACTTCAAACCGCCGCGCCTGTGCTTCAGTAAAGGAGCGTGGCCTTTGGATTCCGCCAGCAATGCACGTTTGCAAGGGCAATGTACCGAGGGCGATCGTCTCCCCCACCCCGCGCATCGCTGGGGCCGCGTGCGACGCGCCTCGCGGGGCGGGCGTCATGTCCCGGACACGCGCGATTGCCCCCACGGAGAATGATCGGCGCCGGGGCGGCGTAGGGACGGCTCTCGACACTGCCCACGCGCCCGATGGCCGACACTTAGCGGCGATGGCTGCCTTCACGCCGATTGGGCTGCTGCGATGCCGCCGCCGCCGCCCCCACCGACGACGCCACCGCCACTGCCGCCGCCCCCTCCACTGCCGCCGCCGCCGCCGCCGCCGCCGTCGCCGCCGCCCGTCCGCAGACTCAATCGCCCACGGACGCGCACGACCTTCCGCTCGCTCACTCGCCCGCGTTACATTCCAGACCCACCCCCAATCGCTCGTATAAAATACCCACTTGCCCAGCCACAGGCACATCCACGCCAATACAATTGCAACCAACCACCCTACTACCTAACAAACCACACTACCAATCGTCTAAATACATACCCAACCACTCATAAGCAGTATCATCCACAGGTAGCATGGTCCATTCACACAAGTGCTCATACGTCCTCTCACAGAACTGAAATCCCACATCCACTATCAATCGCTCAAATCTACAAACAAATGCAGTCACAACCACCAGTGACCAAACCATCCATCCACACATCCTCCCCCCTACTCACCCACCCGCCCATCCAATCATTATCCTCTTCAATTGTTCAACCACATACATTCACATTCTTACCAATTGAACTCAACCACCCATCTTAACCAACCTAGCATTTTATATACTCTCTTGGCGAATCTCATACGCACATTCTCATCCCACCAACCTACTTCCATACCTAACCGCTCAATCACATGTTCAGTCGCCCATCTCATCTACTACTAGCGCAACCATCTGACAAATCATTCACCCACCCACTCATTATCCCTTTAAGCAACCTATTCACCAAGAAAACCGTCTTACACTCTCGCATCTACATTCCTCTCACCAAATGTCCGTTCACACACAGAGACGTCCACATTTGCGATGACTCGGGCAAGCCACCCCGTATGACTGCACGAAATTCTTCTAGCCTCACCACCAGCAGTTCACACTGCCCATCCCAGCGCGCGCACCAAC
The DNA here is from genome assembly GCA_011170035.1 of Teleogryllus occipitalis. Taxonomy (NCBI): domain Eukaryota; kingdom Metazoa; phylum Arthropoda; class Insecta; order Orthoptera; family Gryllidae; genus Teleogryllus; species Teleogryllus occipitalis. Next base: position 237,738 of record BLKR01000490.1, on the reverse strand, counting down.
CTACTACACATCAGTGCTTTTGCATGTCCCGCCTTCCACACCATCGTTCCCTCTTTCACCACTTCTGCACATGGAAATCATTAAGACATCACCATCTATTCGCTTCATTCTGCTATAATCAAACCTATTATGTAAATGTACTACTTCTCTACAATTACTCTGTTTCTTCACTGTTGCTCGTGGCGATCCATTACTCTCTGAAGCTTTATTTCAATGACCATGTATATTCTCATATATTCATCTTCCACCTCATACATCATTCTCTCTTTCATTAAATGGATTGTTTTCTATTCATGTGTATACGTTGACATCTATTGTTAGAACATAACTAACCTCTGGTCACACCTGTCATGTTACCTTTCCATTGACGTATGTTCAGTCTTCTCTAAGCAATTCAAAAGTTTATATGTAGTATATAAATTTTACATTATACAATATATAATATAATAATTATAATATTATTATACATGTATTATTAACAAGTTTATATATAATATAAAATATTGAATTTCTTTGAGTTTTCCAAGAAATTCAATATTTTAACATTTGTGGATCCTCATTTCTTGCACTTCTGATTATCGCGATTATTCATATTGTCGTTTATATCTGCAACCCGTTTATTAAATGTTTACCTTTTCCGTTACAACTTTTCAATCAATCCACCTGTATCCCCCTACTTTGTATGTTTTGCCATTCTTGTTCCATCTCTTTATTTAACAAATTTATCCAACCTTTTGGCAACATCTTTGATTCTTGTTATTCGAACAAACTTCCACTTTTACTGGGATCAAATAATTAACATTTTATAATATTACTGTAATATTGTATAATGACCAACTGTCCGACAATACCGATAACAGCTTATTGTGAAAACACAATACGTAGACAATTACCAATATTCGGGCCTGATCATATCCTTTAAGAATCCCTCGCAATCGATATTAGAAAACAGGGCATCACAAGTATGGAAAAAATTCTGGTCGTTAAAGTTCGTATAATTGAACAATAGCTTTAGCTTAAAAATAAAGAGAGACATTATAAACACATGTGTCCTTCGGCAATTTTAGACAGTTCTCAGGCATGGTCACCAACGGAAAAGGAGAAAATGTGGTAAAAATATGTCAAAGGAAGTTTGAAAGGAAAATATTAAGTACAAGTCAGGGTAAGGGTGCACGGTATCCGGCTTCAGCCAATGAGCTTCAGACAGCAGGTTGCGTCACGATATTAGCGAGAATTTTAAATGCAGCCAAATACCAAAATTATCACATCGTTACAAGACATTGAAACATATTTATGAAGCATTTCTTTAAAATATTGCATCTTGTACACCTTCATCGTGTTAATTTTGGATGGTTACCGTTAAAAATTGTCATTTTAGATAGATAGATAGAAATTTATTCTACAATTGGGCAAATGATGCCCGGTGGCAGAATGCAAAATTACAATTACAAATAGAATAATATATAAAAAATAAATATAAACAAACAAATTGACTGTCACTTCCTATAAATGCAGATGGCATTTACATTCCTATACTAAACATTAAAATGCATAACACTACCATATAAATGAATAAACTTACATATTACACAAATATACATACAAACATATACGCGTATATACATAGAGAGACGAAGGAACCCTCACCTACACACCAATCAGAACTTATTCAGTCATATTCAGAAGAAATGAAATCACTTCACTTCACTGCACTGCATATAACTTTATCTAAATATTAATTGTTCAATACTTTTTCTGTAGACTATGCATAATCGCACCTTTCACTTCACTTCACTTCACTTCACTTCACTATACGTTTTCACCCTACTGACTAATTTCCTATACTTTTTTTCTAAACCCTCGCGCTGAGCAAGGAGAGGGCTCAAAATCTGCCGCAGGCAAATCGTTCCAATCTACTATAGTTCTGTTTACGACCACTTTCAACTTTTGTACCACTTTCAAAATGTTTATCAACATTACTCTGCTAACATAGCGTCCAGCGTCTGGACAAAGTGCCCATGCTGTTGTCACATGGTTTGTGACGGAAACTGGTGATGAACAGAACAAGCAAAAATCATTGCTCCGGAGGAACTCACCCACGTATTTCCACCATGGTATAAATCTAAAGGACAAAGTTAGAAATGCTGACATTGGACAATGAACAAGTCAAATCGACGTAGATCAATACACACGTCTTTTAAAATGGAACTGGGTAGGACATGTAATGAGGTGAACACCAGCAGATGGACCTACAAAATTACAATATGGGATCCAAGAACTGGGAAGAGAAATATCGGAAGACACAGAGCACGGTGGTCAGACGATATAGTAAGAACACTGGGAAGACTATGGACAAGAACAGCAGGAGATCGCACAAAATGGAGAGAAGTTATTGACACACTTGGCGAAGTCGATAGGGAAAAATATAAAACAAATAAAAAGGAATAGTGACACAAAAATAAAGAGAACAACAATAAGCGAAGTGATGCTATGTAACGTGATAACTGATAAGTGAAGTGTCAGCTTATTTAGAACTTTACAATATAAGCGGGCTTTGCCCTAATGAGGAATGTGAATGGGCTAATAATAATAATAAAATAATAATAATATAATAATAAAATAATATAATAATAATAATAATATAATAATAATAATAATAATAATAATAATAATAATAATAATAAATATCTGCTTCTATTCACTCGCGCATTATTCTCCTTAACGTTGTTTCATCTAATGACTCACATTTTTAATAGAAACATTTTCATTTCCTTTACCTCTAGACCACTTTCTTCGCATAACTTTATATCTTCTCTTATAGGCTTATGTGTTAATTTTCTCTACTTCGTTTTTTATTTCCTTCTTTCTCTCATAACCTTTCTTAAAAATTACTCTTTCGTTATTCGTCCTTTTCTCTCTTATCATTGTTATTCGAATTAGACATCCCATTCGTCGTCACAGCATATTTGACTTTCCAATATTTCGTTTCGTATCGTTTCCTTGTCCTTCCAACGCACACCGCATCTCTTATTTGCTCAGTGAGATTACTGGATTCCTTCCATCCAACTCGCTCTCATTCTCTAGCTCCACTCGCTTCGTCATTGCCCTCCCGCTGCGTCCTGTTTCTCCTGGCCTCCGCGCAGTCCTCTGTTTCTGCGTCGCCCCCTCCCCGCCTTATCAACCGCCGCATGCCGTTCCAATCGGAGGCGACTCATTTCGCTTTAGCGCTGCCCCAATCGAGCGCGTAAACATTTGCTGGCCCGTTTCGTTTCCGTTCGCAATGAGTTTCGAGGAACGTTCGCCGGCCCGCCCGTCACCCTGTCCCCGCCGCACCGTCTTCCTCGCTGCGTCCACACCACATTCCTACCCCGCGCCAGCCTGTCTTCTAGCTCTCTGCCACCCAACTCGGTCCCCGCCCCGTCCCCATCCCGTCGCCGTCCCGTCGCCCCGTCGCCGCCCCGTCGCCGCCCCGTCGCCGCCCCGTCGCCGCCCCGTCGCCGCCCCGTCGCCGCCCCGTCGCCGCCCCGTCGCCGCCCCTTCCGTCGTCGCGCCCCTTCCGTCGCCGCCCCTTCCCGTCGCCGCCCTTCCGTCGCCGCCCCTTCCGCGTCGCCGCCCCTTCCCGTCCCGCCTCGTCCCGCCCCGTCGCCGCCTTCCGTCGCCGCCCCGTCCGTCGCTGCCCGTCCGTCGCCGTCCCGTCGCTTCCGTCACCGCCGCCCCTTCCGTCGCCGCCCCTTCCGTCGCCGCCCCTTCCGTCGCCGCCCCTTCCGTCGCCCCCCTTCCCGTCGCCGCCCCTTCCGTCGCGCCCCTTCCCGCTGCGCCGCCTTCCGTCGCCGCCCCGTCGCCGCCGCGGCGCCCTTCCCATCCCGCCCCTTCCGTCGCCGCCCCTTCCGTCGACCGCCCCTTCCCGTCGCCGCCCCGACCCTCCCCGACCCCGTCTGTCCCGACCGCACTCCGACGCCCCCCGCTGCAACCCACTCCATTCCAATCCAACCCAACCCATCTCGTCCCACTGGGTAGGGTGGGTCAGGACATCAGGTGTTGCCCCTACAGTGCCTCTGAGCGGGAGTACTTGGATTCAAGTCCCGACGATGGCAGGATTTTCGACACTAGCCAGTGAACTAGAACGTGTTCAGCCTCTGTTAGAGAAGAATTCTAACGGCCAGCTGCTCTGATAGGCAGATTTTTCGTGATTTCTCCTATCAACACCATGCAAAAATGGGATCAGTATAGTAACGAACAGGCTACTGGCCGCACACAATCTTTCCTTCCTCTTCCTTGACGTATCTTCACTCCTTACATACATGCACTACGGTACCACACATATCGGGAGACTATTCAGGAGCTTATTGCGAGTAATCCCGGCTGTGGCGTTGCCCCGCTGGTAGGAGATACCTAGATGAAAAAAATTCCGTCAGCCGACGATTAGGTCGTCACCGGATCTTAGCATCCACCGGGCTCATTGAATCATCATGTCCCATCCCCGCCTTGTTCATACCACATCCTCGCCACGTCCAGATCCGTCCCCGTCACCTGGCCCCATCACCATCCCCACGACCTCTCCATAACACCTCCCTCCGCTCCCGCCCCGTCCCCGCCCCTTCCCCGCCCGGCCCTCACCCCGCCCCGCCCCCGCCCCCACCCCGCCCCTCTGTGTCCCACCCCGAACCTGCCCCGCCACAGTCCTGCCCCGCATCCGCCCCGCGCCTGCTGCCTCACTCGCCCCTCAACCCTCACCCGCCCCGCACCCGCCCCGCATCCGCCCCACACCCGTCCCAACCCCCCCATGCCGTTGTCTTTGTCGCGCACGAGAAGGGCTCCACCTCGCTTAAGCCGCGCGCGTTCCAAATGAGCGCTTTCGTTTAGTAATTGGAGTCTTTGACAGGGCGCGCTTGTGTGCAGACAAACCGGTTTGGTTGCCCATTTGTGTTCTGGAAATTCGCCGTATCACAATGGGGATTATGTACAATGCTCGGGTCTATTTAGTCCAATGCGAGCACTGATTGTTATTCGTGAGCTATTGTATCTGCGATGTTGCAATATTTGAAGCGCTAGTAATTGTCATAAAATGCAGGTCCGCAATGGAAGACTTTTTTAGTTTTGGGATATTGCTGTGGTTATTTGTTCTCAGATAAATTTGTAATAAATGTCCATTTTGACAGCTGTGAATTTTCTCGCTTTCCTTTGATAGAGAGAGAATAGAAATGCAAAACATATGTCATTCGTTTGTGATTTTAATCGTTATATTCTAGATCATCCTCAATGTATTTAAAAATAGGTGCTACGAGTACATTAAATTTTTTAGTTTCTCTCAATTGACCTAAAACGTTTCTTGCTGAGTGAAACATACATTTTCATTGTTTCATTATTCTCTAAAATATGATTTCTAATTATTCATTGCAGCACACAAACATTGCAATGTTTCTTTGATGACACTACGCATAAAACAAGTATATTTTAGAATTAATATGATGGTGCATTAGATGTGTGACTGATGTGGCACATTTGTGTGAATCCATATAAATTGATAGAAAAATATAAATTGATAATTTATTGATTTATTTTTGTGTACGTATTTTCATAGAATATAATTTGATTAATCACAAACAATGACTTTTCTACAGTTTTCTTGTGAGTTATTACTTACAACTTTTGTACAAATGAGAGCATGATAATAACTTTTAAAAATAATTGAAAGTCATCACACACCCATTTATTGCTTTCACTTATTCTTAATAGAGCTTTCAATTCTGTCATTGTTATTATTATTATTGTTATTATTATTATTATTAATATTATTACTATTACGATTATTATTATTACTACCACTATATTATTATTATTATTATTATTATTATTATTATTATTATTATTATTATTATTATTATTTAATAACCACAGTAATCATGTTGCCCAAGAAATAACGAAAATGTATGGCTTAGTGTGTAAGTGATATTACCTGCCACCTCGTAATTCAACGTATTTGCCAGACAGCTGAAGCAAATGGAAACGTCAAGCAACTTGCCACTTTTTTTCGCAAACGCACCGCCCGCGAGATCGTCCTTTCCCTGACCGCCCGCAGCCGGTTCTCTGGCGGGGGAGGAGGCGCAAGCGTGGGAAAGAACACACCTTCGCTGGCCGCCGCGCGATGACAGCGCCGCCCCCGCCACGCCCCTCCACCCTCCGCCCCCCCCCCGCCCCACGGAGGGAAGTTTCCCACGAAGAAGACGTTTAAACAAAAGTTGCGCCGACGCCGCCACTGCCCGGCATCCTCTCGGCCACGCGAGCCCACCCACCGCCCTCTTAAGCCTTGCTCACTCGCCGTGTTGCCACACGCCCAATCCGCCCCGCCCACTCCTTCCTACCCATTCCCGTTCCGTCCCCCACACCCCCTCTTCATTATTATTATTATTATTATTATTATTATTATTATTATTATTATTATTATTATTATTATAAGCCTCTGGGAAGATTCATGGGGAGCGTACTAGCTTCCCGTGCTGTGGTCCCTGGTTCGATTCCCGGTCTAGGCAAAAATATAGTTGTGGCTTTCCCATAAAATCGTCCCAATTCCTGTTTAGCTGCGTGACGAAGAAAAGTTCAACCAGGCGGATCTTGCTAGTTACGGTGAAGAGAATACGTCATGTTCGCTTCTTGTCGCTCTTACCCCCAGCGAGAAAATTTAACTAGGCCCAGGCAATGGGGACACAGGTAGCTAGCCGGCTAAGTCGGACTACCGACCCAATAACGCCAATTACATACATTATTATTATTATTATTATTATTATTATTATTATTATTATTATTATTATTATTATTGTCATTGTTATTATTATTGTTGTTATTATTATTTTATTTTCTCACAGCTTTCTGGTACATTTTTCAAGTGGCATTCACATATTTCTATCAAATCATGACAACTTGCCTGATAATTATACAATTATTTAATAATAAATAAAAACATATTTACATATTAAGCTTTAAAATGTAAGTATTTATTATTAAATCAAATTTTATATAATTTAAAACTCACACTATCTCCCAGAAATCTTCTGACTAATGAACATTTTTTCAGTATAACTGCCTTCTGAAGGGTGATAATGGTGGCCGTTTCCATGTTCAGTTTTCTTAGAGAGTGCCGTAGCCTTTGGAATTACGCCTTTTGCGGGGAGTACAATTGGTATGGTTTCCACATCCAAGAAGCGCCACTGATCCTTCACAACTCGTGCTAAATCCCTGTATTTCTGAACCTTGTTTTCGTACGCTATCGTGGGGTTTTCAGTATCGACAACTGCAATATCAACAAACCATGCTTTATTATTATTATTATTATTATTATTATTATTATTATTATTATTATTATTATTATTATTATTATTATTATTACACAGAGCATACATTGATCAGTACATTGTAATAGAATTTACATATGGAGTAAAAGCTTAAATTCCAACTTACGTAAAATTACCAACCCCCACTCTGGTCCTAATCTTCCACCACACTCTCACCCTTCTCTCGTTCTTTCCGCCCTTATCTCCTATTCCTTACTCATATCTGCCCTGGTCCACCTCCGCACCTTCCCGCGCTCCTTCCTCGACTCTCCCAACGCCTTTTCCTCTGACCTTTCCTCGCAATCATCCCTGCGACTGCCTCCTACTCTTCTCCCGCCCCTTCGCCCCTCCCAGTCGGCCCTTCCCCGCCACTAATCCGCCCTTTTCACACTCCTTTCCGCCCCCTTCCTCGGCTCTTACCAGTTCCTCGCCACTTTCCTAGTACCTCACCCTTCTCTCCTTCAGTCAACTTCCCGCAACACAACTGGCACGTCTTTTCTCTTGGCCAACCACTCGTCTTCGGGGAATCCTTTCCTTCGTCTCGTGCAACAGTACCTTTCACAGAGCTGCCGCTCATCGTGGTCTTTACACATCGTTGATGCTGTTTTGCTGTTATCTGTATTTCGATTGCTTGTTCCCTTTCTTCTCACTATCCATTGTTTCTCCTAGCATATCCAACCATTTCGCAATCCTCTTCTCACTCTCCACACCCTTCATTGATTGATTAGTGATTTAGGGCGCGGCAAGTGCTAAGGACCATTTGTCCCGTAAGTGTAGTGCTTGCTTCTTTACATGGGGAGGTGGCAGTGAACTTCCGCCGCTGGGTGATGAGATCCGGCGTCGACCTGGTCTTCTGTTAGTGGGATTTTCCCCCCATTCGGTATAGGTGGTAGTCTTGAGTATGTAAGTGTAAGTAAGGGTGAGCGTAAGAAAAGGAAGAGGACGGGAAGATCGCGTGCGGTCCGTGGCCTTATTGTGAGGGTACTGCCCCCGCATTCGCCTGGTGTTGATCGGAGTAACAACGGAAAATTACCGATTAGATCAGCAGACTTTTAGAATTCTCCTCCAGACAGCGACTGAATTCAGCGTGACTAATGTCGAAAATCCTTCCACCGTGGAGACTCCTATGCCATCCACACTATCTCTATTTATCTCTCTTTTTCACTCTTTCTCTCTTTTTCACTCTGTCTCTCTCTTTCTCTCTCTTTGTTTCTCTTTGTCTCTCTTTCTTTCTCTTTCTCTTTCTTTCTCTCTCTCTTTCTCTCTGCTTTCTCTATATCTCTCTGCTTTCTCTCTTTCTCTCTCCTTCCTCTCTTTCTCTCTCCTTCCTCTCTTTCTCTCTCCTTTCTATCGCCTTCTCTCTCCTTTCTCTCTTTCCCTCTTTCTCTCTTTCTTTTTCACTCCTTCTCTCTCTTTTTCACTCTTTCTCTCTCTCTTTCTCTCTCCTTCCCACTCGTCTTCCTACCTATCCTCTCTCTGCTCCTGCCAGCCTTCAACTTAATGTTCGAATCCATCAAATAGAATTCTTGAGAGAGAGAGAGAGAGAGAGAGAGAGAGAGAGAGAGAGAGAGATTTTGATGTAATCCCGCTCACATGAATAAGGAACCGAAAATCGCAAAAGCTGTCTGATGACTACATGGCGGATTTTAATGAAATTTCATATTTTTCTTTTCGCTTTAGAACAATGTCGTTTAGTACAGACATTCATTTTATGTTATGATAGAGGGAAATAATCCATTTTAGAGGTCATTATTTTTCATATTTTGTCGATTTTGACTAATAAGCCATTTTATACTTTCCCCGTCTTTTTTAATGCCTTTTTTTGCTAATTTCATCGATTTTAATGTCATTTTAATGGTACTTGCCTCAAATAATATTTACGATATGTAACAAATGTTCTTCACAAAATTACTCAGTAGCCTAGTCGATATGTTCACTCAGAAATTGTTTTGGAAGCGTTGTATGTAATTCTTGTAGCGTACATCATTGCCATTGCCGGTTAGGCCGATTTCGGGATAACTTAAGAGATTTCCTGGTAAAAATAATTCAAACCAAAAGTTTGCAAGCTGAGTTCACTCGAACAAATGGAAGAAGCCTGGATTACATTAGTAACGTATCTAACAGCTTGAGTTGTTCACCCTAACTGATTTTGATAAGACTTTTTATAGAATTTTTCTTTCGTTTTAGGGTATTTTAAAGCATTTTAAGACCTATTTTATTGATCAGTTTTGGCGATGTTTTAGGTCATCAAAACCCACCCCCTACTGATGACTAATAAATTAACAGTACAATCGCTTTCATTGGTAATGCATTTTAACAATACCACCATTCTTCTAAATATAATAGAGAAAAATGATTTGAAGAAGTATTCGTTTTGAGGTTAATAAAAATATTAGATTTAGTTATCTTTCTACTTTGAGCCAGAATTTCTAACTTTGTCTCACTGAACGCGTAACCGTGAAAAAGAGTGAGGATAGAGAGAGGCTTGTAGTGAAGGAGCGCTAACGTCAACGTCCCCGTGGTGCAGGCGAAAAGTGCTGGACCGGCACGCGCCGACTTCGCGAGAAAACCGCGGGGGGCGCTAGTGAAGGCGCTGTTGCCGCACCGAATGAAAAATTATTTCCTTCCCGGCCACCTGCGGCGCGTCTAACACGGCTTTCAGGGCGATGACGCGACGCGGGGTCGGAATTTGCTCTCTCAGCCGCGAGCTTCTGGAATCGCTTCTGCCCCTATGCGACTCTTGACGAAGCAGGAATGAAAAAATTGGTTGGAAAAATGGGCTTTTCCACCAGAACTTGTAAATAGAAGTGAGAGTCCTAGGAATGTATTATACTATGTCCTGTGTAGGGTTAGTTTATGATTTAGTACTTGTGTATCTGTTGGAGAGTTAAGTAGTGTTTTGATTTGTGGATGTAAGTAGTGATAAGTGAGAAGATCACGTAAGTGTTGTTGATTGACAATATTGAGTATTTTAAGCACGGTCAGTCACTACTAGAAATAAAAAGAACACCGTAATATTTCAGCATAAGTTGATAAAAGTTAATATTTTTCTGTCTTGTGTACTGCATTGATGTCCATCAGTAGTTTTTAACTCAAAAGATCTAAGTCAAATTGATATATTGGATAGTGAATTCATTAGATAATAGGGGGAATAAATTCTTTACGCGCTACTCATTTGTCTGAGGCCAGACAAAAACATATGTGTTTGTTGGTGTAGTAGTTTCATATCCTCTGAATCATATAGTAAACTGCTCAGTTGTGAAATACTGAGAGAAATACTGAGAGAATGCTGAAATACTGAGTAAAATAAAATTGTACAAGAACCATGATTATTTCAAGGCTTCCAGACCTCTTTTTCAATTCGATATTGATTCAAAATCTTGAATGAAAAACTAAGTGATCGTTTTACTTAGTTGAAAATAATCTTCTTAATAATCGCAGGGAAGCAATCTCGTCTATTGTTATTCGATTCACTGCCACTCGATAACTCTGTGCATCTTTTGATTTTTTATTCAGAGCTGATTACCACGTGATCAAGTTCAGTGTAACTCAATGGCTGAAATGGCGTTATCTCTCAGTGTAATGTATTTAATTGTGTGTCTGATTGGGAAACAAAATTTCCGTTCTCTAACTCTAAAAATCTTAAACACAAATATATAAAATAGTCCTTGATGAAGTATCAATGATTCCAGAAGCAGCAGTTAGCTGTACATTTAATTTTCAGAGTTATGAAAAGCATAGATGTAGAGTTATGCTACATTCCAATGAGTGCAAAATTATTATTTTCTGTTGGAAAGTTAACCCTTCTTGAGTCACCTTTCATAGTTGCGTTAAGGACACCTCTGGCTTTAGAAATTTTGATGTAATCTAGAAACAATGAAAACTGGTTTATTTTAGACCAGTGTTTATTTATAATTTTAGACCATTCGATGTCTTTTATTTTATCTTAATTTAACAAATCCCAACACAACTATCATATTCTTCTTAAATGTCGTCGTAACAACCGTGATTCTTTACATAATTATGGAGTATCGTTTGGTCTCACATTTTGTACACACCACAGCAAGAACATCGTTTCATTTACGTAACTACGATATATCACTTCACTTCTACACTTGTTATGTCACAATACTTCCCACCCGCTTCAAGCGAACTAACATATTTTGATCCCACCTATTTTTGAGCAATGTGTAAAGTATGATTAAGTGATATTAAGTAATGCCACATCATTCAATAACTATCAATTGGAATGGCAATTTTAGTGAAATTCTGGGATCTCGCATCATCAATGAATAGTAATATTATGTAGCATTATCTTACAATAAACAAAAACTCAGACTTCTCTTAAACCACATTTACGCGATGGTGAGCTTATTCTTTTATGCATCCGCAAATGCTTTTAAAAGATTTATTATTTATCACTTTCTCTGCCGCCAAAAACAGAGTTAAAGGTAATTCTTGAGACAAAACCGTGCTTGTTATTAAGGTTACTTTATGGAGAGTATTTTCTATATACTACTCATTGAAATATTTCAGATTTAGTAGATGAGTTGCGAATTTATACTGACGGAAATCACGAAGGATAAATGAGTTACATACAAATAAGTATGTCGGCAACCATCTTTTTTTTAATTTCAAAGGAGAATAATTTCAATAACTGATCATGATATGCTTATTGTACTTCTAGATTACAAGACAAATCCAGGGACACTACATATATGAAAATCTAACAAACCGGTTCAGGCTGTAGAGTGAAATTATATTCATACAAACATTTCAAAATCATTATTCTCAATTTTTAATTCGCGCAGTAAAATAGTATGCAGCGCAAAATAAATGAACTTGATAGAAAAAATATTACAAAATATATGTTTCAACAAATGCATAACCGTTTAATATTGCAAGCGTATTGAAAATAAATATTATTTAAATGCAAATCAGCCAAATTTCATATCCTATTTCATGCAATCGTACCGACAGAATGGAAAATGGCTATGCCTATTACCATTTTCTCAGCGATAGCATTTCCCATTCATGTGCCCCACATACCATATGAGGAAACAATCCGTTCCAAAAATATCATGATGTAGAATAAAATTCAGCGTTTTGGATGAGAAAAAGGAAGTTGGAAGGCAAGAAGTGGGTTTGTGATACGAGGTGGATCAAAGTTTTATAAATTAGACTACTGTCACGCAGAATAAGTGTCTATTTCTGTGAATGAGAAAATTGAGAATATTTTCGTTAAAGTGATCTTAACTTAAGAAGTTTGTAACATCTCAATCGTCAAAGAGTCGCAGATACAGAATCAACTTCCCGTCGATCGCTTTTTGTGATGGAAAATGAAAGTTTTTGTCAACAACAAATACAACAATTTCACAAAAAACTTCCATCTTACAGATTCACAACTTTGACATCAAGACCTATCAACTTCTCCATACACTAAAATGTTATCACTGCTATTATCTTAAGCCAATGGTACACACCATTGCTTAAAACTCACAATACGTGGAATTGAGAAGCCCTCGATCTAGCTTCCACGATCTCAAGAAGCGTTGTGCTTGTTTATTCAGGATCTTCTAACATTATATCCGTTGCCACGTAAAAACAAATGATATCGATTACACGCTACGTTACTGTTCAGCAATAAATACTCCAATTTTCCTATACACTTTGCCTCACGAAGGTTTGCATGCATTGTAACGAAGCATATTTTGGCTTCTACAATAAACCTTCATTTGAAATCCATGATTTGTTAAATAAAACACATTTTCGTAAAGTTTTTCTGTAATATAAAATTAACGTAACCAGAAGAACAAAAAGCAAGCTTAAAAGTCCTGAGTCCCTTAAGTATTTTACAGTTCGACGTCTATTAAGAATAATCAGAACAAGTAAGTTGCAGCTGAAGATCACGAATGAGTCCACTCTACGAAAAAGTATTTTTCATGCAAATAATTTTTTATAAGAAGGCGGTATTACGAAAAGGTTGAATGACACACGATCGGCACGATGACGGACTTGGTTGATCATAAACATCTACTAACGCCTCGATTTACAAAGTTCAATCGTGTTGGTTGTTTGTTCTATGTCGATCTAACGACGATAATGACATTGTATGCGCCAGTCCTTTGTATTTCGGCCTAACAGTTTCTCCAAACCTCCAAAACTTTCCGCGAGCCCGTGCCCGCCGATTTTGAGCGCCCCCAGTTTACTGCACGCGCCCCTCCACGCACAGCAGCCAGGCCAGGCGCCGCCTGGACGCGATATGATTACGCGAACTTCCCATCTCGTTCTCGAACAGCCGGATTCGTTCGCTTCCGATGCGGAACGACCAGCCGGGACCACCCAGGGCTTCGCACAAAGCCACGAATTAACCCCGGGAATTGTATCGGTTTTCCGCGCTCAAAGAGTGGAGGTATTTTAATAAAACGCTGGTGCCGTTCGGGCGGTATGGGACTTGTAGATTCTTAGCTCCGGGGAGTAGGACGTCGGGCGGGGGGAGGGGGGAGGTGAGGAAGCAGTGAAGCGACGGTGCGCCGGCCGCTCGTCCGTGCGAAGCGCAACTTCCTTCATTAAAACTTTTCATATCGCGGTGCCGTCTGTCTGCGCACGGGGCGGGCGGACGTGCAGGGCCCGCCCACGCCGGTGCCTGGGTCTTCACCGCCAGCGCTGTCGCTCGCCGCCGATTTAGGTGAACCGCAACCGCTGCGGTGGCGGCCTCCGGGACGGCGAACGTTGGCGGTGGGCGTGGCAATGGCGGCGATGGTAATGGCGGCGGTGGCAATGCAATGCCGGATGTGGCAATGCCGGTTGTGGCAATGCCGGCTATTTCAATGTCGGTTGTGGCAATGGCGATAGTGGCAATGGCGGCTGAGGCAATCGCGGCTGTGACAATGGCGGCTATGACAATGCCGTCTGTGACAATGGTGATAGTGGCAATAGCTATTGTGGCAATGGCGGTTGTGGCAATGGCGGCTGTGGCAATGCCGACTATGACAATGGCGGCTACGACAATGTCAGCTATGGCTATGACAATGCCCACTATTGAAATGCAGGCTAGGGAAATGCCGGCCATGACAATGTCGACTGTGATAATACCACCTGTGGCAGTGCCGAGTGTGGCAATGCCGGCTGTGGCAATGCTGGTCGGGGCAATGGCAGCTGTGGCAATGGCGATTTTGTGACGGCGAGGGCATCAGAGTCGGCAGAGATGTTGGGTTGGACCTGGCTGTGATTAGGTGTTCGGGAACAAAAGAGTTTGCTTTCGTTGACCGAACTACTACAACTAGACACATTACTTTGCAGTGTAGACTTGAGTTAATGGGTGTGAGATTTAGTCTCGGGTTGATTACAGGGAGGTTTTTTCTTCGAGACTGACAGTCGATGGATAAGTTTCTTGGTAGGCAGGCGTTCCCTGCTTAGAAGTAGGAAACATCAAACCAGAAAGCAGTTATGTTGATGAGTGCGCTTCTCAACTTCTCCCTTAATTTATGTTCAAATGTTTTTTTCAGCTAAGAGAAATTTCTGACAATTTCTAAAATTATTTTGATTAATATACCGAATATATCTCGGATCAACCATTTTTACTGTAAACTGTCTTTACATTACAGACAATTTACAAGTTACCTTACCATCTTCCGGCTAGTTCTTTCAAAGTGTAGAGGCCATTTTCCTATTTTCAAAGGGGTAAATGAAAACACTGGAAATGCACATACGAAATTGCACAGGTACATTAAATACACACTCTCATTTAATTTACACAAATGAAAAAATATTTAATTTAACATTTAAAATGGCCTTCGCGCGGCCTACCTGCTTGACAACAATTTTAAAAATTATACAATCAAAACTTAATTATAAGTTTAGAACCTTCAGTGACCTGATTACATCATTCACATTTCTTTTAAAGATTTTTGTTTACCTGTGTTTGTTGCGGATTACTTCGAGGACATTGCCTCGTCGATGGCAGACAAAGAGCTGGGGGTGGCAGTCCAGGTTGGTCGTTGTTGATCGCTGGCACAAGGGGGCGTGGCTTTTTGATTACATACATTTACATAGTTTTCGAGAAATCCGCCTCCCGATTCAGTGGATGCTATGCACAGAGTACACTTACGTTACGTTAGGAGAGCGCATGAGCAAACGTGCCGTTGAACGAACGCGTTGAGTTGCCGACACCAAATACAGAAAACGACACAGCTTTCAACATGTCGGTGGTAGGCAAGGTTTTATAGTGGCGATAACACATCCAGTGAGAGGAAGGACTAAGAATAAATACAACAACACATCCCAGTTGTTCCCTCTGGCACAGTGGAATTGTGAATCCGATAGAATAAAGGTTAAAGTTTCATATTGCATTTTCTGGAAATACATTTTTATTTCCAGCTACGTCCTTTTTTAGCCTTTTTGCTTTGTCTAGTATTTAGTCTTCTCGTAACGAATATCATTCTTCGGTTATTAGTAACGCTTTTCTTTGAATGTTTGACCGCTCGACCATTAGAACCCTTATAACGCTCTAGGTGCATAAATATTTTGACACGCCGTACACGAAACATGGATTCTCGTTCTTGTTTTCCGAGTGAGCAAACCGTTGTTTTTTTTAATTTAATCGTATGACATTCACTATAAATTTCACAAAACTTCTGCAAAATTTACACGTAAGCTTTCGCGGCTGGCGTCGATTACTTCTTGGCTGTCGGATTCTGCGAATTTTTTTGAATGAAGCAATACGGCACACAGTTTCATTACTTAGTAACTTTCCTGACACAATTTTATTTTTAGTTTTAAAGAGAAAGTATTGTAATGCTGTGGCACAAAGTTGTGTGTTCCTTAAAGTTCCTTAAACAATTAAGACTTTTCGTGAAAATGTGCTGACAATTGCATATTTTTAGAAACGCTCAAACAACATTTTCTTATAACGCTCCAATTTTTCAATGAGAATTTTCACATAGGACGATATTTCACTCTTTTTTAATATTATTAAAATCATATTTTATTGCATTATTAGAGGAAAAATTAATAAAATATATTTTACACCCCGATAGTCAGCAGCAACTTAGAGGCCGAGGTTGGGCAATTCCTAGAAGATAGCCTAGATTGAAGAAATTAAAAAACAAACTCATGCGAAAAAATCATGTGCCATTCCGTAGCACCAGTACTTTTTAACCTGATCAGGCAAAAAGTGTTCTTTGCAGTCAGTAACTATCGAAATAAACTAATAGTTATTGAAACGAATATGCATATTAGGAATGACAGACAATCCAAAAAAAATCGTTTCCTGAAAAAAGTCTACATATGGAGAAGAATAATTCCATATACGTGATGTTTTGAGCAATTAACTAAATGTCGAACTGGCGTCGTGGATATTTCGCAGGCACTTGCGGAAGGTTGCATACGGGCTGGCGCGAGCGCCTAGCGTGGGGCGCGTTGTGGTGGTTCGGTGCGCTGTGGAGCGGGAGGCGAGCCGTGGCATTTGCATGGCGAGCGGAGCGCCGGGGGTTCGCGCCGGGCGCAGGTCACCCTAGCCCTTTCACCCTTGCGCCCTCTCGCCCGCGGCGTCTCAGGCTGCACTATTGATGAGCAACCCGATGAGCGACGCGTCTCTGGGGCAGTAACCATTCCCCCAGCCCCGCTCCGGCCAACGCTCTCCCCCGGCCAACCCGCTTCTCTCTCGTCCTCGTTCTCTCCGTGTTCTCTGCGCGCACTCTTACCCCTCACACGCTGTCGCTTTCTCTCCGTGCTCTCACTCTCCTTCCACGCACTCGCACTCTTCTTGCACTCACTTTCCCTCCGCGCTATAGTTTTCTCTTTTGCTCTCATTTTCCCTCCGCTCCCTCACTCTCCTTCCACGCTCTCGCTCTCTTCATGCTCTCACTTTCCCTTCGCACTGTAATTTTTTTCTTCTGCTCTCGTTTTTTCTCCGTTCTCTCGTTTTCTCTCTGCCCTCTCGTTCTCTGTTCACTCTGTCATTTTCTCTACGCTCTCTTGTTTTCTCTTCTCGCTCTCTTTTCTGTATATGCTCTCACATTTTCTCTACGATCTTGCTTTCGCCTTACGATCTCCCTTTCTCTATACGATTTCGCTCCCACTCTTTACGCTTTTGCTCTCTCTCTTTCTACGTTTTCCCTCTTTCTCCGCGCTTTCGCACTCTCTATCCACGCTTTCCCTCTCTAACTCGACGTTATGATCCCACGATGAGAAATTCACAGAATTTTTTAAGTAGTCAAACTGCAATACGCTCTCTATTTACGTGCACTATTATTCCCGATGTTCTCGATCTCCGCGATATCGCACTTGACGCTCTCGTTGCTATCACTCTCCATGCGCTCGCTGTTTACGCTCTTGTCCATTCCTTACTAAAAACGTAATGATGGTTTTTAACTTTACACCATTTCTAATAATTTATCTTGAGCTATGGCGATTTACGAAGGTTGTAGTTAGCTAGTGTTGAAAAGCGTTTTAATTTTTTGTTGAAAGTTTTGGAGTCTATTATTCTCAAATAAATGTATTTGCCCATCCATTCACTGCTTATTTTCTGCCTTTTATATACTCTCTTCCATTGTATACTCTGACATCACTTAATAATATTCTCTCTTTTACGTCACATACCTGCTTTGTAAATGTATGTTTCCAAAGGGCGGAGGCTAGTGATAAAGTTATTCAGAGTAGTAACAATGCAAATTTTGAGGATTGTAGAAATCACACTTTCCGAGTCTATTGGTCAGGAAATTCTTGGTATAAAGGTGGAAGAGTATAATTAATAATTGCCACGAGGTATATCATGCCGACAAAATATCAAAATTTCATTACTGAGTACTCGCATGGAGAACTGGATTTAAATAGTAATTCCAGGAAATGTAAAGCCAATATGTTTCTGACGTCTGCGGACTTGGCTTGTAAGCTCATAAGCGTCTAATTACAATTGAGTTAGTACAGAACAACGGAACGTATATTGGTCACCAACCAGAACATTTTATATTCCGAATCCACTTCTACGCATCGCGATTTCTACGCAACGGAACGTATATTGGTCACCAACCAGAACATTTTATTTTCAGAATCCACTTCTACGCATCGCGATTTTGACTTCGTCGTCAATCAATAACCTCGCTCTTCCATTCTTTCAGTGTAGCGAGGCCTGCTTGTGAGTAGTATCGCTAAGAGCGTTACCCTTTGGGTCGCAGCCACGGTCACAGACTTGACTAAAGTCTCTTGATTGTTCGTTGATTGCTGCTTGATTGGAGTAATGCTCCATGATTGAGCGATGTTTGCCTTCCGATGCCTTCCAATGTTTGAAATTACTAGATATTTGTACGTGAACAATGTAAACTTTGTAAACTACGTGTCACAAGAGTTGATCTCTAGATCTGCCATTCTGCTAGAAGTGTCGTCCAAGTAGTTTCCGTCCATAATTCCTCAATCAGACCTCAACTTTAGAACCTTGTGATCAAAGCATATCAGTAGTGGAATTCCAACCCATCACACGGGTTCTTTTGAAATATACGTTAACTGTTTATAAAACACCCTATACACAGAAGGAAAACTTGTCGCCGGTCATTGCTCCTGGGACGGGGAGAGGAGCGTTGCGTCTTGTAGCGCGAAGTTTATTTGGCGCGGCCGCCCCAGGGAGCGTGGGAGGAGAGGGAAAGGGAGGGGTGGGGTGGGGTGGAGTGGGGAGGCCCGGCGACGCACCTGCGCCAGGGGACAAATGGCGATAAGATGACGAGCAGTGATCACTTCCGCGCGGCCTCTTCGGGGCCTCGGCGACGTTGACAAAACGGCGCTCGCACTGGGGACCCCTTCCTCCACGCCCCCACTCCTCTTTCCCATTCCCTCCACTTTTATGTTAGTTCTGGTCCTCGGTCACAACCAATGGCAAAGCTACGAAATCCATCAGGAAAATTAATAAGATTTCTGGTGGATCCGGAGAACCTTCTCCGGCATATAATTTCGTACTCCGCTTGTAATTAACAGATCGAGAGAACCACCTGACCATCACTAACTCAATGCTGAATCTCTATTCGTTTTCAAATTTTTCGAATATTTTCTTCTCTCTCTCTCTCTCTCTCTCTCTCTCTCTCTCTCTCTCTCTCTCTTTCTTTCTTTCTTTCTTTCTTTCTCTCTCTCTCTATCTTTCTTTCTTTCCCTCTTTCTCTCTCTCTCTCTCTCTCTCTCTCGTTTCTCTCTCTCTTTATCTATCTATCTCTTATATTTTATATAATAAACGATATACACTTACAAGATTGGATTGTCTATTGAAATAATGCTGTCACAAAATATTCACACCCTCATTCACTTTATATTTACTGTAGTAAGAGTATTATTCTTCGAATCGAAAACACCAATCACGATCATCCCTAACATTCTTCTATTCCAAATAATCAAAATTCTGGGTATTATTTTCAAACGTTACACCAAATCAAATCAGTAAACTTTGATATACATTTAGGAGAGTATATTATTAAACAAGAAATGGATCAAGGAATATCTTCAATTTTAGTTAAACAATAGCTAAAAAATTCAATCTTCGAACTTCAGTATATTGAAGTATACTAGTACAATCGTCTTTACGTGGCTCATTAGTCTGCACCTTCCATTCTTTTGCTCTGATGTCACTTCCGTAAAGGAATCTGTTTACATCGAAAAAATATTCTCTTTCATTGCCCAATTGCTTTTGTACATCATTTTAGTTACTTATTCCTGAAAAATAATTCAACAAAACTATTTAAAAACTAATAATGCAGGCTTAGTATTCCTGTTGGGTCAGAAATTTTATCATGTGAATGCAGTTAGTCCCGGTTGCAGGCTTGTTTCGTTATTTTTTTACTTTGCTTAATTTCGCAGGAACGCACTAAGGTATTGAAATTGCTCAGAAAATAAATAAAACTTCAGAACTGTTTTTAAATATTTTTTGTCCAACTACACGATCGCCAAGATGGATTAGTGACACGCAATGGGTGATGTATATTTCCTTCCTACCCAAAATTCAAACAACTAGAACCGGAAGAGGTGGCTCAGTGATAACTGATATCACTGCAGGGTCTCTGATCGGGAGGTCCTAGGTGTGAGTCCCGACAGTGACATGATTTTCGACACTAGCTTGTCAGCTAGATCGAATTCAATGGCTGTCTGGAAGCGAATTCTAGAAGACGGCTGCTCTGGTCGTTAGTTTTCCGTAGTTTCTCCGATCAACATCCGACGAATGCTGGAGCAGTTCCCTAACAAACGAACCACGGACCGCGTGCGATCTTTCCTTCCTTTTCCTTATCCTATTCTCACCTCTTACACACACTTACACTAATATGGATTACACTTACTCCAACGGGAGACCCGTCGGAAGGGGGAATGCCCACTAGTGGGAGATATCTGGTTGAAGAAAACCCCTGTTTGTCGATGCTAGATCGGCGCTGAATCTCGCCATTCAGCGGGAGATCACCACTTCTCCGAGGAAAAAACGTGCACTACACTTACGAGTCAAATGACCTCAGTAGGTGACGCGCCTGGAATCAACAACCAACCAACCCCATCCAACTACTTGACAGTTCTTGATTAGTTATCTTATAATTACTTCATTTCGAATCCCTGAATTATCCTAGCGTAGGTATTATTCCTAACATTGAAAATAATTAAAAATTTTGTATAATTACAAAAGTGTTGCGTATTGACCACATATTAGCCAACCATCTTCGGCAATTGCTCCACAAATATCTCAAAAAGACAACTATCTGAATGCTATGAATTACATTAATTTATTTCCTCTAAATCGATACGTACTGTTTATTTAATTTGAAAGGTCTAAATAAGGTCATTGTCGGAATAAGTCAATCAACCCCTTATTTCGCCTTCCGTAATTATTTCAAAACCATTTCCGATTGTACGTTTTTAAGCGACAATTTTTTTAGCGCAAAAATTGTAAGGTAAGCTATGGCAAATTAATTTGGTATATATTTTCTATCTGGATCTAATTAAATACCATAAACGGGTTAAATTACAAATCAACAAAAATATTATTTAGTAGCTAAAGACCTTGCAGTTTATGCGACGAAACATAAAAAGGTTATTCAAAAAATACTGTATTCGTTGAAAAATTGAATGAATTTTAAAATGAACGTGAGAACTGAGAAACGTGCCCAATTATTATAAAGACTCTAAAGGATTCTCTGTTGGATCCATTCACAATAGGAAGATTTGTCACACCAGTAGAAAGTTATGTCCTACAAAAAGTAACTTTTCATGAATAAATGTTTTTTTTAATTAATCTAAATATTTATTCCAAACCATTTTTTTTCAAAAGGTGATTAGCAGCAATTAGTTATATATCTAAAGTTTCTAGAAGAGATTTGTCTTCCATGTCTCTTTTTTTGTTCTTCTACACCTGAATTTTGTGTGATATCTATAGTATTATAATTAGATTAACAGGGAATAATCCCAAAACAATAAGCTATAAGAAATTTTAAGTAATTATAGTTAAGAAATAATATTTGTTATTCCATGTATATTTTTGTATTCTTTCATGGCTTATATTCGACATTTCTGGACTGCGTGTGGTTTCCTTCATCTTTCACTAGATGTTTCTTCAGTTTTATTTTCACTTTCCCCAAGGTCTGCTATTTACAAGGCTCATTCCGTCTCCTCGTTGAGCAGCAAGAATTCTCCTCATCCTTCTGGGTAACGTTTCCTCAACCTCTTCTGTACAAAGACGGGTCCTTGCAAAACTCTTCCAAGAGAGAGTTTGGGAGCGGGGAGCTCGTGGCGGGGCGGGGCGGAGCGGAGCAGAGGGGAGCGGAGCGGAGCGGGGTAGGGTGAGGTGAAGTCTGAGTCGTGGGTGCGTCGTGCGGCAGATTGATGAATTACTGCTCTCGGAAACACTGCCTGTAGCCCCCGCCTCGTCGTCGCACCTCGCTTCGTCCGCCCCGTGCCTCGCGGGGCAAACTTTCCGGCGCTGCCACGCGGACCACTTTCCCTTCGTCCACGCCTCCTTTACTTCGCTCGTCATAACAAAGTGCTCCTCCCATCCCTTTCTGCATTGTTATTTTGTTCTGCCCTTTATCTCACCGGTTTCACTGAATTGCCCTCATGTTCTTGGGATTACGTTGTGAAGTGACACCTACATTTTTCACTGTAATGTTGAGTATATTTTTTTTACTTTTCTCGCTACTGCTTACGTAGTATGCACAAAATATTGTAATGCTGCGGTTAAAACGGCGAATTTCGACAGAGACGCGTTGTTGCGGTGTCCTAATAACGACAAAATGGGTAATTTTTATCCCTATATATTGTAACCGTCACCAATTACATTTAAATTATGTAACAGCAGTTACTGAAGTAAATCTGTCATTTACTTATTTCGTGACGTGTGATTACACCATCACGCATCCCTGGGAATATCTCAATTTATGGATAAACTTTCCTATCGGTAGTGGGTTCGTCTTTGCTAAACTACTGATCAATTAACAAGCCAACACAATTTTACAGTTTCAAATAACAAATAACCTGTATTCTAATGAATGAAAATCACTGTACAAATGAAATTCATAGATCCTCCTATGTTCTCACTTTTCGTAAAACTATGATAGCTAATTCCCTACCTAAACTGCAGTTTTCACTAAAGTGATAATAACTCTGATCCCCGTTTACAAAAAAAACAAGCAATAAATACATATTTACACTTCACAAAAAATATCACTCATGAGACACACAAATCATAGTTCAAATATTCATCCTGCAAAAGAAAAAATACATACACACAATACTCGAAATTCACTACTACCTTTTAAATCACTAATTACGTTACACTTAATAGTCACATTTGACCTTCGGCTTCCACATAGCCTTTCAACACAAAATTTTTGTTTCATAACGTCTCTTAAATGATTTGAATCAATTACATATGACTCTAAATAAATAATTAGGTACAAAACAACTTCTATCATAAACATAAGGATTACTCTAATCTGATTCCTCTTACCACTGTCGAAAAGAAATAAAATCACCGGCTAGCAAGATCAATGTTCTAATAAACTTGCCCAATCAATGTCTGTTATTGAGGGAAGCTCACATTACAACGTTTTGGCTAGTATAATTATAATCCTATCTCAGAAGTTTTTTCCAGACTGAAATTTAATGAGTGTTCTTTCTGTTTTTATGTGACTCACGACCGGCGAATTCCTCAAGTTGGTCCCACACTGTGTAGCTGGCCGTCGCGCGACATTCGCGCCTCAAGGTCGTCGTCCTTCTGCAAGGTCCGTGCGTTGCCTGTCGCGTCGAAACTGGAGTATTTCCGAACGCCGTCTCCTCGTCGTTCAGCGAAAATTCACCACAGCTTTTGCAGAGGCGATGGTCGCATCAGAATGCGAGTCCGAAACTCCAAGTTATGACTTCGTAATAGCAAAAGTCAAGCTAGTTGTTGGATAATCCGTCTTTCTCATAACTCTCGAAATTCCATAATAGGATTTCCAAAGTGAAATTCCAAAAATAAGAATAAAAAATATATGAAAGCTGTAACAAAGAAAAAAACGTCCTATGTTACAATAGTCCTCCTTTCTAGCAACAAGAATGCAGCAACGTGGTTTTACAGATTCATTTCGATCTATTACCGCCGTCGTTCTTTCATTCATTGCATTCTTGTTTAATATTCATTTACTAATTCCATGTAATCTCACGACATTCACAGTACGTAAATCCATGAAACGTGTTCATTCATTAAATCAGTCATTTACCTTTTATTAAAGATTTTGTGTTCCGTTATCTTCCGCGTGTCCCTCGTCGACTATGTGGTGTATTGTAGGCAACCGTTCACCTCGGCGTCTCGAACCAGAAAGAGAGCGAGCTCTTTTGACGCAAGTTCACGCCACGTCCGTATTTCCACAAAAATTTCCTGATTGGCTATGGTCTGAGTGCGTTCAGAAATCCTTTTCTGACTTACGCCATCTCTTCGCCACTATAGGAACTACGTGTAGGGCCTAATGCCGTGTATTATTGCTTCTATTTTCCGTTGGTCATAAATGTGACCGACGACAAGCGGTTACAATATAGTAAATAAACTGTGTAGTCAGAACCCATGTTTTGGGTCCTTGATACTGGAAAATCGATTAACAACAAAACGTCTGTCCGTCCGTCTGTCCATGAGTGGTCAACGCGTAAATCGTTCAGCAAATTTCTCCAAAATTGACTTTCCCAATCGATCTGGCTGATGTTGCGACCACTTGAATTTGATACCGATATTTTAG
This sequence comes from Teleogryllus occipitalis, assembly GCA_011170035.1. NCBI lineage: Eukaryota > Metazoa > Arthropoda > Insecta > Orthoptera > Gryllidae > Teleogryllus > Teleogryllus occipitalis. The sequence continues at coordinate 213,188 of BLKR01000490.1, read as the reverse complement.
TTTTGGGAGTACTCTGCATGAAGTCACAGGTATTTTTCAAAATTTTGCAGAAAATGAATCCAAATATTTTGTTTCAATTTTGTTGTCGTATAGCGCCAAAAACCCTTAAAAAATGCTGTAGGTCTCATTTTCTTAGGAGTCCCAGAGTTTTCGAAAATTGCAAAAGTTTAATTATTTTCGCCGGCTTCCTACAACTTTAATATTGAACATAGAGAATTTTTCCTTCATGAAATCTATTCTTTAAAGCCAGATTTTGAAAAAAAGGTCAAGTACAATTTTTCGATAATTTGAGTATTTTTCGCTTAATTTTTTCGTGAAACACACGCTTAAATTGTATACAAATACATATTTTGAGATTAGAAAAAACTAATATTTTATGTTCTTGAGAATACGCTTTAGGTGTCATCGTCGATTCCAAAAATACCTTCCGTTCTTGATATTATGCGCCTATTTTGTTTCCTGTTTCTTCCGCCTGAGTGAATATTGCATATCAGCGCCTGCCAGCGGTGCTTCGCCCTGTGACGCCTGCTCACCGCGACCTGCCCCTCCGCCCCTCCCGCGCAACCCCCACCCCACCTCTTCCCCAAGTCCACCCCCGTCATCACAACCACCCCTATCACCCCCAGCCAGCCTCCGGACTCTTCGCGTCGAACCGCTGCTCTCACCCCTCCACGCATCCGCACTTCTTCCGGCCGCTCTCCCCACCCGCACTTCGACGCCCTCGTCATTCCATGTCGCCTTAGCTGCCCACCACTAAACTTACTTTCCCCGCCATTCTCGCCCTTCCCGCCAACCCACATGACGCTCACATGGCCTCTTGCGCTGCCGTCGCCGCCATCTCCGCCGCCGTCTTCTTCGCCGCCTCCGCCGCCGCCGCCTCCGCCGCCGCCTCCGCCGCCGCTGCCTCCGCCCTCGCGGCTTTCGCCGCCGCCGCCTTCGCTGCCGCCGCCTCCGCAGCTGCCACCACCACCACCAGCCGCCTCCGCCGCCGTCTCCCGCGCCACTCCCATCTCCAGCCTCTTCGTCACCCCAATCCCACCTCCACCATAACCCAATCCCTCCTCCACCCCCGCCACCTCCGCCACCTCCGCCATCTCCCACGGCGCGCGCGTCCACGGCGATTGACAGGGCCGCGCTCTCTTATCGAAATTTAATCAAAGTTGTGCGGCTGCTGCCCTGCCGCGCGCTGCGCCTGTCGGCGGTTTTGACGGCCGCGGCGCGCCCCTTGCGGGACCTGCCGCTCACGGCCCCGCCCTCTTTTCTCTCGACGCCGCCCGCGCCTTCGCCCCGCGATCTCCGAGGAGAGCGCGGCGGACAGAGCGAGGTTCTGGGTCAACGTTTACGACTCTGACCTTAGCCGCTCACTCGCTCCGATTTCGTCCTTGGGGGTTGGGGCTCGCTCTGAAACTTTCAGTTGGTCGATTGTTTGAACGACTCTTCCGGAGGAAGCGGCGGATAAGGCGACAAAACCGTGTCAATCCATCGGCGGTGTCGACACAACCGATGTGTGAACGACACCAATGGTGGGTGGAGGGGTTGAGCCGTTTCTCGTATCCTCAAAGAGAAAATTCAGTTCAATGCACACACCAAGATTTTATATGGTTGTTTATAAAAAGGCTTAATGGAGTTGTGAAGTGAAAATAATACACCTCTGAAAATGTACGTACAATTTACCTTACCTAAAATCCCTGTTGGGAAAGGGTTTCTTATTAGAGGAGCTGTAAGCAAATAAACCGAGACAACGATAGTCACGCCAAGTCACTTCGAAACTTCCTAGCCTGAATGATTACAAAAGCATCCTTACTATCATTCATTCATTATTTGCACTCCTTAACACTTGCACTTACGCTGTAAATAACCGGAATCACAATCATTCTGATTATAAGAAACAGGATTCTTTCGTATATCATTCCCAAAACTAATTAATTAGACGCTGTTTTACCAAGCACCTAAACTCAGAAACTATATCAACGAGTGCTTATTTATTCATTCATTCACATATAGTTTTGTAGGAAATGATATTTCATAAACAAATTTTTACACCGTAACATAATTAAAATCCGTTTCAAATCAAGTAATTCAACAGTTATAGTAAATTATGTTTCATAAGCGTAAGATTATCTTAATGCACAGAAAACCAAATATTTCATCATTAAACACAGTACACTTTTTACCGCCGACCAATTCGTATCAAGCATAAAATTACTCCATGTATTATGAAACTAAAATATAAGCATTTCAGTTCCATGTCAAATTAAATAGTATTAGCGTATAATGTTTCCGCCCAGGCAGATCCAATATTTTTACATATCTTCCTCTTTGATTTATGCCAATGTTTCGTGATACTACACGTGCTTTGTTCTATTGCGTTAAGAGCACAATAAATCACCTTCTAGAACCGCAAACGACGCTAAAAAGGTGACATCAAATTAAAAATCGCGTATTCAAAATGACAAGTCGTGCAGGAAAAGTGACGGTTTGTGCTGCACTCCTTATAAAAGCACACAAGGAGACTTTTCAACTTCAACGAACTTCTCAATAAAACTCACGACTACGCCTGGACGAACGTTATTTCGTAACCTACCCCATCACCATCACCACACCATGCCTTCCTTGCTGTCTCGGCATGCACTGCCGCCTGCGCTGCCGCTTCTCCCTACCATACGCCCTCCTCTCCAGCTTTTTTAAAAAAAATTAAATCTGTAAATTAAAAATCTGCTCAAAACAAGAACAATAAGTATATATGCTATCAAAATTATAATATTGCATATAATAATTACAGTTACCCACTGGTGATCTTCCTTTATCATATTACACACTTGCAACAAGCACATGTTTACAAAACATTTGATGTTTGACTTTATCACAATAATAACAATATTGTAATTTTAAAATCTATTTGACAAATCCAATGGTTTGAACTTTTTCAGTCTTTTTACTTCTAAACTATTCTCCAGTAAGTTTATGGCTAGGACATTGTTATGGTTTTCTAGTTTGCTAACATATTTATGATTAAAATTTTTAATTTCTTGTTGTACTGTTGGCATGTTAAAATCATTATATAGCACATCGTTTCGGACGTACCAAGGAGCACTAGCAATGTCTCTCAGAACCTTGGATTGGAATCTCTGTATGATTTGAATTTTTGACCTGCAAGTTGAGGCCCAGAGCTGTATGCAATATGTCCAGATTGGTTTCAAGAATGACTTGTATATTAATAGTTTATTGTCTGTAGCCAGGACAGATTTTCTTCCTAACTACCAGTATAATTGTTTGTATTTTATTTGTAGTTCCTTGCGTTTGTGTAGAATATGTGCTTTCCATCTGAGTTTTCTGTCTAGGTGTACGCCTAGGTATTTGACAGTGGTTTCTTGCGGTATATCATGATGATTTAGTTGTACGAGAGGACAAGTTCTCTTATTCATGGTAAAAGTGATTTTCTTCGATAGTAATGATGCTTCTTCTGGTTCGTTGTCAGTTGCCAATAGGGAAGTGTCGGCGAATGTAGCCGTTATAGTATTCTCGGTGATAGGTAGATCAGATGTGTAGAGTACATACAGAACTGGACCCAATACACTTCCTTGCGGGACGCCGGATTTTATTGGGTAGCGATGAGAATATTCATTCTATTTTCACTTCAAACGTCCCTCACCTTTATCACAACTTGGCTTCATCCCCGCCTCAATCCACCCCGTCTTCGGTTTCCCCGCCCCCGGTCTCCCCGCCCTCGATCTTCCATCCTCCGGCCTTCCAACGTTCGGCCTCCCATCCTCCGGCCTCGGTCTCCCCGCCCCCGGCCTCCTTGCTCCCGGCCTCCCAACCTCCGGCGTCCCAGCCTCAGGCCTCCCAGCCTCCGGCATCCCCGCCTCAGGCTCTCCGCCCCCAGCCTCCCAGCCTCCGACCTTCACGCCTCCACCTTCCCCGTCTCGGGCTCGGCCTCCCCTCCCCCAGCCTCCCCACCACTCGCCTCCCCGCCTCTGGCCTCCCCACTTCCGGCTTCCCCGCCTCCGACCTCTCCACCTCCGGCCTCCTCGCCCCCGGTCTCCCCGCCTCCGGTCTTCCCCATTCCGACCCCCCAGCCTCAGGCCTCTCACCCTCCGGCCACCCCGCCTCTCACCCCCCGGCCTCCCCGTCTCCCACCATCCGGCCTCCCCGCCTACTACCCTCCGACCTCCCCGCCCCCGACCTCCCCGCCTCCGACCTCCCCGGCTCAGGCCTCCCTGTCTCCGGTTGCCCCGCCTCCGGCCTCCCCCACTTCGGCCTCCCATCCTCCGGTCTCCCCGCCTCCAGACTCCCAGCCTCCGGCCTCCCAGACTCCTGCCTCCCAGACTCCGGCTACCCGCCTCCTCCCCCCTCCCCATCCGCCCCCGTCACTTCCACCCCAGTCAGCGCCCGATCCGTCCCCTTCCCCACCGGCACCTCCATCCCCGCCTCCATCACCCCCTTTCGACGTCACGCGACGTCGCCTGAATAAACATGGCGTGGGCGCTGCGGGCAGCGCGCGAGAGCGTCGGGCGTTTTATCGCGAGGCGAGGCTCCCCGTGGACGCATTAACCTCCGCCCTCCTCCCCCTCCCTCTCGCGTCGCCTCTTTCGCTTCCCGGCCGCGCCGTCCCCACCCCACCCTCTCCCCCCTTCCCGCCCCCGCCTCCGTGCTAGCGCTCTCCCGGCGACAGATGCGGCGGCGGCAGCGAACTAAAAGTTCTCCGAATTCGCCAAGTGCCACGGGCGCTCACGGAGTAAATAAAGGCTGCTGCTGCTGCCGCCGCCGCCGTCGCTGCTTCATCCATCTCCTCCTTCCATCTCTCTCTGCTTTTGTGCCTTTCCTTCGCCTCAGCTTTTTCAGTTCGGAGATCGGTCATCTCTGTCCTTTCAGTCGCAAATATTTCTGCAGTTTGGTTCGACGAGAGTCGAAAATTTCCATCATTCGTTACCAGCATAACCACTCCCACACTTATCTTGCTCTCTTATTCCCATCGCTTCCCATGCCCATCGCGTCCCCGCGCCACTAAAATTCGAATTTCCCATCGGAAAATCTCACGCACTCCAAAAAAGTCCCCTCGCAACCGTGTTCCTTCACTATCGCTGTACCCACGCCACCAACCCTCACTCACCTCGCCCCTTCCTTTGCCATCGTATGCGATTTCCTGTCGTCCCTGAACCCTTCCGTTCCCTCTTCTGCCGCTCAGAATCCGCTTGCCCTCCCGACACGCGGTGGCGCCGCTCGCGTTATGAAGGACGCGCAGCAAGTGGCCTGCGCGCGGTCTCACCCTCGCCCCGCCCCCGCCTTGCCCCTCCCCACCCCTCGCCCTCGCGGCGGCCGCGGCGGAGGCGCAAAGTGGGACCTTGAGGGGCTCCCTTTTATATCAGGATCGCGGCCGCTTGTAAGAGTGTGTCCTCGGGGCGCGCTGGCATTATGAAGGGAGTTGCGTTGTTTGAGGGTGCGGCGTTGTTGCGCGCTGGCGTCTCGTGGAAAGGCCTAAACAGTTATCCCTAATGTGATTAAATATTGCATTTATTAGTTTTCAGTTGTGAAAAACTTTTGTCTACTTTGACGTGTTTACTTGTGTTTTTAATTATCGTCTTCTCTTAGGTTACAAAGATTCGACAACGAATTGCGTCGTATCTACGACATGGTTTTGAGTATTCGTCAGTCTCACTAAATATTCCTTGTTTAATGGTTTTTATACTTTGCCCTCAAGTTTACAACTCCTTAATATTTGTATCATCAAATATACTAAATCGGTAATTATGGTCTCTAAAAATGAATATTGAAAATCTCTTCTCAATGAACAACTTGCTTTTCTTTTAATTTCAAATAAAAATCATTGGACTAAATCATTAAACATCATCAACAAACATAATGGACTGGATTAAAAACTTTTTTCTAAAAAATGGCTCAAAAACAATTTTCTTTAATTATGTCCTCGGATAAAGCAATAGACGCTCATTAAATTGGTGCTGATCTATCTTTGACGATTTCACTGTATTTTCGAAAATTGCAAAAAATTAACATTGCAAAACTACAATATTTATGATACATATTATGTTCTTTAATGGAATCCGTTCCAAAATTCAGATATTTAAAGAAGGTCATAAACATTTTTAAAGTCCTTTTTGCGTAGTTTTACCTTGATGTTAATTTCTACTAGGAAAAGTCTAGCATATTATTGGGATCAGTGTACAATGAATAGTAATTTTCCCATATGTTTTTGAATTGAAACTTTCTGATTACTTTTCGTTGTTGATTAGATTATTTATGTAAGGTAAATAATGAATTGTTTCCATTTTTTAATATTCCATAACTTTTTCTAAAGGCATATAAGAATGTTTGTTTTAAAATATATTTTTGTTAATATGAAAAACGTCCTATATGAGATATCATCTGTTCTTTTGCCTGTCTCATGTAACTTGTATGGAAACTGATCTGAGATGCAATTGCATTTTTGTTTTGCATATGACCATGCGTAAATGTAGCATTCTCAGTTTAGAATTAAATATTTGCAATACATGGCATATTTAGAGTTTTCTAACGGTACTTACTGCCCTAAACTGCAAGAATTAGATACAGTGGCAAAAAGAGTGTCGAAATAGGTGGACCAAGAGTTAATTGATATCCGGAAAGAAATTTCGCCTTTTTTATTATTATTTATTCTTCCTACTCAACATCAATATTTCACAGGGAGTTTCAAATACAATTTTTATAATATTTTAAAACGATCTCGCAATCGTCAGGCTAGTAACTTTCATCCGCGAGATGTAAAGAATGAAATAAACGTATGTAATTTTGCCTTTTATCGTTCAGTATTGAATTTAATATTATTTATAAATTTTATTGTTTAGTTTATTGAATATTCATTGGCGTAGCATAGCCTTTAGATATCTTGAACGTATATTGCTTTATTTTACCTAAGACCAATGTATTTGTGCAAAGTGAAAATGAGAGATTGGAGAAGACGTTGTTCGTTAGAGTTTTGATATATTAATCAAGTGGTTGAATTTGTAATTCTTCATCTGTGTGATCGCAAGAAACCAATGAACTTTAATATTTCTGCGAAGAAATTTATTTTCTATTGTTTGTAATGGTATCAAATGGGTAGGAGCAGTGTTGCACCATTTGGGGCAGGCATAAGTTAGAGACGGTTGAATTAGTGATTTCTATATCAGTGAACCAAGTGAACCACTTTCTGTTTTAATGGAGAACTTGAATTTATAGATGTAATTTTGAAATTTTTATCATCTATTGCCTGAATGGAGATGACCATGGTGGATTCTAACCAAGAGAATTTTACCGGAATATTGCTTTTCGTCCATGACACAATACAGTCTTCATTTTGTAAAGAATATGATATTGATATCGACGTAAATTAAATATTTTAGTTTGAGAATTGTCAGTGTCGATTTTTATTCTCCATTTTCGGGTCCAGTTGTAAAATTCATACAATGTGCTTTGTATATTATCAATATCTATATTTTTATCAATATGGGAAGTAAATAGAGTTGTCATCTGCATATAATGCTGAATGTTGTTGTCATATCATACATGTATAGATTAAAAAATTCGAAGGAAAGTACTGAGCCCTGTGGCACTCCTGCATTTATTGACTTCGGTTTTGAGCAAACAAATCGAACGTCAATGAATTTAGGAGTACTAGTGAGTATTTAGTTATTATTAGTAAGTATTTACTAATAATACTATTACATATTATTACTATTATTAGTAAGTATTCAAAAAGTAAGTACTCACCAGTGAGTAACCCCCTAAACATTTACTGCATTTTAAAATAGAGTGTGTTCTTGTAATAAGGATCCATATAGTAGAATAATAATAATATATCTACCATCATTAGTTGTAAATGTAGAGCTTAGTAATAATAATTACGATTACAATAATAAATATAAAACAATTTCAATAATAATAAAGAATTGTGATAAAATTAGTATGCCCAATTGCCATGAGAAAAGTCAAAATCAACACGAGAAGTAATAACAATCTGACATCGAAGACAACCAATACCTACATAAGTTATACCACAAATACCACCATCGCTGCCATTTCAACACGATCATCACGACCAACAGAACAACCAACACCACTACTATCACCATCATCATAACCACCATCTTCCCCATCATCGTAACTATCACCATCACCACCACCATCACAACCACTATCATCACTACTATTACCACGGTCCCCATATCCACGTCTATTTCCCACGATCAGCAAGAAATCTTTGGGCATGTTTCGCCTCAACCCATTCGCCTCCTTCCCCGCTCCGTCTCCTCATCACCAGCCTCGATCCATCCGCCTCCTCCCCGCCCCGCCCTCTCACCATCAGCCTCGACCCATCCGCCTCCTCACCGCCCCGCCCCCTCACCACCAGCCTCGACCCGTCTGCCTCCTCCCAGCCCCGCCCCCTCATCACCAGCCTCGACCCATCCGCTTCCTCCCCGCCCCACCCCCTCACCACCAGTCTCGACCCATCACGATTCGACACATCCCGGTACGTCTGGTCCCGTCAGGCCGCATCCCAATCATCCCAGCCCTACCTCCGCCCCCCCCCGCACCAGTCCTCATCCTACTGCTTTCCGCCGCCTCCTACTCCTCCCCGCGGCGGCAACTGACGCTCCAAGTTTGTGTTTCAAATTTTCGCTGCCGCCCTTCACCCTTTAATGGGTGTTTTCGTAAGCGCCGTCTGTGCGGGAGCGCTGTAAAATTAATCTGCACTCTGCCTCAAGAGGGAAATTTTACGTAAACAGCCCGGTTGCATATAAATGCGGACCTGTCTGCCCTTCGATTCCGCCGCTGCAATCTCCCCGCGGGGCTCAGGGCTTTTCCCAATATGATTCAAGGCGGTCAGCTCCACGGGCGCGTTGGAAATCCAGAACTTAAGTTGTTTAGGATCGTAGAGTTTAGGAGTATTGCGTACGAGAATGCGTTTATTTTTTTTTTTTTTTTTTTTTGAAGCTGGAATGCATGTAACATGAGACGCATCCAGGATTTTTCATGACGAGGGTGTGGGAATGCAGATGTAGTGTCCCAACCGACTATTTGTTTATATATATATATATATATATATATATATATATATATATATATATATGTTTTTCCTCTCCAGCCGACTATTTGTTTTTATACAATTTTTCCCTGCATACTAAATATAAGATTTACTTTAATTTTGTTGACTTACAGTTAATATAGATAACGTTAACATTGATATATTGAATGACTTTTGTTGGTAGAGAAAATGAGTAAAAGCTATATTTTTTTAATATGTATCATAGGCATATGAGGGGGGAGTGAAGCCCTTGAGCCCTCATCCCTTGCGTGTGCCACAGCGTATAAGATTTTGTGATTCTGAAAATGTGAGAATATGCCAACGTTCTCACATTACCTTCTTTACTGTAATGTGCACTATCAACTATTCGTCTCTACCAGTTAGAATGAATGCAAGCGCAGTACTAATTACAATTTTTATGAGATCCGGGAAGCATTACCAACACATTTTCTACATCTCTTAGATTTCTTGTTTTCAATGGGCATAAAAATAAAAAAGCGGACATAAAAGCTTTAAAATATTTGGTAATAAAAAGAAAGGTAATTGTAGTGTCTATCTAACGGAAAATGTTAACAGAATTTTGTTTGTAAAGGATTCTTAAAATTTAAATGGTGTATATGACGTAATGAAATACCGATTTTGGTTTGGGCTATAGAGAAGACACCTCGCTGTAAATTCGTTGACCTTGTTTAAACCATTCGTTGACCTCGTTTAAACCATTAAACCGAGAAACAAACGAAAAAAGTTCAAAATGTTGGCCAATTAAACCAAAATGGCGCATTCCCCGGATAATTAAGAACAAATAAAGTGACATGTTTGTTTTCAAATTAAAGATAATTAATTAGAACATTGTTAATATTTCAATGTGTTTTTAGCTCTTCTGTAATGGAAAAATCTTTTGTAAAATATTGCAAGTAACATTGTTTCTGGAATAAAAATACCTATTGCAAGTATTCTCTTCCGTCTTATCTTTAGCTTACATTACTATCATCAAAAACATATTTGCATTTTTAAATTAGTTCAATCTGATTTCGTTTCTCATCTCATTCTAAATTAAGAAAATCCTTATTTATAATACAAGTGGTAAAAGTGATATTTTATTTTGCGAGTAGAAAATGTTGCCTCACGAGACCGATAGACCGATTGGAATAATCCTATGAGCAAAATAAAATCACTTTTATCACATGTATTGTACACTATTTTTAAGCAACCTTACTGAGTTACATTTCATTTTTAAGTATGCAAATCACTAAATTATACATTAAGGTCAGTGGTAGCTGATGTGGTCAGACGAAAGTATTTTGTTTTCTCTGTTGCATTCATGGATTTATCTAAACATTTGAACATCGTCCCTCTTTTAGCACTAGTGTTGAACTTGTAGCGGGCTACGCATGCATGAAAAGAACCGCTTTTACTAGTGTCTGTGTAAATATATCATTTCTAAATTCTTCCTTTTAAAAAAATTGATATAAAAAGATCGATGAATAACTAAAACTCTATTACCAATCTTCACAAATTTCAAACAACTCAAAATAAATCCCTTCACAGAATTTTACATGCTCCCTGGTTTGTATCAAACAAACAAATTCACAAAGAACTTAAAATTGATTCTTTCAAATCGTTTATTCTCAACTTTGCAAAAAATTTGTATAGCAAGTAATCAATTTCACTAATTTTTCAAAACTACTCTAGATCAAAACTATGATCTCATCCTCGAATCCGAATTCGTTTTCCGAAATATATTTTTCGTCCTCCGTAAATTTAAAACTTTATTTCTATTGTCAGTTATCAGAATTATATTTCAAAGACTTAATTAAAGTGAGTTATAGCACTTTTATTAAATTATCGGTAACTATTTACCCGTGGATTTATGTTTCATGTCTGCTTCTTGCCTCTACGTTATGTAAAATCATATTCAACTTCCTGAAAAAATTGTATTGCACTTGAACAGGTAGCAAATAAATTTTGATTTAAAAAAGCGACTAAATCTCGTTTAGGTTGCCCGATCTATTCCTCGCCCTCAACGAGTTCTTTACAAATTCTCCTCATGTAAACACATCGCAGGGATCCGGGAGATCCGAGTGTCGAAGGGAGGCAGAAGGCAGAGGTAGCGGAGGCGCTCCTAATCTGTCTTGTCTGTTGCGTCGGGGGGAATTAAGGAGGCCGTGCAAATGGGAAGCGCTGCCGCTGTCAGGGCGATGTGATCAGCCGAGGCCGCGCGGAGGGAGTCGCCCTTGGTATTCATGAGTTTCTGGAGTCGATTCTCCCCCCCCCCTGCGGTTCCCGTCTGCCTGGTACATCTGTCACGATCAGATGGAATCAAAGCCCGACCCCATTCTTTTGCGGCGGAGGATGTCAGAGCAGGAAATTGTTCATTTTAATGCATGTATTCACAAAGGAATTTTTCATATAAGTCATCACTTTTGAAATCGTATGCGTGTCGTATTGAATTTGAGTTTAGATATCTCGCACTTCAAAATAAAGGATTCTATTATAAGTGTGTTTCGAGTTTTGTTTCTTGTCAAAAAATGATTAAATGGTTCTATTGTGGTTTGTAGTTAAAAATAAAGCCAAAAATATATATTGTTACTACTTTTGTCATGCATAGTGCTTTGCACATTAAAAGACTTGTAACAAATGTGGTTTTTAATTTTTATTAAATATTTTTACATTTCCACCTGAAAGATGGTATCATTATTTTACAAAGTATATTTATAATTTCGGAGAATTACAACAGGACATTCTTTTTTCGATGCGGTGAAGTCAGTCATAGAGCATCAATCATATTTGTAAATTCATCATCATATAATGGTACGCAAAAGCCTAACGTATTGAATAGGCAGAAAATGTATCTGAAAATATTTTAATATTATCAACATTAGCAGTCCAGATTTGGAACTATTTAATTTAATTTATTTTTATCATCCCGAATCTAATGGCCATCACCAAGGTGCTCGCTGGTGATTACACTAGTAACAGAAACAGTCGTACTTCCGAAAAAGAAATAGAATGTTAAAAAGATTGCTTTCTGTTGTCTGTGGCATGAGGGACGTGACTGAAGGGCCTTGTACTTTGAGGTTTTACGGTTGCAGAGTGCAAAGAGTTTCAGTAAAATACGATCAACATCATGAAGCAGATTGTCTGTCGTGGATTTGCATTTGCGCCTTCGTAATACACAAGCATTTTTAATCCTAAATTGAATATTTATAAAATTAACCTACAATTCTTTGCCTCTCTGAAACACTATTTTTGTCCGCTCATTTTCCAAGATTGTTTTAATGAGGATTGCAAGAGCAACTACAGAAACAGCATAGATTATTAAATAAACTTGGGAGTTTTCCGATATCCGTTAATCACTCTCATTTAATCCGTGCAGTTCTCTATAACGCCACCTTTTCCCTCTATAATAAAGTCTGTCTTAAGAGGACGCTATTTATTTACAAGAGTTTTTTTTCTTTTTGCTAATGCATGCGGCCGCTTAATAAAGCTCACGAGATCAAGGAACGCGAACATCCGGTCTAGTATCATTATTTACAATGATGATAAATATGATTTGCTTGACAATACTTCTTTATCAATACTATGAGTATAAAATATCTCAGCTTTTTTCACGTGAATGATTGAACAATTCAGATACAAAATTATTATATTATCGGCTTTTGATTTCAGTTGAAATGTTGTTTCTTTCCATTCATGCACTTGTTTCCAACTAGATATCAAGTTGCAAAAATCTTGAAGACCGACAACATGTTCAGATGAAGATACTGAACCCTCTGTAATCTTCACTCCTCTTCAGTTTCTCCTATGGTTGCAATTCAAAATCACAAATTTAACAGAAAGTTGTGTTTAGAAAAAAATAACATCATATTTAGTATTTCGTGTGGTGTATCATTATCATAAGTTGATAATACTAATATACGTTGAGGTATATTCGGTTCCTTCATTTTTCTTTCTTTCTGCAATGACTATCACTTCACATTGGTGTCATTGAAAGTGAATGATCATAAAGTAATATTATATGATAGTGAATTATCGTGTGATTTGGGACAATACAAAATGTTAAGTGAACTAGGTTTTCGATCGTACCAGAAGACAAACAGTGCAGACAATAGCGTAATTTGTACAGAATAGCTCCCAGTTCGATCCACTTGCGACAGTGATGAATTTCGCAGCAGTTTTTTGTAAATTACACTTCTCAAAATGCCCGTATATAAATGTTATATTTAATATCATCTGATTCTCACGAAATTTACAGTGTACTGAATAAAGCATAAAGGAATTAAGACCGTATAAATTCTTTAGTTTCTTAAAAAATACTTGCACTCAAAAGTTTCTCCATAAGAGCTTGCACATTACGGCGTAATTATTAATAAAAATTAATAATTACGCCGTAATGGTTCACATATTCTCACCGTCCTGAAAGACAGAGATTTATACTTCCATTTAAAGAAATCACGGTATTCGATTCACCGGTTGGTTTAATGAAAAGTCAACTTCATCAAGTTGGCAGTTTCAGAAGGGTTTATTATAGATAGTGCATATTTTGTCACGAGAGGTGGGGCTGATCTTTCCCCCACGGGATGGTGAGATCCAGCGCTGACCTACGTGATCGGTTGCGGAGTTTACTCCATCCCAGTATCGTCCACCAGCAGGATACCACCCCAGCCGAGGCAAGCCCCTGACTGGTTTCCCGACATGTGTAGTAATGTAGTGTATGTAAGTGTAAGTGTATGTAAGAAGAGGTAAAGATAGAACAAGAAAGAGGAAGGAAAGATCGCGCGCGTTCTGTGATCCGTCAGTAAGGGTACTGCTCCGGAATTTGCCTTGAATTAATGGAATAAACCACGGACAACTACCAATTAGAGCAGCCAACCGCTAGAATTCTTCTTCAGGTATTGTCTGAAATCGCCCCAGCTATCTAGTGTCGAAAAACCTTCCACCGTCGGAATATGAACCCTACGATCTCCCGGCCAATGGCGCTGTAGTGACAACTTCAGCCTTGCAAATCGGTGGAGTAGGTTGCGCAACTCTCCACCACCGCCTACTCCTTCTCGATGTGCTTCACCCTGCCTCGTTCGCAGAAAACAGCAAACACGCGAGACTTGTTTTGCGCACGCCCCCGCGATGCCCAGGGACTTCTTCTCCCACCTACACCACCCCGCGCCGCCAGGGATCGTTACTGTGAACCTCACCCACGTCTAGCTACCGCGCGCGCTCCGTCCACACACGAGCCAACCAACTATCACTCCCCCCCGCTCTCCGCTCTCTACCTTACCTTTACTTCTCTCTAATCCACGGCATTCTAACATACACCTCTGTCTCACCTGCTTTCTCCGTAACTGCGCCCCGCCTAGCCGCTCCCTCGCCCTCATCCAAAGTCTACGTTGGGCCATGTTCGCCCTGCCCCCACTCCCATGCACTTTCACCCACCCACCCGCCATCAAAATTTCCTTAACACCCGCCTCCATCTCTTCCCCGCCACTCCTGAATCGCCGCTCGCACCCCAGCCTCTTATTCTTCACCGCCACGCCTTCACTCTCAGCCCGTCTCTTGGACTTTCATCAAACCGGTCTCTTACACCTTCATCCTATCCTCATATCAGTCTGCTTTCACACCTACCCTGCCAACACCCTGGTCTTCTTCCTCTCTCACTCGCTCCAGTACATTTCTCGTTTTCACTCCTGCCCTGACATTACCCTTGCCACGTCCTCTTCTTCCTCTCTCACTCGCTCCAGTACATTTCTCATCATCACTCCTGCCCTGACATTACTCTTGTCTCGTCCTCCTTCCCTGCCCCGTCCTCTAGCTTATTCACGCCCACGCCAACATATCTTCTCCCATGCACGCCAACCTCACTCGATCCGCCTCATCGTTCCCTTCTATCTTACCCATCCTCGGCCCTGACCCTCAGTCTGTCCTGAGCTGAATGCCATCATTGCTCGCGCCCCGCCCGCTCCCTCCTTTAAATCATCAGTGCTGTTGTTATCTTCCAATTCGGAGAGGCTACTTACTTTTTATTATAAATATTATTATTATTATTATTATTATTATTATTATTATTATTATTATTATTATTATTATATGTAGGTACAAATATGAAGCATGAAAATGTGTCGTAATAATTTTAATATTTTGTTACTAAAATATTTTTATATCAAGTTATAATTTTCTGTACAATATTAATAGTACGTTTATGCACAATGTCTCAGAATAAATGCTACAAACTTCTAAATTTGATTGATTGATGATTCCGGGTTCGTCAGCTACTAAGATCATTAGTCCCTGAACGTGAAGTGCATTTTTTTTCTGGTGTGGCGGTGATCTTCTTCCGGTGGATGCTAAGATCCGGCGCCGACCTACCTGTCGGCTAGCTTTCTTTCCTCAACGCTAGCTATCTTCATCCTTTACACTATGCTTCATTTTGCAATTATTTTATAGTTTAGTTATCCCGATAATCATGTCATAATAGATTCTACAGTAAATGTTTTTCCTCTCTGACTATGCATTTGTTTGACCTGATTTTATTTCCGTATCGTATCGAAGGCTTGAAATACGATTGAATCTCAATACATTTCTAAATAATTCCTCTTAAAACTCGCAATAGAGTTCCTGATCCTGCCTCTCTCTATCCCTTGACGACATGAGCATTCCCATCTTATACACCTCAATGGAAACCCCGCCTCCTTTCTCACGCCTTTATCTTTTGTTTCCTTTCAAACCACTTCCTTCTCTCTCTACTCGCGTACCCGATGGCTTTCCTTTGCGAGATATTACCTGCATTTGCAGGGTATTTGACTTCGTACAGTTGCACGGTGCCCTCACATAACGACCATGACCATCCGACGCATTCAAGATACGACATTATTGCATCACTTGCATTGTATGGTTATTGCTCCTGCGTTCTATCAGAACATTCTCATCGTTTTCACTCTATTATTTTTATTTCTCAAGGAAATTCCCGTTTTTACGCACCAGATGAGTTTTGTTATTCGCTATTATCGACTATTTTTGTTTCTTTTTTACTGTCACAATATAATTGGACTCTCTTTTTATTTTAGTTCTACTCTCAAGAAAATGGTGGTGTGTGCGAAGGAAATAACGGACTGCATCATTACAAAACCCACAAATACCAATTCATACTAGAAAATTCGGGTACTTACACATCTATTGTAACCGCAAAGAATAATTACGACAGGGATGTGGTTTTTCATATGTCAGAAGGCTAATTTCAAACTAAGCAATCATCCCATTTTCATGATTTAACTACAGCGACTAAAACTCATTAGACCAGTTTTATTCGAGTTCGACTTTTTATTTTCATCTTCAACTTGTATTTGCAATAATAAGTTTACATTTTTTTCGACAGTCTTGCCGTAAGCCAAGTAGATATCGTATTGATATTTTAAATAAAGAGATGCCTGACTTTGAAGTGGCTGCTTTAACTCTTTGGAATCGATTAACAGAATATTCAGTTTTCTGACGATGACGGCACAGAAAGTAACATTTAGTGTTCACGAATTAAACTGTTTTATAAGTTCACAATACAATTTATTTATACAGAATACTTTCAGATTTTACATGATGTTTACAGTAATTATATTTATAAATTATTTTACATGAATAACAATGCGAATGCGTTCCTGGAAGTAGCAATTTTTCTTCTTTCAGAGATTGTCAACTTCGAAAAGCAAATTGGAGGTTTTCATAAATTGGCTTCGATGTTTATTACAAAAATATGTAGCATATTTTTGCGAAATTTTAAGACATATGTTAAATTATGTAGAAGTAGAGCAGTATTATTCTTCAGGAGTAGGATTTCAGTCACAGTATTCTTCTTCTTTCAATACCTCAATTTATTAGAAAATAGAGATAGTTTGGGTTTAAAATCTGCTCTCTTATTTGTACTTAGTAACGAATTACAAAAATTCAAACAGCGTTACATTATTATTATTATTATTATTATTATTATTATTATTATTATTATTACTTTAGTTTTACTAACAACATTGTTCTGCAACTTTTTAAAAATCTTCAAAATTGCACGTTTTAAAAAAAAAAATTCCTGGAGTATCTCTTTACTATTTGCCTTCTGTTCGTAACCTTTGCGCGAGAAGCATAAGTTACATCACTACTTGTAGTACTCTATATTATTTGTTGTTTTTTACATTATCTTACTTATCAAACTTCTATCGACTTTCACCTTTCAATTACACTCTTTTTCCATTTTCCTATTTAATGAATTTATCTTTCACTTTCTTTGTATCATCCAAACCTTATACTTTGTCTCGAATACTGTTCACGTACTTTTTCTTTTCTCTTCCAATATTTATATACCAATATTTATATACCAATACCAATATTTCTCGTTACCCTCTCCTAAATCTTATACTTTTCACATCAGATATTCTATAAGTTTTCCTTATTTTTATACCTTTATATATGTTTTTTCTCTCTTCATTTCATTTTTACACCCATTCATATGTCCCCCGAATTACGATCTTTACGCTCACTTCCTCTCACGTAGTCCATCACCTTTCCGCTCTTGGCTTGTCTCCGTTTCCCTCTTTTTATCTTTCTTTAGCCCTTGCTCCGCCTATCTTTTCGCTCTGCCTACTAACTACGTGCCTTCCCGAATATTTTTCATTCCTATCTCCTCCTCCTTGCTATTACAATATTCATCTTAGAATTTTCAACATCTCTTACTCAACCCTTTATAGTTCGACTTTCCCCTTTTTCTACATTCTTGATTCCAGATTCATCATGCATACCCCGCGTTCCTCCTTTCTCGAGCGTTTCATGGTTCATCTTGCAACATTAAGCATCAACCTCCCCTTGCCGCCGACTCTCCGTCATTCCCCTTCGTCCGTTTCATCTTCCTTTAGGGCGGCATCGTCGTCCACAGGACGTCGCGCGCCGTCCCCGTCCACCGAGGGGTCGTTGTGGATAACGACCGGGGGAGGGGTCTTCCGGGTTATTAAAGACGCAGCGCCCTCTGCGATTCTTTTTAATTTCTGCCCCGCGAGACCCTCGGGGGAGGGGAGAATGGGGGAGTGCGTAAAAAAGAGCCGCTGCTTAAGGGCGGCGCCCCAGCCCTTCTCCTGTCCCCCTCCGGCGGCTGCAGCGGCTGGGGAATCTGCGCCCCGCACGCGTTGCTCTTAGGCTGTCCCTTGAGGTGGGGCTCCCTTCTGGACTCGGCCTTCGAGCGTGTATTCCTCTACCTCCTCCCTCTTCATCATCATAATCATCATCATATTCTTCTTCTCCAGCTTCTTCATCATCTTCATCTTCTCCTTCATCTTCTTCTTCTTTTTCATCTTCTTCATCATCTTCTTCTTCTTTTTCATCTTCTTCTTAATCATCTTCTTCATCATCTTCTTCTTCTCCTTCATCTTCTTCTTCTCTGTCTTCTTCATATCTTCCTTCTTTTTCATGATATGCGTTTGCATCTTGGGTTTTACTTCTTCCTCCTCATTTCTTCCTTCTTCCTCTCCCCCTTTGATATGTTTCTTTACCTTCGTCCTCCTCCTTTACCTCATTTCTTCTTAATCTTCGTCTTTGTCTTCTTTTACATTTTAATTTTCCGTTTATCCCATCACCCCATCTTCTCATCTACTTCTTCTTTCTTCTTGATTTTCGTATAATATTTATCTACATATTCGTACTTCTTCTTTTTCTTAATCTACTTCTGCTTCTCCATCCTCTTCATTGCTTACTTCTCTCTTTCTTTTCTTCTTGTATTTATTTTTCGTCTTGTAATATTTTTACTTCGGTCTATTCTTTTTTTACAGCCTAAGCCACTTATCCCCTTATGGGATGTAACATGAATCGTACACTAGGCACACACTAACTTTGAGCTCTTGTAGGATCTCGACAAACAGAATACGAGCTCCTCCACTGCATTCTCGGAAAGACAAGGGTGAACCGAAAACAATGGATGGCCCGAAACTTGCATGTCGAAGGTTCAAACACGGATAGAGGTGCTGTGAGCTCAATATTCATCCATCTCCTTTTTCTTCACGTTTTTTCTTATTTTCTTATCGTTTTATTCCTCTTATTTATTATTCTTTCTCTCCCTTAGCCTTTCATTTCTTGTCGTATTTAGTGAGTGTAAAAGTAGGCAGATTATCTATTCTCTGATTTCAGTCGAAATTCATTCTCTTCTACAAGATAAATCTTAGAATACATTGCTCCTGCAAAATGTAGTTATAGAGGGGATAATAATCCAGTTCACTGAATCCAATGTGCCTTGCCGGTATTCGATATGAGACTCGTGATCAACATGAGTATCGCAACAACTTCGCTAGTTTGATCTGCATCCCTAAAAATTATATACATCGCCTTCTCTTATTTGTATTCATTAGTCTCGTGTCCATTTTCCATGACGTTCATCATTGACTTTCATTGTTTTGTGCAGTTTTCGTCTTTAAAGATAAGTTGAAGATGTTTTTTAAAAGTTTGTTTTTAATTTTGTATTCTGAGAAGTTAAGTAATTCTAGAAGCATTAATGTGAAAAATTTAACCAACATCAATCAATTTTTATTTTTTGTATTTTCACTTTAATCTATTTGCAGTATCGAAATTAAAATATGCTTTCACAAAATAGATTATGATTATTAATACACAAAATATTTCATCTCTTAGAAAATATTTTATTAGTGCATTCTTAAAAATATATTTTCTTAATGATGTATTACAAAGATTAAATTTAAGGAGTAAATTAAAATAAACTGACACTGTCTTTTCAAACGATATTCCAACAACATCATCGATGCAAAGTCGCCAACTGTTGTGGAATTCTCATTCATGCAAAGAGTATAATCAATGTACACTTGAGAACAAATAAAACAAAAAGAAGACGACGCATTTTCTACATTTTTTGTTCCTCTCCTTTGAAACCTAACCTCACATTTCCGCCATCTGCTCCCTAGCCGCAGAGATACAGCGAGCGTCGAGTACTTCAGAAGGCCGTGAGCGCCGGGACGGCCGTCGCTGCACTATCTGCTCAGAGCCCTCCACTCGTTCCGCGCTCGAAACGCCGTCGGCGTGCGCTCGAGATGCCATCTGGTGGTTGTTGCGACAAGCCATGGTCGTGTAATTAGCGGTTTTTATTCGCGGGGATTACGAGAAACGACTGCGTGCTCCCTCGAATGGTATTTTGCCCGGTTTAGCTGACGACAATGAAGCGGTTCTTCTCGACTACGGTTTGTCTTGTTTCGGACCACGAGGGCTCTGCGTCATGGAAGTCTGTTCGCGTGTACTGCTTTACGTTTTTTTCGGCTTACGAACGGACCGGGAAGGATCAGTGTCTATAAAGAAGGAGAATGTCAGGGTAATAATCGTTTGATAAATTGCCAATCCTACGTACTATCTCGGGAATAGTTTGAAACTTTTATTTCATTTGCAGGTCTCTCTTTCGTATCACAAAGTAGTTTTTTCTGTTTCGAGATGGACGTATTTTGCTCTAACCGCTGCATGTATTGGATTACTAGGTAATAAAAGTATTCAGTTTGATTTCAATCTATCTACAGGATAAGTCGCTTGACAAAGATGCGTCTTCATAAACACAGATGTATAACAATGCGCAATACATGTTAACATTATTAATTTTTCAACCATTATTATTACAAGTGGTTTTCAAATTATTCTCCATTTTCAATACACTATACATATCTTTTAAGGACTGAAGCACATGTAGCATCCCTGATTATGATAATGCATCAAATTCGGATTAGGAATTATTCGCTCTCTTAAATGTTGCAGATAATTCTTCAATCACGTAATGTACCATTTTAAAGTATTTTTCAACTGTCAGAGTGTGTTCAAAAATGGATGTATAATAATGTCACTAGCATAAATTTCTACCGTCAAAAGATTTTCTTCTCTAGTGACCGATTTCAGTCTACCTGATTGCGGAAGATCTGCTACAAACTCAGTTGTTTCAAAGCTTGGATTTATGTAATGAATTACTAGTAGTGACGGCGGTATAGTGTTTTGCAAATGTTGCCTAAATAATTCAATTACATTGTGGTAATTATGATAATGTAACGACCACTTTTGTATTAAAAATATACGTTCATTCACTGTTAACGTCCTATTCATGGTAAACTTTACTACTTGGCTAATTAAATCCTTCATGGAAACACCTAATACAATGTATCATTTACCAACATCGACGAGAGCATTGTACAAAACACTATCGGTATTCTTTTCTTTTTTTTCTGACTACTGTAATCAATTCACTTCTGAATAACTGCTAGTGTCAAGCGACTTACGGCTCACCGGTATTTATATCTTTAAATAAATGATACTATATCCAGTTCATGGACTCCTACTATCAAATTACAAATAAAAATTTGACTTTTACATCCGGTTGTAATGATGTAAGGAAAATAATTTAGTCAATTTAGATTTAATAAGAACGAATCACGTACTTCACATAATTATGAAGTGCCCAAAATGTCTAAAAAAAAGCTCAAATCTCAAGATTTCGTCTGACCGCACCAAACTAAAATGTACAAATTGTATTTTAAAATAAGTAAGCATTTGTACTAAAGACATTTTTTTAAGTTAAAAAATTGAATCAAGAAAAAATAGTATATGACATCCTAATTCATTGAGTCTTTCCCATTCAGCTTCCCGTCAAATTATGTACATACTACAAGAGCCATTACATGATATGATGGATTTGATGGAGTTTTGATTCTTTATCTCCATTTCCTCATTTCATCATATTAGCAAATTCAAACAATTTTTTGTTAAATTCCATTCCACGAATTCATATCGCACACCCACTCGGCGAGGCTGCTTCTCCATCCGCAGCGCCCTTTCGACTCCGCGAGTCACGAAGTGTCCTTTCTTGCTCAACTGATGAATAGCCCCGTGGACGTCTCCATAAGACTCGCCGGGGCGCAAGGGTGGCTTTGCAGCGCCGGGGTGGCGGGGTCGGAGGAAGGCACGGCGAGTGGTGGATTGAGAGGCGCGCCTTGTGGGGAGCGGGGGCGGATGATGGAACGGTGAACGCCGTGGAGGAGTGGGTGGCAAGGGCGGCGAGACCGGCGGAAGGACCGATGGATAGCGACAGCGGCGGGGGGGATGTGGAGCAGCATTAGCAGAGGATGGGAAAGTGGTTGGCATGAGCGTTGGGGGGAGAGGGTGGCGGCAGGAGCGGTAAGATAGCGTGAGTGGCGGATGGAACAGTGGGTGGCGTGGGCGCCACGGAGGAAATGCGTGGTGGGGATGGCACGGGTAGCCGAGAGAGGTGGCGGCGAGGCAATATACGCGGGGGCAGTGGGCGTGGCGGGCGCTGCGCGATATCGTGAACGGATGGAAGGTTAGGCGATCCGGACGCCGTGACGAGTGCGTGGCAGGGACGGTGGTGGCGATGGGACCGGGAGGAGCGTGAGCGGCGTAGGGGCAGTGGGTGGCGCGCGGTGGCTTCGGCGACGACGTGTCAGCGAGTGGAGCGTGCCGGCGGGCCGGCTAACGCGCCCTGGGCACGCGACGGCCCCCGCTGCTGCTTCCGGTGCCCGCCGTCGCCCCTTCCGCTTCCGCCGCCGCGCCGGGGCCTTCCGAAGACGGCACGAGACGGCGTCCCGCCCCCGCCCTTCCGTCCACTCGCGCGCTCCGGCGCTGCGTGATCCCGCTCGCCAGCTTCCTGCCGCGTTGCTGCTTTGTGCTGCAGTGGCCCGGGAGAATAGCTGCGAGTGGTGGGCTCTGGAGCTCTTCCGGCGATTGCTTCAATCGGGAGTACGATTTCTGCGAACTTAAGTCATTTCTAATCGATTGGTCATGCTGGAGATTTTCAAACATAATTCAACTCATAATAGATAATTCAACTTCTAATAAACTTCGTGGTTCTACTGTACAGAACCCAACTCTTTTATACTTTAGTTTATTTTTCTAGGAAGGTGTACAATGTGGGTTCCCCTTTATTAAATAGATGCGCACATTTTAAATTGGGGTTGAACTGTAGTTATAATGGTTGAAGGGATATCACATGGGAAGACATGTTCTCAGGTTCCCTATTTTTTCTATATGGTAAGGAAAATTTTATTGTAAGGACGATTGTAAGGACGATTATGTATTCCAGATAAGGAATAATATCAAGATCAAAATTATAGGAGTTTGTATCAAACATGAAGGGAAGACTTTTTTTAAATGTGCTAATTTTTTTGTGTCTAACTAAATGTGACTTGCTGTGAATTCAACGAAATTTACGTAATGGATGATTATTTTACTGGTAAATCCTGGATTCTTTTCTACAATTCGTAGAAATGATAGCTAGCCTACGTGTATGAGTAATTTCGTGAAGAGGTCTGTATTATATTAGGAGCGTTTCCTTAATAATATTGGAATGGCAAAATTCTCATCACTATGTTTAACATATCGATTGTTTCAGTTTCCATTGAGCTTTGAGTAGAAATAAAAACATAGTACTCTAAAGCTATTTATCGGTCATAAGCGTAATAAATTTTCCACAATATTTAATGGATCCTTCTTAAAACATGCATCCTTGAATAGTTCTCCAATTCAGTTTAGTTTTATACATTGTGCGTAATATTGTTGTAAAGATATTATATTATCAGAAATGAGACTCAAACACTAATTGAACGGAAAACGGAATCCAAGAAGAAAACATCAGCAGTCGGAGAGCGCGCTCCCTGGGTAGATAACGACGTCATGTCTCCTGTTGCTGCCAACGCTGCGACCGCCAAAGTAAGTCCTTGAGTTGGAATTACACACGGAAAGAGAGCACGTATGTAGGTCAAAACGTCGTAAACAGTCCTGGGCATCGTCAACTGAGGAAAACAAGACGCTTATGGAGTCCGCCAGTCAGGCGCGCCAAACGAGCGCACGTGGACCACCAGCCTTGGGGCGATCGAGTTGATGCCGGAGCGAATGTTTGGAGATGACACGATAGGGAGTGGGAATCAGGATGGAGGCAAAGGTTCGAGGCGAGCTCGTCGATAGTGATGGAGGAAGGGATCGTCTCAACGCAGGAAAAAAGGGCGTGGCATGATGGGTCGGGGTGGTGCGTAGCGTGGGAGGGCAGACGCGGCGTGACGGGGAATTGTGTGACGGTGAGAAGTACCGGCTGCGATGGCTCGGGGCATCAACTATGTCACTCCAGTGCCTCTGACCGGCAGGTCTTAGGCTTCGAGCCCGACGATGCCAGGATTTTCGACGCTAGTTGGTTGGTCGAATTCAGCCTCTGTCTGAGGGGCAATTCTAGCGACTTTTGATCGGTAGTTCTCTGTGGTTTCTCCGATAAAAACCAAGAGAATGCCGGAGCAGTACCCTAAAAACGGACCACGAACATCACACGATCATTCTTCCCTCTTCTTTGTCCTATCCTTACTTACACACACTTGCACTGACATAAACTATACATCTAGGGAGACCAGTCAGAAGCTTACAGCTTGTCCTGGCTGGGCTGCTGGTTGGAGATTTCTGGATGGGGAAAACCCGTAGGGGATGGAAAAACAATGTAGATCTGACCTTGTAACTATTCCGAGAAGAATACAGCCCCTCCCGTGACAAAAGCATGCACTACACTTTCCATAACATCCGGAACAAGCTCTAAGCTCTTGACCGGTCTCCCGACATGTGATAGTATAGTGCATGTTAATGTGTGTGGGTGTATGAGTGTAAGGGGAGAATATGGGACAAGGAAGAGGAAGGAAAGATCGCGTGCGGTCCGCAACTCGTTTGTTAAGACACTGCTCCTGCATTTGCCTGGTGATGATCGGAGAAACCACGGAAAACTACCGATCAGAGCAGCCGGCCTCTAGAATTCTCCTCCAGACAGCGACTGAATTCGACCTAGCTGTGACAAACTAGTGTCGAAAATCCTACCACCCCCCGGGACTCGAACCTAGGACCTGCCGGTCAGAGGGACTGCAGTGACATCAGTTGATGCCCTAAGCGATCTCTCTCGGTGTGGAGGTTGCAAAGCGGCAGCATGACCATGTATGGTGAGCGAAGCATGGCGCGAAGTGAGGGGATGTGGCGACGCACGCCGGCGGGCGAGCGGAGGGGGCGGGGTGGCCAAGCGATACGAGCGCGCGATCCATCTCGGGGGCAGGGGAGGGGGCGCGGAGGGGCGGGGGCGGTGCGCGATACCTGCCGCCCGCGACCGAGCGCTCCGAGTAATTCGCTCGGCAGCGCCCCCGCGGGAGAATAAAACTCCGCGACGGGAAAACATTTCGACAGACGAGCGGCGCGACCCGTAAATCACGTTCTGCGCCCTTTGTGTTGAGGCGGGCGGGGCGGGGCGGGGAGGGACGGGAGGAGACGGAGAAGAATCAGCCATCGCGGGCCGGGGACGGACGACTGACGGCTGACGACCGCTGGACGTTCAAGCGTTCGGGAGATAATGCCCAAGGTGAAAGAAACGGTATAGGATGAGAATACTGGAAATCCCTAAAGATTGGCACGTGTTTCGGCTGGGTGGTTGGGTAAAGCTGGTGATAAGCGTGGCGGAGGAGAAACGGTATGGTAGGCGAAAAGCAAGTGGAAAATGTAATCCAATTGCCATTTTACGAATGTAAAGAACTGAAGAGGGAGTGCAAATTGATTTGGGATATAACAGTCAAGACCATCCATGTTAGTATATTACATGCATAAGACAGACAAAATGTTCAATATAACACTGGATAGGTTTTCTCAAGAAGAATATAAAGTTTTTTACCATTCGTGGAGTATATTGACATTATTTTATATTTATTTATAATTACAATACTGAAATATTACTATTTTATCATGCGATTGATTAATAAAATAAATAGCTCTGCCACCCTAGGAATTTCTTTAAAAAATATGTTCTGAAAAGTCATGTTCTCTGATAGGCGATAGTTAGACACAGCCAGTCACTTGTCATTCCAGATTCAACCAGCCATGTCCAGTGACGCGTAAAGTTCACTAGTAACATTCAACCCGCTCTAAGCAATCTGCATTGTTGACGTGCTCAGGTACAGTCATGTTTACTCTCGGGCCTCCAACTAACTGCGGTGTTTACTCACAGTGCAAACCTTCAAGTATTTATTAATAGCGCAAACAAAAGTATATTAATTGTCAGTACCTCCTAATGTGTATTACGAAAGCAAATCTTCATATTTATTACTTGTGCTCTGTTCACGAGGTCCAACAAGAAATGTGTGTGTGTGTGTGTGTGTGTATTGTGCGTTTACAAAAAACATACAGTTCAAACATTCCTAGAAAGGTCAATCCATTGATGTTTAAAAATTTGCAACGGCTCCCCCATGACCTCCCTCCCAGGGGTAAACTTAATAGGGATTTTTCCCAATCGTGGATTTAAAACTGCTCAGCAGCAGGTTTCCGGAGTGTAGCGGTATCAAATATTAGAAATTAAAAGGAGAAACATTTTTCATTCTAATACAGACAAGCATTTATGAGCACTCTATCTTAATACATATCACATAATCTAGTTTACTGTAGCAAAAAATAGCAGAATTGCAAACAATAGTGAACATAATAAGCTTATTTTTTCTAGCATAATAATCATAAGGTGTCACCAGAAACTTTCACA
This sequence comes from Teleogryllus occipitalis, assembly GCA_011170035.1. Taxonomy (NCBI): domain Eukaryota; kingdom Metazoa; phylum Arthropoda; class Insecta; order Orthoptera; family Gryllidae; genus Teleogryllus; species Teleogryllus occipitalis. The sequence continues at coordinate 186,579 of BLKR01000490.1, read as the reverse complement.
ATATACGCGAATACCTTATTATCTCATAGATAAGAAACCCTTTTCACTTGTAGAATATAAAAAACCGTGAATATCACTTTTTTATCATGGTAACACACACAGCCAGCTCGTGGAGTAAATTGCACTCAATCTGTTTAATAGTATAAATTGATTTCATACTAGATGTACCAAGAAAGTACAAAACCAAATACACATTCAATCTCTGTTCAGGGCACATATTGCGTACGTGGTGGCCACAAATTAAAGTAGCTCATTAATAGCGTTCACTTTCGCGTGTATATCTAATTTAATTTGAAAGACATTTGAACAACACAATTTCGAAATACATCCCTATTGAGAGCGTAGGCTTCCGCGGCCGGAGTCATGATTAACTTGGCTATCCGGGAGCCGCCGCGTCCTCGCCATCAGAGCAATTAGGGTATGTGACAAGGAATCGTTAGACTCTGAAATAGAGCTCTTAAAAAACACATTTCAAGCTAATGGATATAGTGCCAATGCTGCCAACCAAGCTGTACGGCAGGCAACGACCACCTCTAGCACTGCTGACATCACCACATCTAATGATGATGATTTCAACCGCAGGACGGCCATTCTACCGTATATACGAGGGGTTACTGATAAAATTGGCAAGCTTTTGAGCCGCTTCGACATCAAGACCGCCTACAAAGCTCCTACAAAGCTCGGACAAAACCTCGTACGTGTGAAAGCTCGCATACCGCCTCTCATGTCATCAGGGGTATATGAGATCCCATGCAGCTGCGGCAGCAGTTACATCGGCGAGACAGGACGGTCCATAGAGAAACGGCTCCGAGAGCATATCCGCCACTACAAGTACAACTACACTGACAAGTCGGCCGTAGCCCTCCACGCATGGGAAACTGGCCACGCCATTTTATTTGATGATACCCGCCTCCTAGCCAGAGAAGACCGCTGGGGAACGAGAAGAGTAAAAGAGGCAATAGAAATTATTAAACATCCCCAAAATCTAAACGCTGATAAAGGCCTACGTCTGCATGACGCCTGGAAACATCTTTTTCACCGGACCGAGACCCGGCACGGGGCCCCCTGCTCCATGCCGTCCGATCACGCGCGGTGCGCCTCCCCCACCCCGCCCGGGGAGCCCTTTCCCTGATTGGCCGTTGCACTCTCTCCGCATTGGCTGATCATCCGACCTATCAGCGGACGGAGAGAAACTGCTTATAAACCCGTGCGCAGCCCATCTCCCCGCAGTACTACGCCTTGAGGAAGGTCGCAGAATGGCGACCGAAACGTTGGCACCTGTGCCCTGGACGCGGGGCGTCTCCCGGATAGCCAAGTTAATCATCCCTATTCCCGAGTTTAATGTATTCTTCACTGCTTACAAAAAAGGAATTTGTGACGACTGAGTAAACTTTCTTCAAAAAAACTATCTTGCGGCACACAAACATTTCCTTAAAGTTTCTTCCACGTAATATAAACAACTCAGCAAGACTTCCTCCAGAATCTTTTGCGGTCTTGGTCACGAAATTAAGAAGGCTACAGATATGTTTTAAAAAATCCTCTCTCAATAATTTATGCATTGCCTACTAATATACAGGTTGATGAAGTTGCCCGCTAATATGACCTACTATACTACTGAAGCATGCTGAGACGTAGATCCAAGGTCGACCAAGACCTTGACCCAAATTAAAGTACCTTCGTCGTGGTGATGTGGAAAGTAAACAAAAGGACAGTTTGGGTGCGCGCCGGCCTCCGTACCAAAGTTCCGTCGTGTTATGGCGGTCAATCTCTTGATCCATCAAGTGGATCATATTATGTCGGCCGATAATATTCACTTCTCTGGCACTTCAATTGGGTTCGTCATTGGGACAATGCGATTGACTGCATTTATTTGATAAAACTCCCGACCTAATCCCGTCGGCTTTAGCGGAGATTACTGGACGCGCTAACCACTCCCTCATGTAATGGCGGAATTCACGGGACGTAAATAAATGTTTGAATAAAAACTGTAAGTATCCGCCATGTACGGGATGCGGCATACTTTTTGAAGTTGACACCGTGACTCTCAACTATCGACACGACCTAGAGGTAGAAGGAAAGAAAGAGGGAGAGAGAGTAAGGGAGAGGGAGATACACCCTGTTCCAAAATTATCGAGTCACTTTTGGAAGAATCTTGTTTAGGAATGATTAGAGAGAGGGGGAGAGAGTGGGAGAGGCAGAGAGAGGGAGAGAGTGAGGGGGAGAGAGGGAGAGAAACACACATACACGGTTCCAAAATTATCAACTGTCTTTCGAGAGAGACTTCTGTTTGAATTATTACTGAATTACGTCATTCTGGGTGGGTGCTAGTTTCCCGCACTATTCGAACGAGTTCGAACAGATGCATTACAAACGTTTTTAATGATTGATGTAATGTCTTGCCCTGATACACCTTTAAATGCGAAGCTAAAATATTCACTCTTCAGCGCATCAAAAATCCCATTTACATATATATTGAAACGCGCCGGATGAAACGCGCCGCCTTTCCAGACGAAACGAAAAGCAGCCTCTTCGACTCGGATGGCGCGTCAGTTGGCGGCTATCGCCTAGCACGAGAAGTGGTCGCGCAACGGACGAGACTTAACGGACGGGGAGGCGAGAATGGTAGTCAGAGCTAGGCAGTGTAGGGGAGCGCGGAACGCGGCTGAATAGTTAATGCCGAATATGTTATATGTGATATCAGAAACTCGTGAGTGAACTATACAATAGTGAAGATATTAGTAAAGCGTAGGCGACGCATTCGAGAGAGGTTCGACGAGAGTAATTGTGGTAATAGCTAGGCAGTGTAAGGGAGCGCACGTATTGCGCGGGACGTGGCTGAACATTTAATGCCTGATGCGTAAGATGTGATATCAAAGACTTGTGAGTGAACACTACAGTAGTGAAGATATTAGTAAAGTGTAGGCGACGCATTCGTGAGAGGTTCGACGAGAGTAATTGAGGCAAGGACTGCATCTAACTTGATCAGTGTGTGGAAGCTAACGACTGTGAATGACGATGTGAAAGCCGATAGGAGAATCGTGTGGCGTAATAGTAATATGACGCAAACAGCAGCATCGTAATTTTTAGCATAGTGAATGAAGTTCATATTTGAGGTGACTGGGAAAGGCAGTTAGCGTAATCCGGAGACGAGCAACGCCGAGCCAAGGGCGGTTGGACGCGTGGAAGGGGGAGAGGCAGCAACGCCACGGCCGCTCCATGGACACGCCGAAGTGGCAGCCGACCAGCGCCGAGTGGTGCCGAACGTCTGGTGGGCATGAAACGGACTTGAACAACGCTGCCAGACGACCAGCAGGTTGAATTTGATCATATTAGAATATCTTGATTATTAGGTAAACGGGTAAGACAGTGATTCTAGGTATTGGGTCCAAGTTTAAAAGAGTTACAAGGTTATTGTATGATTATTGAAATAAAGTTGTGTATGTTAATTATATTTGGAAGTCGTATCAATGTTTACCCTACCCCGGAGCCCATTCGCAAAAAAGAAACCCTGACCCCTTCAATAAATTTACTGATGCACAGGATCGGAACCCCGGTCCGTCACAATATATACATGTATATACATATACATGTATATATATGTATGTATATATATATATATATATATATATATATATATATATATATATATATATATATATATATATTGTAATGGGCCTAATGTGCCCTCAATCACGACGCCCCCCACGTCGGTGCGCCAATGCAACGGGTTCTAATGTTCTCTCTCTCTCTCTACTCGTCACGTGCACTATCTTTGCCCTGCCTAGCTCTAACTTGCAATTGGGTGCCACAATACCTTCGCTTATCGGTTGCCCGTACCTCTGCTAGCCCGAATAATCATTCACAACCTACCTGGTCGTAGTCCGCGCGCTCACTCCATACGGAGTTGAAATAAGGGTCCGTCTCGTTCGTACCTGGGTCAAATTCTATACACTATTTAATAAAAACACATGAATTCAAGGCAATTATGAGCCATGTGGGATGCTCATACATTTAATTTCGGATTTTTTTGTTTGCTTATAACCGATCCATAACCACAATCTGCCTCTCTGGCTTGCGAAAACGTGACAACACAAATACACAAGCATACAAAAAAAGAAATACAACCATGCACACTGAAAACATAATACGAAAATCTCATGCATACATCAGAATGCGCATTCTGTCGTGACCCCTATATTTTTTGCTTTTATCTTATCCTTAACCTAATATCATGACTTGGTCTTCGACAGAATTTTTTTTTCTTTAGACTTGCGCGTGAACAAACAACAACAAAAAAACAGTAATTGCACAATTCGTGCCACTTCCCTTTTCGCAGCGATGTCACGTCCTGTCAGCGCCCGTCGTTGGCAGTTGTAACGTGCATTTTTCATGCACGCAGTTCTCGTTCAGCCGCCATCGGATCTCAGACGCACTCGTCCATTTAAAAATTACCAAATGTACTTCCGTTTATTGTTCCTTGCATTAATCGCGTCTTCCCTAAACGTTACTTCTATTTTTCTTGCGCGACGTATTTAGATTTTGCGACGCTCCTGTTTCCTGCGCCTAACTTGCGTGAATACTGTCCATGCGGAAGTTTTTTCGTGAATTTCTAAATGAATTAAATTAAATTTTAGCTCGAACTAATTTAAACAATCGATGTTATACAACCGAAAATAATTCAAAAACTTTTGCATGACACTTCCGCGAAATTTCTCCAAAAATTTAACACAGCATCTAAACGCGTGCGATCGTCATCAAACCCGAACTCTTTCTTTCTGTAACACAGTTTGCATTGTTGGTCCACACAATCCAAGTGACTGTCCTTTTATTAAACACTGCCCATCACCATAAGAAAATGTTCGAAAACGTTTACATTTTCACCGTTTTCGGGCATCTTGCGTTTTACTATCTGTTTCATAATTTTACTAGCTTTCATTTCGTAATCGTCACATCACCGAATTCCCCTTTCCTGTTTTCCTTTTTCCAAAAACCTTTATTTTTCGTCTTCTCAACTCGTGATGACGTCACTTACATTTTCAGTCGCTCCTTCAATTCTTTCTTAATCCGCTATGCTATGAAACTGGATAACAATTTATTCCGAGCCCTACATAAATTCCCCCGCGCCGTGACTAATTTTGCCCTGATCTAAATATTTTTCTCTATAATTTCTGAAAGTTTGGCCAAAATCCACCCAGGCATTCACTGAATATTCAATAAAACTCGTCTTGCTGTATACTTTCAGAGGTACAACAATGGTCACCATGTCTTCAATATTCGCCGTATTATACATGCGATTTACACAACTTATGATATTTACGGAACCCGTGGCTCGAATAACGTGATTCTTGGTTCAAAATGTTCCTAAATTTGGGTTCTATTCACTGTTCATAATGCCTATTGCCGCCCCTTTTGTTTTCTATCACTTTCCTAATAATTATTATTACGCGGCGCTGTCGTCTATTGTTTATTTCATTATTGGCTCCTCTTTGCTTATATAGAAGTTCCTTGTCCCATGCATTCTTGCGGGCTAGTCTCACAAATCATTACAATATATATATATATATATATATATATATATATATATATATATATATATATATATATATATATATAGTATATTGTTTCATATATATATATATATATAGGTGTGCCCCTTGACACCAGTCTAACTTGAAAAGCGTACATTTTAAATAAATGTAATAAATCACAGGCCGTACTTTTTACATTGTATTCTTTAATAAACAAAAAGTCAGCTCTTAAAACAGATATCTTCCTATTACTGTACAAAACTGCCATTTGTCCCATAATTACGTATGTATATCCGATCTGCGAAAGAGCTACACCTTCGGTACGTAAAACTCTCCAAACATTCCAAAATGAAACCGCACTGCCGTCAAAGCGCCTTGGTATGTATCAAACAAGCAACTCCACAGAGAATTTATTCTTCACAAGATTGATGATTATATCAGTCACCAATCATTTTTTTCTTTCCTTACCATCTTTCCCTGTAACTTCCATTTTTAACCTAGGAAAAACATATAACTAACACCGAAAAATTAAATCTAGATTTCCAGAGGATAAACATAAACCGCCGTAAAGAGAAATGCATGATTTTACAAACTTACTTTTAATTTCATTTTCTTCCTGTAATTGTCTTATCCTCCCATGCATTCTCACCGACAAAACTATTAATTATTGAGGTACCTAGTGAGAGTATCCTCGCTCTCCTGTAACACTTAGTACTAAGCTTGCTATGTTATAGTTCTTATACAATCTTATAATGCACTTACTTCGCTATATAAGAAAATAAAATTATTTTTTAAAAAGCTTCAAATTTTGTCTTCAAGCTTCCTGCGAGTACATAGCAGGTTTAGTCGCGTTTTAATCCGCGTGCTCTCTTGCTTACCTTAATTATATTGTAATAATGAATTGCAATGTATTAATAATGCAAATCAAAGTGTGTACTAATTATCAGTATCTTTAAAATGTATCACGTGAAATTAGTAATATTTTTAAAGATATTCTGTTATGTTTCTGCAGGTGTGTTTCATTTCAAAAGTGTGTAAATTATGTAGTTTTTATTTGCCATCTTTCTAAATTTAATAAAATCGAACTGCTAAAACAATAATTTCAAAGCATGACGTTTTCATATTTTGTTTCGAATTGAATTTACAAAGTAACTTATATAATGAATGATTCAAATATTGGTCAATACCTTCCGTATTACTAATTTGAATAATTTTTACAAACTTCATTGAAACTGCAACGTCACATAAAAATTATCTCCTTTGAACATTTTTATTGAAATACAGAAGCCAACTATTGAAGATTGTTGTATGCTGTAATGGTAACCACAAAAGCTATTAAAATAACGCGGGAGCAAAAACATCTGAAAGGTAATTCAGGGAGATCAGGAGGAAGATAAATATAAATATTTGGGGTTCACAAAAATATTTTTGCATGCCTCTAACACCGAGCGAGTTCTTGACAATTACGAAATTTCATGTGTCAGATTTTTCCCGATAAAAATAAGATCTACCTCTTGTAATATTGTTACAGCATAACGAAAGGATAGAATCAGTTTATATTTAATTACATCCGTAGTAAGCTCTATTTAATACTTTAGGTACTTCGTATCTAAACCCCTTCCTAGAAGTAGCGTTTTTTTTTCTTTTCAAATTTCTTGGAATACGTAAGAACAAAATGTGTTGACGTACAGTTCCCGTGAAATATGTGTCCGTTCCCACATTGGAACACTACATCTCCGCCCCCCTCCATTTATCTCCGCGTCAGCGTTCGCATTCGAAGTGTGTGAAGTCGGGTGGCGCGCCGCGCGGGCCATCGTTCGCAGCCTGTCGCCGGCGCCCCGCCCCCTCCCTCCTGCGCCGCCTGCGGATATTTCCAAACTTCCGCGACGCACGCGCGACTAAGACGCGTGTCCCGGAGTTTACAGTGCGCGGCGGATTCGCGCCGTATATAACACCGTGACGACGTGCGCGCGCCGGGGGAGGGTGAGGAGGATCCAGGGAGGATGGGGTGGGGTGGCGGCTGGAATGGCAAGAGAGGTAGTGGGAGGGAAAGGGGAGGGGAGGGACGGAATGAAGAGAGGAAAAGAGGGCTGCGTGAGGTGAGCGGTGAGGATGGGGTGGGGTGACGTGGCGGCGAGAAAGGCAAGAGAGGTAGTGGGAGGGAAAGGGGAGGGGAGGGAATGAAGAGAGGAAAAGAGGGTTGTGTGAGGTGATGGCACGATGTGGAGGTGAAGAGGCAGGAGGGGTCGATCGTTGACGCGTTTTTTTGCCGTATGCCTCCCGCCACCTCCCACTTTCCCTGCTGGATACTATACCTGTTCATTGTCCGTCTCTGTCCCCCACCGACACCTGTGACGCCTCTTCGCCTGTCCCTGCTGCTGTTGCCATCGTCTATTCCGCTATCCACTGGAAGTTGTCTCCTATCTCCTTCCCCAGCTGCCCGTCCAACAACATCTCCTTCCCCTCAGCTGCTGTATCCAACTTTCTCTCCGCCTTAACCTTTTTCGCCTTCCCCCGATTCCATCTTCAGTTCCCCTACAGTCTTTGCGTCCTCCATCTTCATAGTATCATTCGCAATCATTAAAACCATTTACATTATTCATTTACGCACATTTGCATTACATTCGTTTCACAATCTCCGTTTTTACTTCCTTTGCTGTCTTCAACTAATCTTCTACTAATCTTTCCCCGCTTTTGCGATCTGTCCAACTGCTTCCTATCCACAACCGCTGCCACCTATCCTATCCACATTCCCCATTGCCTTCCCCTCCTCTACTATCACTGCCCTTTGCTCACCCCAGCTCCCCCAATGCCGCTTTCACTCCTGCCCCCACCCCACCCACGCCCCTTCCCGTCCCCCAGCAGAGTTTGCGCTGCGCGGGTATTTGGAGCGAGCGGAGGATGTTCAGAATCCCGTAGCGAATACCGGGACGGGAGAGGAGACCGCGGCGCGGGTATAAATTATGATACAGCATCGGCGGGGGCGGCGCGCGAGGGCTGCGCGCCGGGGGCGACGCGGGCGAATCTCCGATACGCGGGCGTTGGGCGGGCGGGCGGGCGGGCGGCGGACGCCGTGTAATGGGCCACCTCCGCCTCCGGTGATCCATCAGCTCGCGGGGGCGGGGCCGGGCCGCCGGCGGGCGCGGGGCGCGGGGCGCGGCGGAGAGGGGTGGAGCGGGGAGGGGCGGGGCGGCGAGGTGTTGGAGGCTACCGGGGCGAGCGCGCACGAGGAATTTGCGAAGTAAATCCTGGTAGTGACGTGTACTGAGCAGCGGGTGTGCGGAATCTGGGCGCGGGTTATCTTAGACAGGACGCGAGACAAGGAGACGGAAATCCTTTGCAGTCACGAAAAGAGAAATATGAAGAGTCACCATGAAATGATGTTGGAAAAAGGGAAGGAAAAGTTCACAGATTCGTAATAAAATGTGTGAAATAAAGAATTATGACTCTGAAGTATTCCTTAAGAAAATCAGTTTGGGTGAGAAAATGTCTTGAGAAAAATAAATATGTTCCGTTGAAAGGTGGAAAACGTGCAAACTGAAAAACTTTTATTTACAACATGTAATGATTTAATAAGAATATTAACAAAATGACAGTTACGGCTGAAAATTATGGAATGAAAATGATAAACCAAGGTAGATTTTAATTGAATTAACCATCTTACATAAAACAGTTACATGTAAACAAAGATGTCGTAGTATACTGATGTGATTTCTGATGGCGTAGTATATTACTATGCGAAGAGAAGTATCCAGAGAAAACGGGTGAGATGGCTCCTTTCCACCTATCCTCCTGATTCAATTCCATACCATTCAGGCAATAACGCGTGTTCCGAAGTAGTCCTCAATAACAATGCCCCCGAAACCGCGGAATGAGGGGTGGGCGGTGGCAGTCTGTGGAAGTGCGTGGTGAGCCCCAGCATTGCGGCCATCATCGCCGCCTGCGCCGTGTCCGCCATTAGCGTCTGGGCGCCGCGCGCCAGACGTCTCTCCTCCGCCGGGAGCTGCGGTTGCGGGGCGGCTGCGCGTGGGCGATGGGGCGACGCGCCGTGAGCTACGCCCCGCGCCGTATTGTATGGCGGAGATTAGGCCTTCGTTAGCGGGAGTGCCGCGCGGAGCCGTCCGCGGCGGTGGGCGGGGAGGGGGGAGGAAACGGTGGGGAGGGGCGTGGCTCGGGTGGAGGTGAGTAGAGCGGAGGCGGAAGGGATATGGGGGCGGAGGTGAAAAGGGGTGAGGGGTGGGATCGTGAAAGAAGATGAGTGGGATGGAGGAAACAGAGGTGGAGCTAAGCGAGGCGGAGGTGGTGATGGCTGTAGTGGTGGGGGCGTGTCGAGGGCGGAGACGTACGTGATGGGGAGTAGTGGGGGAGGTGGAAGGGAGAGGTGGAAACGGAGGTGGAAGGTGGTGTCTGTGGTGATAGGGGCGTGTCGAGGGCGGAGGCGCACGTGGTGGGGGGTAGTGGGGGAGGCGGATGGGAGAGGTGGAGGTGGAGGTGGAAGGGTGACACAGAGGCGGAGGGTGAGACAGAGTTCGGGGGTGAGGTGGAGGTGCAGGAGTGATGCGGTGGCGGAGGGGGCGGAGGTGAAGGCGGAGTAGGTCGAACAGGGGATGGAGGCGGTGTTGGCAGTTGGCGGGGTGATGAAGCCGGAGGCGGATCTGGACGGGGCAGGGCCGGGATGGGGCGGGGACGACGGTGGAGCTGGACGTGAACGGAGGCGGGGGCGGCGCCGAATGGATGTGCGGCGATTAGAGCCTAGTGGAGTCGATACAACAGACGTTTTGTCCGCCGCTCCTTTCGGCCTTCCGTGCGATTAGCTAGCCCGTCCGCTGCGCGCAGTTCATCCTTCTTTCGCCCACTCCTCTGCACCGACGCCCCTATATCCTCACGTAATCCCTTAATTCGCCGAGGTTTGGAGGTTTGGGCTTCGATAAATGTAGTGAAATCAACTGCAAAATATAAGATTCAATTGACCTGAGAGTGTAATTTATTCCAAAGTAAGAACATATTGTTACTTCTTGTAACTACACGTAGATTATATTTTTATCATTAGTAAAGATGCACAAACCAAGGGATGTACTGATCTTATTGTTGAAATACCAAGAAGAGTCAACGATTTGTCTACTTGTATAGAATTACTTCGTTTCTTCTTCCGCTTTGTCCTCTTGAATTTCATGATGAGTTTTGTATTTGTAGATCATCCTCATTTCCAAAATATAATTATATTAAGTTAATCACAATGGACGAGTGTTGTCTTTAGTAAATTTGTTATCACTTCATTCAACTTAAAATAACAAAGCAAAATTGTTTTTCTCACGAGATAATCTTTCGTGAATTTCAGTTTGAAAAATATAATGTCTCAACTTGGCTGACGCGAAAGACAAACTTACACCATTCTACATATTCACTATGTTAAAAATGTAACTAATCGATAATTGTTTAAAGAAGTGTTCATGAGAATGCGTGTTCATGAGAATGTTTAACAATGAACGTGTTTTTAGTTTTGTTGAATATAAATAAAATATCTTCCTCTGATATATGTTATTAAATATCTATATTTTTCCTCACATACGTTCAAAGTTAAACATTTTCGTTCAAAAAGCCCCTCTGCCTGAAGGTCATTTTGAAATTACGTCAATTCACAAAATAGAACATCGTTTTCAATATTTTTTATCGTAAATAAAATAATGTTTATATTTTCTATAAGCTGTGTTACGAATGTTGTCATCTTTTTCTCCAACAAAGTTTATCAATTTTTTTGTTTCTTTTTTTCAGGTAAGTCTGACGGTGAAAAGAAAGAACATTTTTTGCAGTAACACTTCAACGGTAAGAATGTTTCTACTAATACATTTATTTTGAAGTTATAAAATTATTCATACTAAAAAATTGATACTTTGTACATGCACTCCTTTGCATTTACTGATTTAAATACTGTTATATTAATGTAATACTAGCTGAACCCGTGCGATTACATCGCACTGAAGGGAAACCTGTAGGAAGTTACAACAGAACATATGAAATGTTGAAACCCCAAAACTTTAGTTTCATTTCATTTGTATTCACAATAAATAAAGAAATGATATACCGGCCCGGTGGCCGAGATCGCTAAGGCAGTAGTGTCGTAGTGATCTCGGACCGAAGGGTCGCGGGTTCGAGTCCCGCCTCGGGCATGGTTGTATTTGTGTTCGTCCTTTCACCCCTTATCATCAATCACCATATCGTTTCATCCACATAGTTACCATACCTTTAACAGCAATAGTGGTCGCAAATGACCTTAGATGTTGATGCGACCTTAAATAACCAAAAAAAAAATGATATAAGTTTTTAAACAACTGGATACTAATTACTGTGAACCGAGTTAAAAGTTTTTTTAAAAATGGCGATATGCCATAATTTTCATCATAATTAGGCGATGTGAATATCGTGTTGTCAATAAGTGGCTAATAACATAACTGGCAATGAAGAAATCAATAGCAAATCAATCAAAAACTATGCTCTAGTAGCATTAGAGCAAGAAATCTTGTTTAACTTAAAAATTGTATGCATCACTTATGAGTGTTCAAATGGAACACTTCCAAACAAATATTTATTTTTCCCCACATTCGGTTGCAATTCAAAAGTAATGTTTGGTTCAATGTAAAAGAACTTATTTTTTTATCAAAATACTCTACGTAGTTTGTGATTATGTTAAAAAACACCTTGTGTGTGTTTTGTTTTTATTAATTTGTGATGGTCAAAAATAATACTTTGGACAAAATTAAAAGTTTTTTGAGAAAGCATTGTTTAATTACTCAAAATAGGATAAGTCACCAATTAATATCAATCAATTGCTAGTTCTGGTAGAGAGATTACATGAAAACAAAAGGAGGGGTGTTCAAAAGTTACTTGATAAACAATTTAGGAGAAAATCGTCAGAATTGGGAGCTTATAAGTGTATTATTTCCTGCTCTATCAACTGCACATAATGAACAAACATGAACAAAACAGACTATTTCCATTTTTCTTATAAAATATTACTGATACATTTTTTTACCATTTCCTGAAAACTTTTCTTTGATGGAAATAGCTCCAATTGGACACGCACACCTCAAACAATCATTAATTTCTTTTTTTAAGGTATATAATGTTATCATTGACAGTAACATGACATTTGAATATTGCTTAACTCAAGGAAACAAAGTACGTTTGGTTCTGTATTAGGTAACACACAGGAGGAGTTAAGTATATGAAGTATACGAGGGAGACAGTAAATGAGACAGTTCATACAATATTTCCTTGTGTATAATTAAAGAATGTACAATTTCAATTTACAAAAGAAATAAATGAATGAACTAAAGTAAATAATACATTTGTTATATACATTCGAAGTTGTGATGTAGTTTAATACATAAGCTATGACGCTTATAGCCTTCTTGTTCGGTTTGCTGAACATATTGTCCTTTTTCAACACAGTGCTGTCTGGAGAACTGTATTTTCCATATGTTATAATTTCTTGATGAAATCCTTTAGCAACAACCATCCAAGACTAATAAAAAACAGCGAGATTTTCAAATTCTGCAAAAATAGAATAACAAATCATGGTTAACATACACTTAGTTTTTTATGAAAATTTAATTACATTTTCAATTCAATTACATTCAAATTTACCAATATCTCCAGATTCATGAACTTTGTACAAAGGAAAAGTTTCCCCACCACCCAAGAGGTAAATTCCATGGTGCGTTATGTTTTTTTTAAATCAAAACCTTCACTCAGAGTCCTATTATAAACCACGGAGAGAATGTAATGCAAGATTTCATTGTAGAAGCACCACGACCTGGACTATATTTCCTGAAATGAACATTGTTTAATATCCAAAACATTTTACCAATTCACTTTGTGCTAACGTCAGTAGACAGCAGCATCAGTGCAAAACAATTTCCTTGACAGAAGAGGTAAATTGAAGCACACTCAGATACATACAAAGATTCAAGAATGCATTCGCAAGTTATCCATTGCAAGAGATTGGTTCTTTCTAGTTAGGATCCAAAGATTATGCATTTTCTTTTGTCACGCGAAAAACTGAAGGCTAGTATTTGGAAATTATTAATCAGCTAATTTTCAAAATTTGTTTCTTGGTAATACTTTACAAATAAAGTAAGAATCACTACAACAATTGAATTGAAGGTTTTATTTGTTTCCCTTTCGGATCACATATATTCAGGTTACACAAATTTTATTACACATACCCATCCTTCATTCACATACAGTACTTATTATCTGTCACGATAAAGTCCATGTATATTTCTGCCACCAAGTTATTGATCCTAAAATAGCTATCAATCTAATATTTCACTATAAACAATATTCAATGTAAAAGCTTTAGAACTGTTTTTACATTTTCCTTGATTTGTGCCATCTTCAATTTGTACCCTCACATCAGCAAACGAGCTTACTCTAGAGAATGCCACATAAAGTTGCCCATGTGTAAACACAGGAGAGGGAAGATAGATGCCAATTTTTTTGAAAGTCTGCCCCTGCGACTTATTAATTGTCACGGCAAACGACAACCTTACTGGAAATTGCCGTCTTTTTAAATTGAAGGGCATGGTGTGGTCTGATGGAGTCAGATCAATTCTAGGTATCAACACCAAAGTAGACTGTGCCTCTCCTGTCAGAACTTTTGCTTCAATGGAATTGTTGTGCATTTTGTGCACAACCATTCTAGTGCCATTCACCAATCCCTTCTTGGCATTAAGATTTCTAACCAACATCAGTACTGCTCCTTTTTTAAGAGTCAGTTTGTGAAGAGGTAAGCCAGATGCATTCAATGAATTAAGAAATTCTGTCGGGTAAAGTTGCGTGTCTACATCGTTGCCATCCAAGAGCACTGAATCAATGCTATAATATGTTTTTGATTCCCCTTCGATCAAATCAGAAACCATTCGATCATTGATTCGAAAGCAATCTTCATTTTTGGGACAAAGAATGACACGATTGTAATAATTAGTGTCATTCTCTTCTATTTTTCCATCAAAAATGAAAGAGACGATGTCACCATCATAAAGGCACTGCTGTGGTATCTCAATGGCAAAAGGTGAAATATTTTTCTGTGCATGGATTTGGCCATTTCCCAGCTCCAATAACCATTTACTGAAGAGCGCCTCACCTCTGGCTCTCATATTTTCACTCAGGACATATGTCTTGATGTGCTGCCACAGTCGTGATTTTTTCACAGTTTGCTCGCAGATCGTAACTCTGTTCCCTTTACGAACTACTGACAAAATTTGGCGAAAATCACCTCCAAACAGTACACATTTTACACCAAATAGATCTTGAGACTGCATAATGTCTTGCAGCAAAGTATTGAGCACTGAAAGTGCCATCTTTGGCACCATTGATATTTCATCCCAAATGATAAGGCTTGCCTTCCGCAATTGAGTAGCCTCATGTGAACTTGGCCTCTTGCTTGACACTGAAGTGTCTGTCATCGCAATAGGAAATTTAAATGCACTGTGTGCTGTGCGCCCACCTTCCAGTAGTGTTGCTGCTATACCTGTCCATGCAACTGGTAAAACAATCTTACCTTCAGCTCTAAGAAGGTGAGTAATGCATTTATACAGGAAAGTCTTTCCGGTGCCTCCTGGTCCATCAACGTACCATGAAGTACCACAATCTACTTTTATGCATTGCAATACTTCATCAGCAACCATCTTCTGCATGTTATTTAGCATTCCGTAATACGTTTTACCTTTCTGTATTTCTTCTTCTGCGTTGCACAAACTTGTACACTCTATTGGCAAAAGGGGTACAGGAAGATTAAACTTACTGCAGCTTACACCATGCACTCGGAACACTTTCTCAATGTCGTGTAAAGCTGAGTTATAACTTGCATCTTCAGCATGTTGTCGAGAGTAGTCATCGGATAGATGATCCTTAAATTGTTCCCACAGTACTGGTACGTTACTTGGAGAACCAAAAATACATATGAATGCAAAAAGGTCTCTCAACTGCTGTGGCATTCTGAATGAAGTAGCCTCTTCGAGGCAGTGCACCCATTCATTATCATCATCTACCAACTTCATATCCCGAGCAGCAGAAAGAAAGGTGTCAAAACGTTGCCCACTTACTGTCCTTAAATCTTCAAAGGAGTGGCCCCTCTTATATGAAGAAGAAGAATGCGGAGATAAAATCTCTCTCGCTCTATGGGGTTTACTGTGTACATTCTTCCAATGCATTTGCATAACTTCTTCCTTCTCTGCCACATGTTCCTCACCCATGTATAATTTTCTGGGATATCCGTGTATGGCCGCCCCATGGCAAAACTGTCACTTGTATTTAATTTAAACCATGCAGTTAACTTGGTATCCCTTGTAAGCTCTGCGTCAATAGCAGCCTGTTCATTTCCGACCTGAAAGAACGTCATTTGTTCCTGTGGGAGATGCACAGGTAGCCGTTCTATGGCATGCGACCTTTTTTGAATGTATCGCTCATGCAGGCGCCAAACTGCTTCTGGTGGGCTCACATATCTAGCATTAATGTGAGTAGCAACTTCATCAACTTTCAATGTTTCTGCATCAGAGTGTACATCCAGCGCAGCACAGTCAACTTATACACATACTTAAACAAATACTTAATACATTTAATAGATGAACATACTTCCACATTGATATGTGCATTATATTTTAAAATCAGGTATGGTTTGTAAGGTACTATCCATCTACTGTCAATTCTTACGTTAGGCAAAGTATGTGCTGACCATTATCCCTTCTTCTGTACACAGGATATCCATCAACACTTGTCTGCGTTTCTGTGGCAAATTCTTTTGGGTACGCTTTAGTACATACCCCATTTTCCATACATGGAGCTCTAGGATTGTGTGGTCCACATGGCCCATGTATCATGCATTTGCTTACAATGGCATTCAGTCTTGTATTCTCTGCAGGATCTGCCAACTCAGCTGTAACTACAGAATCAATATCTGGAGCTTCTCTAAGTTTGTCTTGATCTCGCAACATCACCAAAATATGGGCTTGTGGCAAGCCCCTCTTCTGAAACTCTATTACATGAATGTGTGCTGTAACTACTCCAAATATATGTTCAGTTAAATCACACATGAGTTCTCGCAATTTCTGGTAAAATACTCTCACAATTAAATCAGGGCGATGCTGTACTTGCTGATACTCTGGTATATTTTCCACTATTTCCTTCCATGTGGGGTTTGCTGTAAGAGTTATAAATAAATCTGGTTTTCCAAATCGTGCAACAATGGACATGGCATCCTGATAGTTCTGAATCATGTTTGAGGGACTGCCAACAAAAGTTGAAGGCAATATCACAGGAACTCCTGCATTAACATTTCGCTTTGCCGCTTCACTGTGGATGAAATCCATGAGACCTTTGTAACTCTCAACTCGAATTTCTTTCTGATGGGTCTTAATGTAGGCTATTCTTCCTCCTTCTACTTTCACATAGGCGTCCACAATATATTGTTGAAAGAGCCTCTCAGAGCTATGTAGAAGGCTAAATCCATCTCTCACTGCGAGGCGATAGCAGTAGTACTGCAGCTGAGTAACTGCATTTCGTACAGCAGTCCGATGGATAGTGTTGTGATTGATTCCAGTCCTCCATGAAGATTCTCCATATGGGTACAGCAACGGATAAGACATAGGATCACAATGAGGATTGCGTGCTGATACAATGCTACGCTGCTGGTTTTCCGCCTTTGAGTAAATAGCAAACGTAACATTACTTGGCGGAGCACCATCTTCCCCAAGAAATACTGCAGCGATTTCCCCAATTTTGGCACGATTATACCGCCTTTTGTCAAAACAATTCTTTTCGGAAAAAGTCAATTGGTATGCTGGTACATGTTTTTCAACATTTATCATATGATGAAACAAACATTCATATGGATTAATATCATGTAGCAAGTTCATTAGGGTGCCCATAAGCTCTTTCTGACAATGCCTATTTGCCTCCCTATCCATTCGATATTCTAATGCTTCTTCAGTATCTAAAATAAATAATCCAGCATACGATGGAAGCTCACCAGTAGCAGGATGCAAACTGCCAACAGAATGATAAATCTGCCCGTGGATTTTAAAGCAATAAGGACCTCTACTATTGGAAATTTGTAATAAATTTGTCTGAATTGATGCAAATGCTAAAGCATTATTATAACTTCTAATATGCAACAGATAATTTTTAGATTTTTCATCACCTCGTGTTATCTAATTTTTTAATAGATCAGGCACTTCAATGGGTGATATAACTTCCTCACTCACTTTCCCTTTATGACAACAACTACTGAATCCCCCACCTGTTTTCTCAGCTGCAAAATGTAAAGCCCCACAAAACTCACACTGTTCATTCATTTCTCCCAAAGAAAATTCATCTACATTACAGTCACTATGGTTTGTTCTACCCAACCAATATCTTGCTCCACACAATCTGTTAACAAACCTGCGTTCAGTTTTTTGGGTTCTACACATGCGTAGCTGCCGCTGCCGTTCCGCCTGTGTTTCCTTCTGTCGCAGCTCCCTCTGTCTTTGCCTTTGTTTATCAAGTCTGGTTCTGCGTTGTTCGGTCTCAAGACATTGGCGTTTGGCACGATTTTGATAATGGCGTTCAGAACTTTCTGCTATCTCTTCAGGAGTTCTTTCCGACATAATTTGCTTCCTCTTTCTACGCTCCGAAGCCATCGTCATTTTTCTACCTCGATTTTTCTACCTTCTACTGACTGTAGAAGAGAACAAAATTTTCACTTTCCAAACACACACATTTATTAATAATGTTATTGTAAATGATATTCCATTTAATTTATGTACATAATGTAGTGCAATTAACAGCATTCATACACAATATTTAATTATATTATTACCACTCACACTATATGAATTATTAAACTATGTATCTACTAACCTTTTCTTCTTTTCTATAATACCCGAATGTGGCTGCAATTTACTCCACAACCATTTATGGCCATACTGCAGAAGAAAACAAATTTTCACTTTACCAAACAACACATTTTAATAATGTAGGGCAATTAAGTGAATAGTTATATTATTCAAAGGCTACATTTAAATAAGTTGATGGAATCAGATCACTAACCTCTTCAATTTCAAGATTTTTATTCAATGTAGAAGATCACGTTCACATGCTTATACAACCTAGACTAAAACTGAAACAAACAAAATCGCTGTGAACGTGAACATTCTGAATACACGTAATATATGTGAAAAAATAATACTGTATTTCTCTAACCTTCATTCAAAGGCTACATATATAAATAAGTTGATGGAATCAGTTAATAAAATAATTATTGTATGTATGCAAAAATTAAGATTCACTAACCTCTTCTATTTCACGATTTCTATTCAATGTAGAAAATCACATTTACGTGCTTACAGGTATCACATTTACGTGCACGAAACGCGCACTGGTTCTGGCAAGCACTGGTTCTGGCACAGCTGAACGCTGTGTGTTCCCGTCACCGTCCGACAGTGTAATTTTCTTCCGAAAGATCGCGCGGCAATCAGTAACTGCTGATCCAGAAATATACGTTTTTTTAATATTTATGTATTTTTAACGCACTTTTTCAATACGAATGTCCCATGTGCAGGTGAAAAGAAACACGATTTTTCAATCCATTGCTTCTTTATACAGATCGGTTTCGTATGTCGCCCAATTTATTGAAAAGACCAAACAGCCCTTTGAGAAATAATATATAAGAAGATTATGACATTTAAACGACATTTTTGCAATTTCATTCTAATAGTTTATATAAAACATGAAAAATACGATAATATTCAGGTTGTCGAAACAACTCTTCTCGCAAAATAAAATGAGTGACGATGATTGTGTGTTGGAAAAACATTATGATATAAGTAGGGTAATATTACATTGCCTACTTTTAATAATTACAGTATTGAAAATATTTTTCAAATTCAGGTTCATTTAATTCAAAACTAGCTTTGACTCGATAATGTATGGGTTTTCATTTCTCATCATCTGTAAAGCCATCCCGCCTCCTTAACTATCTCCCCCTTCTTTCCCCGCTACGCACACTCTAACCCCTCCGTTTACTCCGCTCTCTGCGTCTGACCTTGCCTCTCCCACATTCTTCCTGTTCTTGTTCTCTCCACATTCTTCCTTTCTCGCTCGTCCTTTCGCCTCCCGTCGGCCTTGCCAGCACCCTCTGCTTGCACGCTTCCGCCTGCCCTGTCCTTGGACCCGCTTCGCGACGCCTGGCAACACTCGCTAATACTGCTGCATAGCATTGCGTATTGCAATGAACTAACTTTTGTGAAAAAAAAAACGGTTTTGGAGTAACAGGTTTTAATCGCACTCCTCTACTCTGCTTTGTTTCTGGACCGTTCAATATCCCTGAAACATTTGGGAGCAATCCCTCCAGAAGTTCAAACGTTTTTATGACACACACACATGTGCGAACACACAAGCATGCGTGTATGCATAAATATGTACGTACTATAACAGATTCATTTATATATTGGTTGATATTTAAATATCATAAATATTGATTGCAATGATTTTCGAGTTTTGTATCGTAATACTGCTCGATGTGACAGCCGGGAAATATTCGTAACAATACGAAAAAGTTTCGATGATACATTTTTTTAGGATTTGCGATGTCCGAGTGCGCGGTTCCTGTTCTGGACATTTCGAATGGCCGATGCTGTCGTCCGTGCGACGCGAAGGCCTGGACCCCTCCCCCACCCCACCGCGCTCCCCCGTCCGCTCGACCCAACGCGCAAATCCGCCCGCGGCCGCTGACAGGCGGAGCGAAGCTTTATCGCTCGCGCGCCGCCCACCGGGAGCGCTGCCGATTGGAGGCCTCGCGCACCGCGAGCGCACGCCAGTTCCCGCGCGGTTGCTGCGGCGTGACGTGCCGCGTGCCCACCAGCACAGCGTGCGTGTGCAGCGCGTACTCAAAGTGCGGGAGGGGAAACGTCGATAATTTGTGTATCGGTGAGGCTGCTCAAGTACCCGACAGCGTCGGTGGGGTGACGGTTAGCGTATCGGACTGTTATATCCAAGTTTGTGGGTTCAAACCTGATCGAAAACGTGGATATTTAAGGGCGAAAAAATCCTTCGTAGGCCTTCGGAGGGGAAGTAAAGCCGGATGTCCCATACGTAGATTTACTGCATGTAAAAGATCCTCAAGTCTAAATGAAGCCTCTGAGTTAAATTCAAATTGCCTGTTTCGTCGTCCAAGTAATACTTTCTTTCTCCTCTAGTTGGTGAAAGAAGCGTAGCGAAATTTGCATGGTCAGACGGAAGACCAGGCCTTGTGTCCTGAGTCTCGCCACGTAAAATAAGAATTCAATTCAAGTTCTAGTTCTCAAGCAAATACCATTTTCAATAGAAATTCGTAAAGTTGTGTTTTAATTTAGAATTAAAAGAATTTCAAATAAGATTAATGCTTTGAGTATTACGAAAAATATTTACGAAACGAGGTAAGTCTCTAAATCAATGCTTGGAGATTGAATTTAATTAATAACGAAATCGGATAGGATATTGTGTTTAAAAAGAGCATGAAGGTTATAATTCCTTGAACTTAATAAGCATTATTTTTCAAGTAATTGTTCGTTTAACAAAGAGAGACAATTACCTACTAATAAAAAATGCTTCGTGAGGATTGGTACACATTCAAATACTCTAAAATGTGCATTACTTTACTGATAAACACAGATCCGTGCGATTAAATTTCACAGAAAAGGAAAAAGTCTCAGGGATTTTAAACAGAAATTGATTTTCTCAGTTTCTGTTTACCTGTGCTACGGAGTGGGTATACCCGTAAAATCAAACCTTCCAAAAACGCAATGGAAAATAAAAAATACTGATTTGATAGATTTTGGGCGAAGTAGCATCGGGATTTGAAGTACTAGAACACTTCGTTTTTGAATTATACATGTTGCTTTGATTACAAAATGAGAATTTCATTATTCATAAGGGACACTTTATTTGAACAAAATAACAGTAATCTTAATGGTTTTATTATTGGCGGTGTTATACAAGAGCTAGAATTGCCGCTGTTTCTTCAGCGTCTCTGACCGCAAGGTCTTAAGTTCGAGATTCGTCGGTGGCGAATTTTCTACAGTGGTTACATAGCTAGGTCGAAATCAACCGCTTAGCTATCTGGAAGGAAATTCTAGCGGCCGGCTGCTCTGATCGGTAGTTTTCCGGGGTTTCTCCGATCAACACCAGGCGAATGCCGGGGTAGTATCTTGACAAAAAGCCACAAACCGCTCACGACCTTTTCTTCCTATTCCTTGTTCTATCCTCACCCTTTACATACACACACGTCCACTTCCACATGCACTACACTACCACACATAGCGGGAGACCAATCGGGAGCTTAGAGCTTGTCCCATCTGAGGCGGTGCCCCGCTGGTGGGAGATACCTAGCTGAGAAAAACACTGATAGCAGACAGGTAAGTCGACGCCGGACCTCTTTATCGATTGGGGAGGAACACCGCCAGCTCCTGGGCCAGTGACTAACACTAGTCCAACGGGGATAATGATCTGTTGGCGTGCACAAAAACATCAATGTTTTTTTTTTTGTTCAAACAAAACCAAGGAAACCAAACCAATAACAGTTTCGCACAGATAGGTCAACATTGATTTCGTTTTCGACAGATAAAAGTACATTTTCTTCTTATTTACAATTTTAAAGATTATATTTATATTTCTTTTTAACTATTCTAACAATCCTAAATGGAAATTTACTTATTTAGTTACGCTTTACCATGACTCGAGTACTTCAAAGCATGAAAAAAGAAACTTCTGTACATTGAAAATTTCACTTTTCATGGTAAAAAACAGACGTGTTATAAAAAACGATTCCCAGATTTGAATTCAGCATACCAAAATTAGATAAATTATATTTCACCTGGTCAAGTTACTTTCGCCAAATCTCCGCAGGCCTGTTATCGGCCGTCCCGCACCGGCCGCGCTGCCCGCATTGCGTGCAGGAAAGTCTTGCAGCCGCTGTGTGCACGCACGTGCGCGCTTGTCAACCCCGCAGCAGACGGCGTGAGCGTGCGCGCGACGCGGAATGAAAGCACGCGTGTCAACACGTGATGGTTGATTCAGCACGGCGCGCCCAGGGCGAAGCGCAGCGCCACGGCTGTGCTGTGCGGCGGCTTTCACCGAGGGGACGGGGGTGGACACTCTAATCTGCAGTAGGTCAGTGGAGGGGTGGCGCAGAAGTGGTTCCAGAGAAAGGGAGCGAAATGTGCGGGGAGAATTCACCCAGAATGATGTGCGGGAACTGATGGTGAGAGAGAGAGTGTGGAATGTATGTGGAGAGTATTCAAAATGATGAGTGAGAAAATATTAATAATGCTATACATACACAGACAAAGAAAGTAATAATAATAATAATAATAATAATAATAATAATAATAATAATAATAATAATAATACACATTACCATTGTAAATAAATATGAATACGTATTAATTTAACAGAAATAATTTTTTTGAGAATTGTTTCAAGAGAATTTGTTTAATAATATAAATATTGTATTTAGAAATATTTTGTAAAGTATAGTTCCGAATCTTATTAATTCCACTGTAATAAAAAAGTAGAATATAATGTAATTTTATTAACTAAATTTGTTTATTTACAGACTATTTCGTACAGTCTCCACCCACAAAATAGATTGCTTTAAATGATAATTTTTAACGGCGCGTTTATGTATAATATGGCGAAATTTTCAAAACGATATTGTAATTATGGAAGTGAGCTTTGGGAAAACAAAACAATGACTACTTTAAAAACGATACTCTGTTTTTGTCTTTAATTCGTTTATTATTTCGAAATTAAAGCTTGCAGTGCCATTGCTATCGTGCACTAGAATCTAAGGTGTGGAAGAGGCTTTGTAATAAAGTGAGAAGTTCAATGGAGAGCGATGAAAGTGATTGTTCTGTGAGTGTCAATGTGAACCATTTCGAGGGGCAGCTGTTGCACAGTTGCTTCCTCGGCTGTGGCTGTGTAGTGACTCTGGCCTTGCACGGAGGACGGGTCGAAGCGTGAGGGTGATGAACTGGATAGAGCGGGTGGGGCGGAGCGCATTCTGTCGGGACGAAGAGAGACAGGATGAGACAGGCTGGGAGGGACGCCTCGGTCTGGGCGAGAGAAGCGATGAGCGCGGGGTGTGAGTGTGTTTAGGCGCTAGTAGAGACAGACGCGAAACGAAACTATGTAGATGGTGCGTGTAAGGTGTGGGCGGAACGAGAGGAGAGAAGATAAAGATCATTGCGGCGGAGAGGTGTGGGAAGTAAGCGGCGGAGAGGAGTGTCGTGTAGTGAAAAGATGTATTGAGAAGAGAGAGTGAGTGAGAGAGTGAGTGAGAGAGAGTGAGAGAGAGTGAGTGAGGGAGTGAGTGAGTGAATGAGAGAGTGAGTGAGTGAGCGAGCGAGCGAGCGAGTGAGTGAGTGAGTGAGCGAGTGAGTGAGCGGGTGAGTGAGTGAGGGACGCGAGATGGAATGGCACATAAGAGACACTAGTTGCGTGTGAAACAAAACGACGTAGATGGCTGGGACGAAGAGGAACATGAAAAGTGGCGGGGCAAGGCGGGGTGAGTAGAGTGGAATACGGCATGGAACGGCGCCGATGGAGGGGGGCAGTTTCGGGCGCGTCGAGGTGGAGAGTAGAGCGTCGTACCCAGGACGACCGCCGCAGCAGAGGAAGCGCGTGTGACGGGAAGCGGGCTGCGGCCGGGTCGGTTGGGCACGTGCCGTCACGTTCGCCGCCCCGCCCCCTTCCACCCCCAGCCCCGCCCCCGGGGCGACCGGGTTTAGTCGAGTGTTAACGCGGGCGCTGCCGGGCGGGTGTTCGCCCGCGCCGGGCGTGCAAGGGCGGAGGGCAAAAGCCGCTTCGCTGAGTCGCCGCTACGTGTGCGAAGCGATGACGTCTCTGTCGCGGAAGAGAAGTGCTGTCTTTAGCGCCTTGTGGCCTCCCCGTTGCAATGAACCATTAGAAAACAAGCTCACTTTTAGATTTTTCATTAATGTAATAGGAAAGTTACAAAATGACACGGACTTTTTCGAAGTAGTTTCTTTATTCCCTATTATTCCTTCCCTATTATAATTGTTATAATACTTAATATTAGTGATAGTATGATAATTGCATTCTCGTCTTGTACAGTACTCCTTTATTATTATTATTATTATTATTATTATTATTATTATTATTATTATTATTATTATTATTATTATTATTATTACTATTATTATTATTATTGTTGTTGTTGTTGTTGTTATTTAACTGCTACTGGGTCATACCCAATTGCTGTTCAAATAAAATGTATGTATGTATTTCCTAACTCTGTGTTATGTTTTCGATTTTGCCCAACCCTCTTCTCACCTCTTCTCTTTTGACAGCTGAGACACTTCCTCCCCCCCTTTGCTCATTTTTCCAGGTCCCTAATAGTAGATTTGAAATGACTTAAAATTCATACAGAAAGGTAAAATCTGATTTTATATGCTCATTTTCATTGAAAAAATTCTGTCTGAGCTTTTCTGAAAATGCACTTTTTTAATTTTTTTTCCACACAAACTTTCCAGTTTTTAATAAACTTCATCAGATTGATTTGAAGAAATTGTACTCATAATGCCATAAGGTAAAAGAATTGACCTAATGAAAATATTAACTACATGGGAGATATTTAATAAAAATAGATTGTGGAAACGTATTTTAGTTGAAATCTGGAAAATGTTCTTCGCCAATGAAGACATGTAACGAGTCTCATAATTGCCACATATCAATGACACACTCTTAAAATTTCTTCATTGATTAATCAAACTGATGAGACAAGCACAGAAGAGCTCACAATGACTTTGATAACACGCCAAATATGCAACGATGAAAGATCATCATTTGTACTCTAGTTTTAAATACTGTGTACACAGTGTGGTAAAATCTTTTAAGTATTCATGAAATTGAAATACAGAATTTCTCTGTTTCCTTTCACCAGGACTTCTGCTGAAAATTCTGTGGTTTTAATTTTTTTATATTTTATTTAATCTTCCAATCCATGAAATACATTTAACGGATTAGTACGTAGAATACCTACTGCAATGCATTTCCCGTTTCAAATGCATCCGAATTGTCTGAAAATATTGCACCTCTTCCCCATAAATCTCACGCGATCTGCCATTCACCGCCAGAAACTTGTGTTTCGGTCCATTGGGTGCGCGGCTGTGTTAGTTTTAAGCTGGTGAACACCGCCGTTCCGTGTCCTGCACCGCTACACCCCCCCCAACCCCATCTACCCCTTCCATTTCCCCCACTCTGCGAGTCATAGCCGAACGAGCATTCCCCTCGAAAGCTCTTCTCCCAGTGCTACCCCAACATGCACTCCCACCCCTCTACACCTCTCCTGCCACCCCAACATCTCCCACCCATTCCCTTTCCCCACTCTATGGGTCATAGCCCAACGAGAGTTTCCCCAGAAAGCTCTTCTCCCAACGCTACCGCCACATGTGTTCCCAGCCCGCCTCGCCCGCTGGCCGCTTTACTAAAATATTTTTCAATCCGTTAAGCGCGCGCATTGTCCCGGTCGCTGTTTCATATTTTACACGCGAATTAATTACACCGATTGTTTTCTTTCAATCGGCCGAGCGCGCACCGCATCTGCTTCCCCCACCTCCGGCCGCGCCCCTCTCTTCCCCAACCGTCCTTTCTCTTCCCTCCCACTCCTCCCCATCCCAGCCCCTCCCCCCAGACTCTTTCTCCTGGCAGTCAACTGGGAATCGAACTTGACAGGGAATTCGAGAGCGCGTTCGCCCGAGGGAGTCGAGTTCACGGTTCGAGTGTTTCGAAAGAAAAACTAGAAATATAAAAAAATATGAAACAAAAATGGAAGTTTTATTAACAAATATATTTGGAGCTGAAATGACAATTTGTACAGTGTAATGATTTTTGGTGCGTCATTACGTATTGTTTACAAATTATCACACAAATACTTACTAGGTGTAATTAAAGTTTTATTTATGTAGTTTTTTAAAACCTTCATTAATTACACAACACGATATTTATCGTACAATCATTTATATTTTCTTTTGATCTTATTGTGGAATGAACTACCCGCATTTAAAGCAGAATGCTTTTTGGCTTGTGAGATGCTGTGAACTTGATGTTGGTCATGATAATTATAATTCCATTATTATTATTATTATTATTATTATTATTATTATTATTATTATTATTATTATTATTAATCCATGCAAATATTGTTCTTAATAACGGTTTGGAACCAAATGAAATTTAGTGAGATAATATTGATACTTTTAAACTAATTCTGTAAATTTTCAATTTTTGCAACAAGTGCTTTATGGCCTCAACAAAACTCTCATTCAGATTTCGCACACAAAAGATAAACCAAAAATAATTATTGAAATGAAAACGATGTTTTTAGAGTTTTAAAATTTTGTAAAAAAGTGTCTGAAGTGAAAAATTTGAGGGCTTATCTTATCCTGCGAGCAACCGCCGTTAGCAAATACGCGTCTCATTGGATGGGTGCGAGTGCGATTTCGGTTATACAATGATCAACTAATTGAACCCACCAGTCTGACACATTTGCTGTAGCAGAATATCAACTGTCGCTGATACCGAACGCGTGACAACATTAAACGACGGCGGGGAATTGCGCTGAGGCAGATGATGGATATGGAAGAGGCACATCTGTCACTCAGAATTTTAGCGCATGCGCTGTGGAAGTTATTCGTCGGTGCGGTTCACCTAAAGAGACGTTTGATAGATGTCCAGGACAAAAAGTGACGAAGTAATACCTGCCGATCTAGTGGCCGAGATCGCTAAGGCTGTAGTGCTGTAGCGTTCTCGTACCGAAGGGTCGGGGTTCGTGTTTCGCGTCGGGCATGGTTGTGATTGTTTTCGTTCTTTCACCCCTTATCATCACCATATCTTTACATCTTCCTACCGTTAACTCCAATAGTGGTCACTAATGACCTAGATGTTGATGCGACCTTAAATAACAAAAAAAGTAATACCTTCATTCAAAAAATGTTAAAACTATATACCGTGTGGTATGTTGCGGCTCCATTGGGCCACAATCAAGATTTCGTTTGGGGCTTATAACAAACATCTTCAAACATTTATCTATGACGATTAAAATAGTTATTTGTTCTTCGATCGCTTAAAAATGTTTGTATTTTGAATCAAAGTTTGTTTCTTTGAAATATAATGTAAAAGTTTGTTTTTGTGAAAGTTTGTATAACAGAAGAGCAGTGAGGCCATTTAAATGCTATTTTCAACTCTGTCACCGTCCAACAACTTATTTGTGCATTGTAATGTTACTACCTTCCAAAACAAGTGTTTTAATATTTTCATAATTCAAATAGAGATTTAATCAATTCACTAAAATATTAGTGTTTTAATGAAGATTCTTTCAACACCAATTTCTGCGCGCAAAACAAACGTTATAGCGTAGTGGTAGATAAAATATTTAAAGAACGTAAAGACTAGCAGGCTGACGTGAGACCCATAATAGCATTAAAATACGGTTTGCACCCCTTTGCAGATAATGCGGTGTCGGCGCGCGAATCCGGGCGCCATCGACTGCCCACGCGATTGTTTGGGCGCGCGAACGCCGGCGGAGCGACGGGTTTGGCTGTTTATTCTCCCCGGATGTCACTTGTGTACATTATTAAACGAAAATAATTTAGTGTGCTCGGCGCGTTGTTCGCACGTTGCGGTCGTGTTGCGCAAACGCCCTTCACACCTCCACCCCCGCATTACTCCCTCTCCCCTCCCTCCTAACTCTTCCACCACCCCCTCAACCTCTCCCCCATCTCCCTTCTTCCCTCACCCTCTCTCCCTTCTTCCCTCACCCTCTCCCCATTATCCCCCTCTTCCACCTCTTCCCCCTCTCCTACTCATTCCCCCTCCCCCACCTCTTTTCCCACCCCACCCATCCTATCCCCTCCTTTCCCCATCCCATCACTTCTCCCTCCCATCCCCCTCCCGTCTCCCTTGTCCCTGCCTCGTTCTATCACTTCCCTTGATTTCCGCTGGAATTTGAATCTTCCCAGAGCACCGGTATTGCCTCGCCATAAAAACGAGCCGCATCGACTATGTATTTCATTTGGAACCGACGCGCACAGAACAAATTGTCATTTAATTATTCATGAAATATTACATAAAAGATATTCATAGTGCGAAATTATTGCATTACTTTTGCAAACGTTACATATCCGGTCGGCATTTCGAGCGCCCGTCGTTCGTAAATATTTACAGGCACTGACGGCCCCGGGGCGCGTTGCGCTGCAGCAGTCGTGTTGCGGTGGGTGACGCGGCCATTGCTCGCGGAGAGGTCAGAACCAAATGCAGTGCGACTTCCCACTCTGTTGTTCTGCGTTTTAATTTTCTCGCATACTACTTACGTAGTTATGTTATGTAATGCCGCATCGAAAAATAGCAATTTTGGCAGAAAAAGTAATTTAAGTCCCTGATACTGTGAAATGGGTCAATTGTTGTTCCTTTGTTTAATAAATTGCGTCTTCTGACACATTTTATACTCACAATACACATTTTGTGACATTCTACGATTGATCTGGCTGATGTCACTGTCTCTTGCATTTGAAACGATTATCTTGATTGAGGGGGATGCTTTAAATGAAGCTTCGACTTTTGGGCAAAATTTGACTCCCAATTATTTCTTTGTATTTTTTAGCATAGAGAAAAGAAATTGCCAATTTTAGTTGGACTTTGAAATTTCTACATTTTTAAAACATTAAAATATTTTCAGTGTCTTCATACAACTTCAATATTGAATATAGAGATATTTTCCTGGATAAAAACTGTTCCTCAAAAACTTATCTTTAATCAATAACAGGTAAACTCTTTTAAAATGTGAGTGGTTTCGGCGTAATTTTGAATGATCGTAACAAGGAATGCAAGAATATGTGTGCTGTTGAAGCACCACTAGTTTACTTTTAGAATAAGACTATGGGGATGTTGGAGTTAGGGAGAATGTCAACTGTATCATGTCATCTACGTTTATCCGGGAAGAGAAAGATACCACGTAAATCCAATTTACGCTTTTATATCAATGTTAAGAAAAGTAAAAAGTAGAATAGAATATAGAATATAGTTTGATATGTAGCAGCAGATTTTTTTCAGTTTAAATAAATTAGTTTTTAGTAAGTTCGTGTTTTTGCAGTTATGTTTCGTCTCGTTATTATTTATAAGGGAAAAGCATTTCAATCTCTAAACATAAAATTGAAAAATGTTCTCAAACATCTAAGAAAGAAAATTATGCACCCATTTTCTAGTATAAAAACACATTCATCAATGGTAAATGTGTTTCTCTTTCTTACCACCAACTGGTTTCTCTTTCTTACTTGGAAATTAAGATTTGACATCGTCTTGTAATTTAATTTAAAACTGGCTACAAAAAAACTTGTACAGTCCCTATTTATTGGCGTTGATTGACTTTCTTTGTCTATATTTTCTCGAAATGTATCTATCTTATTTCTTCTCTTCTCCCTCTCGAAACATTCAATTCTCCCGTCTTTCTTCTGCTCGCTTCTCATCCACAGCTTTTCTCACTGCTGCACCTTGTTACACATGCCCCAGCGCATAAACTATCCCTCACGTCTCACCCATGCAATTCATTACGGTTATTCTCGTCCAGAGTTCCCTGGACCCTGCGTTTCCCACCCCTTTCCATTAGCCATCGCGCCTCCACCGCCATCTCCACTGCATCCACCTTTCACTCCATCATTCCGGAGCATATGTTGCTGTTGTCGCCCTCGCTCCATCCTTACCCTCGCTCTTGTCTTACCATTGCCATTACTCTCGCTCTCACCTTTTCTCTCACTCTCATCATCGCTGTCGTCCTGACCTTCATCCTCGCATTTGGCTTTGCTGTCGTCCTCAGTTCTCGCCTTCGCCTTCCCCTTCGCCCTCGCCCTCGCCCTCGCCCTCGCCCTCGCCCTCGCCCTCGCCCTCGCCCTCGCCCTCGCCCTCGCCCTCGCCCTCGCCCACGCCCTCGCCCTCGCCATTGTCATTGTCATTGTTATTGTCACCGCCATCGCCATCGCCATCTCCATTTCCATCATCACCATCCCCATCTTCATCACCATCTCCATCACTATTACAACCTCACATCATCCCCGCCCTAACATCACCATCCCCGCCGACCTCAATGCCCCCGCCGTCACTACCGGCCCCACCGTACCAGGTTCCATCCTTTTGCCGCCCTCTCCGTCTCCGCCGTCCCGTTGATTCTCCTTCCGAGATCTACAATGCCGCTGCCCACGCCATACCCGCCGCCCCCCCGCTCTGAATGCCAGTCATCCCCACCGCCCTAGATTTCTCCTACCCTCTCCGACATTTCCCTCCTCACACCAACCCTTCCCTCACCTCTTAGCCATCACCATTGACTGTTGGCTTCCCTCTGCGACAGGCCACACCTCCGTCACAACCACCACCACCTCAACGCCTCGTGCTATAGCCTTCCCCCTCCCCCACCCCCCACCGTTCTGCCGTCTGCCTCTTTAACGTGCGGTCCGCGTGGCCATTGTTCCGGGCTCGGGAGCGTGTACGTCATTAGGGTTTCAGGATGCGCGCCCACACCCGATGTTTTAATTACCTGTCTGGAAACGAGCGGATGGGCTGGTGGAAGCTGCGACCAGCTTGCCTTCCCCCTCTCCCTCAGCCCCGCCACACGAGTTACCGGCAGGCGCCTCGCGTATAGGAGGCTCGCCAGCGCAGGGGGTGCGGCAGGGCCTGGCAGTGGGAGAACTGCTGCTATTATGGTTGTGGTTTGGTCGCGTTTCCGGGTCAAAGCAACCGCTTAAAGGGTGAACGAAACTGGCAGCAACTCATCATAGGCTGTGATGTGGAAAAAGAGTGGCACTGGAATGGTTCAATATCAACCCTCATGGCGTTTGGAGGTAGCGGACGAATCGCGAAAAGAAGTGAGCGCCTCATTAATTGAGAGCGAGAATGAGAGGGAGAGGGAGGGAAACTTCAACAAACGCCGTGGTATCATCAATTCTGTTTTCCGTCATATTTACCACGTGTCGAAGGAAATAATTATTAACAAAGGCGTTCAACATGAAGTGCCCATGGAAGTACATGTTGCTTGTTTCAACAAGGAAATACCCAGATAATCGCAGAAACTTTTGTTATCCACACGTTTTACAAATTATAATTCAAAAGAGAATGGAGAACATTCTAATGAAATAAAAGTATGATAAACGATGAGATTATTAGGATGAAGGCATGAAATATAGTTATCCTAAACAAAAACGTATGATGGCATAAAGGATTAAGGGAAAATAAATCCAGCAAGTATTATAGAAGGAATCGGAAATAACTGATCTGCAGTATTTCTTATAGTGTGTACAAAAATATTTATTGTAGATCATGTGTAACGCACCCAATACGGGTAATGGGTTTGTCTCTGGAACCAATAATTATGAAGAATTGTCAGAACCAACTGTATTCTTTGAAACAAATTTACTTCGTAGCTTACGGCCAAATAATTCTAATTTACATTCACACCTTTAATAAAAAAACATAATGCCTTAAAGTTGATAGGTTACAATAGTCCTTTGGTCTTCGATCTTTACGCAATTCTATAT
Source organism: Teleogryllus occipitalis (assembly GCA_011170035.1). Lineage (NCBI taxonomy): Eukaryota > Metazoa > Arthropoda > Insecta > Orthoptera > Gryllidae > Teleogryllus > Teleogryllus occipitalis. The sequence continues at coordinate 154,433 of BLKR01000490.1, read as the reverse complement.
AAATCAAAATTAGTGTATGGCCCTTAGAATGCAAATTGAATAAACATTAAATTACCCATCATTCCCATTCACTTCATCACGTTCATACTGAATATACGTAATTTATTAAACATTTCAAACGAAATCAATATCATTAAAATGGACTCTTTATTGGACAAAATCTGATCATCCAACATTCGCTTTCCTTTTGCTTATAAACACGAAGCTCCTTCCACTTCAGCTATCACTCTCAAACAAATCGCGACCCTAAAGTCAAAAGGTTGTATCTGCACCGCACTAAATTTTACAGGAGAGCATTCCAAATATTTGGCCCTCTCTAAAACAAAATTTATTTTATTAAATGTAATCAAACTTTGTCATTGTACTTGAGATCCAAGCACAAAACTGTAGACTGATAATTATTCTAAAAGCATTGTAACTTTGGTAGAAACCAAGACCCTCTTTTTACATATAGAACCTTTTTACTCTCAATATTTATTTTCAAGTTCGAGCAAAAAGGTTCTATCATTCATGGTAAGAAAATGTGACAAGTGATTACTTAAATAATTGCAATTATCAATGTAACTGAAAGATTTATTAAATTTTAATGAATTTAATGTAATATGCTTGCATTTTAGTACAAATTTTTATAGTTCTCAATAATATTGACATTTTAATTTAATATCATTACTTAGAATAGCCAACTAGAAGAGGAAAATGTATTTTATTGTAAATTACTGAATTACATTTAAATGTGCAATGTACATATATATTAAAGAAAAATGTCGCGTAGAAATAATGTTATTATATTTGCTTTTTTTAGCAATTCTTTGAAATAGATTTTATTCAGAATTGGCATGCATTTCAACATGTAGGCTAAATCGGCTACATTTTCCTTATTAAAATTTTATCTTTGGCCACGTACGTCTGCACAGGCGGATAGACGGGAGAACTTTTCGCCACCCACCTTGTAGAAATGTGTGGTCGCACATTTACGAAGTAAAGTTGAAAATAAAAAGGTTTAATTTTATATTCTACTTCAGCTTGTCTGTGAGTGAATTTTAGTTGCAAAACTTGAGAGAACGATATTTTATTAAAATGCAGATCTTTGCTGCTTTTGAAATGCATTGTCCTTGTAATGCATTGTTAGCAACTGAATAACATTAAATGGCTTATTTCTATTTACTGTCAAAAGGATCCGAATGAAAGAAATCAGTGATCAGAAATCACTAGCTTTCATAGCTTTCTCTATATGGGAATGAACTTTATCTACTTCCTAAATACACCAGTGAACCTCAGTGGAGTATTTCATAACCATGTCATCGATTTGTGGGTGTCGTTTGAGCAAGTCCTTCTTGGCCAGAGGCATAATCTGATTTTTGTTTTAGGGTATACAGCTCTCGCTCCACATTTTATGTCTTAACATAGGTGAGTTTGAATTATTTTTTTCCAAAATTTAGGAAACGGCATTTGCAATGTCATTTCCAGTACGGCCTGTGAGATTTCTGTCCAAATTGCGCAATATAGTACATGTTTGGTTGGGAAAACATGAACTGGGTCTAGTAGCCCGATCATATATTTGTTGTTTTTAGAACATTCTAAGGAACTCTTTGAGAAAATTTACGAGGTTTTTTTTCTGAGAAAGTATTAGACAGGGATTTAATGAGACATGAATTTCAGAATATATCGCTTTTTTAGGACGATTTAATTAACACAACAAGAAAACAGAATATCATTTAATTCAATCCTAAACAAGAAATTATAATTATATTCTTGATTTATTCATTGAAAATATTAACGTTGTTTACGTTAAGGCGTTTATAAATAATTTTTTGCATGTTTGAGTAAATTTAAGAAAGTATCACAGTTTTTGCAAGCATATTTTGTGCGACATTTTTTTGTTTTTTTCTAGAGAGCCAGCACGTATTTCTCTTTGTACTTTGTGGTTTAATAGAAATTTTACTTCTTGTAGCATTCATTGCATTTCCCCTGAAAGAAAAGTAATATTAGATCTTTGCAATTGCGGGAGGAACAAGTTTTGAGTTGAGTTCTTTGTGTAGGTAATCTCGTCGATGCTAAATAAATTTCTCGCCGTTTCCTTAATAAAATACTTTCCCATTTGTTGCAGCAATATTTGGAAGATGAGAGAAAATCACCATCGTCAGCAATTTATCATGTTTGTATACCTGTGAAAAAATATGAGTTCTCCAAAATGCTATGATATTGTTCTAAATCCTCTTGCCTACTTCATGGTGCACATCTAATTACAATAAAAAATAAAATGAATTTTCTTCGAAATATTCATTTCGAACATCACATTTTAAAAGAAGTTCTCGTATCTTTTCTACGTCATCTGCCCTTTACAGATCAAAACGTATATTTGTTAAAAGTTTAGTAAAAGGAATACAATGTTATTCTAACACATACAAATATAGGAAACACACACGAATGCTGAAGCGCGAGTGAAGCACACGGCTGTAAGTCTTTCTATGAATTGCATGTGTCGGCAAGGAAAGGGGAACTATGTGACCTATCGCCCTCCAACTTATCATTTGGTAACCTTGCCTCCGGATGCAAAATCGTTCATCACAGGATGTCTGCGAAAATTACATTACACGAAACAAAACAATTGCTAAAACTTACACCCACAACTCAGCGAGATATTGAGTTCTTAAAACGGATTGAGTTTACTAGATTGATGCATGCCTAACGAAGGGTTAACAACACATTTATTAACCGAATAGAAGTAAAATTGTAATAATCCGGGTTGTAAGTAGGGATTAGACGCAAACCAATTTTATAACATAATATCAACATATGAAGCGATATGCAAGTAGTTGATATCGCGTAACCTATAAAATAAATTTGTAGTTAGCAAGACATTTATTTCCGCATCGTAAGGAACTCCCACTTGCCCAATTTTGGCGAACTATTATAAATTCTGACTGGTTACTATTTAGACCTGATAAAGAATAAATAGTTCGATATTTATAAAAATATGTTTATCTTCTTACAGCTTTATGTTTTGTTTTGACACGTCTCCTTGGTGTGTCGTCTCTTTTAGTACTGCTTGCCGCATTAGGATCGTATTCAGAACTAGAATGCTCAAATACAACATCGTCAACTTCACTTTTACTCAACATTGCAATTAAATCTGCGTCTTAAAAGATCGTATAAAACCTGAATATTTTGTGCGGGAATCGTGCAAGCAGGGAAGCCAACGAGATAGTGTGCCATACATGTAAACATTGGTTTACGCGGTGAAGCAGATAGAACTTTTTTCACGAACTTGTACAAACGTTTTGCAGATAGTACCTTTTAACCTTATCTGTATCTAAGAAACTAAGCTTCTTATACCAATGTAACTTACAGGTCATGTAAATCTCATCGCTACCATTACTAACATCGCAAGAAGTCATTTTTGGAAAAAATGTTTGATAGACCCTTTTTACTTTAAGGCCACGAAATGTCTAGTATCCATTTATTTCAGTATACAATTCCCATATTGTAAATTAAAAACACTGAAAACTTATTAATTATCTAATACAATTTTAACCACTTCAATTTAACCATAATAATAACTAACAAGGGTGCTTTTCATTTTGACTTCGCATTGGAAAAAAAATACATCTATCAGCAGTATGGCCACAAGTTCAGCTAGCCGACCTCATTTTCTTGGGTCTCTTGCTTTCCCTCTATCTTTTCGGAAAACAAAATCAAAACAAAATGAGCAAAATATTTATAAAATATTTCTAGATGTGTTTTGTGGATTGTTTGGTCGTTCTGACAAGTCACTAACCAGAGTTAATATTCTTGAAAGTAATGTAAATAGTTGGATTAGTGAGAGGAATCGTCTCCATCGTCAACATTTGTGGCTATCGTGCAGATGTAACACAACATAAAAGCATAAATTGAAAAAGTTTTAAAAGAGGAAATGTGTGAAAACAATTAGAAACGAACGGTATATAGAATGTTGTTAATATTGATGTCCCCGAGAAGTGTACAGGGTAAAAATGGTCACTAAACCTGACGACTAATTCTCTGAGAGTGAGAGAAAGACTAGTCTCAGGAAGAGACTCATCGCTCTCGACAGGAGTCGCAAAGGTATATAAAAAAGAAGGAATTGGTTAATAAGCAATCATTTAAATAAGAGGGAGCTTGAACTTAAACAATTATGCGATATATATTTTCACATAAGAGTTCATTAAAATGCGTCATGCCGGTCAACCTTTGCAACCTACTTACGTTGTGGTTATTTTAGGAAAATATTGATAGGGATATGATCTTCTTCGCCTAAGGAAGTAAAAAGTATTAATCAAACACAACTAAGTTAAGTAATGTATTAGAAGACACATTTATTGGAGCACCAATCTATAAAAATCATAAATCTCTTAGACAAGGAAACTGTATCTAAAGTGAGCGCTGCTGATGCTTCTGTCGGAGAGGATTCTATGGTATTGATTACTCCCAGATCTATAGATTAGTACATGATCACAGTTATTGGATGTGATGATTGATATGATGAATATAACTTAGACCACTTTCGTATTCTAAAACAGTTGATGTAATCATTAATGCTTATGGAGAATGCTCTCAATGAGTACGTCCGTAAGTTTGAAGGTTCAATGAAACCCTACTGATTATCTCATACGTCTCGTTCTCCGCATTCGCCAAAATCTGGTTACCCCTGAACGAAAGAAGGGGTGAAAACGAATTCAGCGTCGCGATAACGAAACCGGTCATAGGATTCGTGAGGGAAATACCAAAGGAGATGCCGAGGAATGGAGGCGGCGCGGTGTAAGGCAGCAAAGCAGTGCAGCGGCGGTGGCGTCACAGCTACATCGACGTGGGTGGGTGGAGGCGTATGCGGGGGAGTGGGCGGCAGTGTAGGCCATGGCGAAGGCAGAGGCGTGCGGGGCGTGGCAATGGCCATAAGAGGTGCGTGGATTGGACAACTGCTACGGTCGTAAGGCCCGTTAGTGAAGTGATTGTTTTTATTGCCGGAAGTGGCGGGATTCCTCCCACACTGGATGGACGTATCCGACGCCAACCAACACGACGATTTACGGAGGATGTTCTTCTCCAGGTATCTCCTACAGCGGGTCTCCGCCCTAGCTGGTCAAGCTCTAAGCCCCTGACTAATCTTACGACATGTGTGGTAGATAGGGCAGGTAAGTCTGCGTGTGTGTAAGAAAAGTTGATAGGACAAAAAAGAAGGAAAAATCGCGCAGGATCCACGGCCCGTTTGTTAGAGTACTACTCCTGTAATCCCTCGTTATTGATCGAATATACTACAGAAAACTATTGATCAGAGCAGCCGTCCACTAGAATTTTCCTCCAGAGAGCAGATGAATTCCAAGCAGCTATATAGCATGTGTCGAAAATCCGCCACTGTGGAGAATCGAACCCTAGGACCTCCCGGTGTTGTTCTCGCAGTGCTGGTTCTGAGCATAAGTCAGCCGGTGGGATGGGTTGGGGCGGCGAGAGTGGGGACTTAAGCGACGGCTTGAGGCAGCGAGTGGTAAGGGGGCGGGGTGGGAGGCGGCATGGGTGGGGGCGTAACCATGGACGGGGCCGGGGTTGTGTGACGGAGTGGGCGTCGGGGGCGGCGTCGGAGGTGGCGTCAGAAGAAGCGTCGGGGGCGGCGTCGGAGGCATCGGCGGGGGCGGCGTCAGGAGTGGTGGTGGGGGCAGCGGCGGGAGCGTCGGGGGCGGCGGCGGAGGCGGCGTCAGAAGTGGCGTCGGGGGTGGCATCGGAGGCATCGGCGGACACGGCGTCAGGAGCGGTGGTGTGGGCAGCGGCGGGGGCGGGGGCGTGGACGGCGGCGTGGGCGGCGGCGGGGGCGGCGGCGGGGGCGGCGTCAGGAACGGTGGTGGGGCCAGCGGGGGCGGTTGTGGCGGCATCGGCGGGAGCGATGACGGGGGCAGCGAAGGAGCGGCGGCGGGGGTGGGAGCGCCAGCGGGAGTGGCGGCGTGGGCGGCAGCAGGGGCGGGAGCGGCGAAGAGTGGCGGAGCGCGGAGGAGCCGCCGATGAATATTCACGGCGCCACCCGCGCCCTATCTGGGGGCGGCGCGGTGCGGTGCGATAGCGCGCGTGAGTCGCGACTTCTTAATTGGCTGCATGTGCGCGTAATTAATCGGGCGTCGGGGATTACGGTGCCGCCCCCGCAGCACAGTCGCGCGCACCGTCCCGCTCCCCCGCAGCGAAGTTTGCGTCAGCGCACCTTGTTCGAGGCCTACGCGAATGCTACCCCGCCACGTTCCTAACGGATCGGGAGACGTGTCTCAAGGCATCAACTGACGTCACATCTCTGCCTCTGATCGGGATTCTCGACGGCGGTTGGATTTGGAATAGTAACTATATAGCTAGAACGTGTTGCTGTCTGGAGGAGAATTCTAGCGGCTAGTGACTCTGACCGGTAGCTGTCCGTGGTTTCTAATATCAATACTACGCGAATACCAGAGCAGTGCCTTAACAAACAGGTCAGGGACTGGACACAATCTTTACCTTCTCTTATCCTCCCGTTACATCCACACTTACACTAACATGCACTACACTACCACTCATGCCGGGAGACCGGATGGGGACTTAGAACTTGTCCCGGCTGGGACGGTGCCCCTCTGACGGGAGATACCTGGTGGGGGGAAGACCCCGTTAGTCAACGGTCGGTCGGTGCCAGATCTGGCCATCCTGTGGGAGAAGACCACCACCACCTCCCGAACAAAAATACGCCGACACTTCGCGACTAATGGCCAAAGTAGTTGATGCGCCCGTAATCACTAACAATCAATTAAAGAATCTAAAGAGAAAGAAATATTGATTTTAACAGTAATATTCAATGTGTTAATTACCATTTAAACAGTAAAATTATTACTAATATAACTTATAACTGCTGTAACTTATAACTAATAACTTACAACAATAATTTTACTTACACTTTCACTTACTTGCAGTGTACTACCACACATGCCGCGAGACCAGTCGGGAGGTTAGAGCTTGTCCCGGTTGGAGCAGTGCTCCGTTTATTGGGAGGCATCTGGTTGGAGGAAATCCTGCTAGCCCACGGGCAGGTCAGCGCCGGATCTCAGTGGGGGAAGATCACTACCATCTCCCGAGAAAAAACATGCACTACACTTACGCAACCATACTTTTGCAGTTGATGCGCCTGAAATCACTAATCAATCAAAAAAAAAGAAGCGTTCTCACAGCGCGCCACTCCACGCAACGCTTAGCCCCGTCATACCACCAATCCACGTCACTTCCTCTCTCACCACATCCCGACACCTCTTGTCAAGTGATGTCATGTCACATCACACTGCAAGTCGGCACGCCACGCCTCGCTTCTGCATCTCTTGGCCCTACGCCATGCTACATAATGTCCCTCCACGTCTGGCCACACCTCACCATGTCATACCATACTATGCCGAACCACGTAACGACAAATCATGGCAAGCGAAGGTCCATCAAGGAATCAAGCTACGCCAAGCTTCTCCCAGTCAGCCCGTCACGTCTGGCCACACCAGACTGCGCCCCACCCCACAATGTCACACCATACTATGCCGTACCACGCAACGACAAATTAAGGCAAGAGAAGTTCCACCAAGAAATCAAGGTACGGAAAGCTTCTCCCGGACATAATTCCACCGTCACACCCCATAAAAGGGCGGCCATACTTCCCTCTGTGTCCTTATTTGCGCCCTTTTCATTCTCAGCTAGTCATTCATGTACATCACCATTGTCTTCATACTTCATTAGCTGCACATGCCGGTTCAATGCAACGTCCCCCTTAATAGATTCTATCACACGTAAAAGACCGTGGCTTTGTTATTATTCTCAACTGGGCTCTCTCCCTCTCATCTTTTCTTCTTTTTTTTGAAACATTTTTCTTTTTGAGCTTTATCTTATATTTTCCATATGTCATATAATATATTTGTTGTTAAGTTCTCCTCGGTATATCAATATGCTCTCCTTACCATCTAGTTCACGTTTTTCTCAAAGGAGAGACAATGGAAAGACATTTCGTTCCATTATAAATATCACTTTCTCTCTGACCGCCGACCTCTCTTCTTTTACTCACCCGCTTTGTTTATATAAGCGTTTTCGTTTTATAGATGTATTACTAATTCTGCAAATAAGTTTGATAACTTGGTGGTAGAATACACTTACTTAACTTAACAGAATTTAACAACTTTACAGAATTAACAAAATAACGTGAAAATTTCACCATTCAAGCTGTCATAGCACTTCACCTCACCACACTTCATTTAACCGCACTGCGTATCACTGAGCTGTAATGTATTTCTTACACGCTCGTTTCCCTCAACTTCACAACGCCACTAGATAAAATAATAATAATAATAATAATAATAATAATAATAATAATAATAATAATAATAATAGTGATGATAATAATAATAATAGTGATAATACAACTTATTTTACATAGTTGACTAGTAATTTAATAATATTAAAGATATTTTAATACACATTATAATGTATCTTTCTCTATCGTCCTCGCTTATCCTCGCCCGCGCTTTGAACAGCCCTATATAATGAATCCCCCTTTTTTTTCCTTTTCGACTATCTAGTACCGTGGGTAAGCTGGTGGTCCTATACAGGAATCTAAACGGATTGTGCGTGCTGGGGTAAATAACGACGAATATTTTTGATCGATAAAAACGAACCACATTTTGGTTCGATCGTTTATTAATATTTCCTAGCCTTCCCTCTTTTCATTGTATACAGCGACAATTCACCGTCTTTCTTTCTACACTAGTACATAGTGCCCTATAACATAAACATTCCAAACAGAAAAAAATAACACACAACAACGAAAATCACTCACACACAATAACACAAAACAATATAAAAATCCCATTCATACATCGAATGCGCATTCCCTACTTTTCTTTTGACTATTTCTTATTTTAATTCAACTGACAAAACTTGATCTTCGATAATTCTCTTTAGTCATGGAATGCGTCTTCAATGAAGCATCTGCAAGGAATTCAGGCACACACACACACATATATACGCGTGTCACTTCCCTGTTTTGCGGCTCAGCTCTCGTAACAGGGATGTCTGGTGGCCGCCGTCCAATGCTCTTCGATGTGGTCGCCGTCTACTCCTGCTCGCGGTCGCCTTCAGAAACAACTTCTCGCAAACCGCTATTATTTGCATAAGTGTTACCATTCAGCTGCCAGTCCGTCACCGACTAATAAAATTATCTGTGTTCGCGGTATACCGCTCGGCAAAACAGACAAAACGAAACACAACTATTTTCCGCGTGTCGTCGAACACGTCACTTCTTGAAATTACTACCGCTCGCATCCGTTTATATTGAAAATAATCGTCCAATCCGGGTATCTATTCTTTTATATTCCATAACGAAATGTTCGTCGTGTTGAATTTTCTTACACGAAAATAAAATACATTTCGTGATTCGTAATCACATCAAGTCCTACTAAAAAAAAATTCAAGTTACTCCCGAATTTTGTTCCTTTTCCTAGTATTGCAAAGTTCTAACACCCATCACAACGTCATTTCTATTTAAATTTCTACACTTTTGAAAAACTTAACAACACACCAATTTCGCGCACACGAAGCGTTCCCCCCAGTGTTCACGACACATCTCTCTCCCATCGGAATTTTTTTCTAGTAACTTCCATTGTTACAGAAGATTTCTGTAACAAAATAATTGCCACTCGCTTGCTTTTTTCCTCTGTTGATTCCAAAAGACTATCTTCGCTTCTTAACATGGCATCATTTGTTTATACCTTTTGGTTCATTGTAACTTCCAAATATTTTATCATTACTCTGCTTCCGAACGTGCGACAAAGTTGACACTAATTTTGTCGTCTTTCCCGTATTTTAGTCTATTATTTCCCAATGTTTTAGCCGAATCGGTCCGTGTGTTTTGTCATAATTCTTAAAAAACCCTGTTTATAATCTTTATTTTATACTTCAACAATGGCCGTATTCTGTTCATGTTATTAGAAAACTTCAATTATGTTTCAATTTATATCTGCTGAAGGTGTTGACCGAATTTGATGCCGTTTGTTTTATTTCATTCTATATTTTCTGCTCTACCGGACGATTATGTTCAATTTTCCCCAAATTTCACGCGCTACAATTCCTTATTTTAATTTGGACTTACAAAAATGTTTTCTATCGGCACCGTTGCACTCCATAAACAAGTTTATTCTTTGTCACTTTTTTGGCAACGTTGCATCTGGGGTTTTGGTCTCGAAACGATGGATCATTACAATATATATATATATATATATATATATATATATATATATATATATATATATATAAATATCGAGATGGATTTTCAAGGTAACAAACTAGTCGAAAAGTGATGCTCCTTACATTTTTTCAATATAAGAAAAGCATGTGTTGCCATTCCTTTAAGAGATGCTGATAAGATAGATAGATAGATTTATTAAAGTTCGCTTTGAGCTAATGCTCGGTGGCAAACATTATTACAACTAGATATACGACAATTACAAAACTATTACGAATATTTACAAATATAATTACAATTAGAATTAGAGATTGATTTTGAGTTATCTGTAAGTTGATTTATAAGCTTTTCTAACACTTCACTTCACTTCACTTCACTTCACTTCACTTCACTTCACTGCGCTGCACTACACTGCACTCCCCTCCCATGCCCCCCACCACACTACACTACACTTCACTTCACTGTATAAGGGAATGACCATATTAATAATAATAATAATAATAATAATAATAATAATAACGATTATAAAAATAAAACTAATAATAACAATAACTTAAAAGTTACATCAAAACCAGTAAGTGTTAATAATTATATCAATAATAATAATAATAATAGTAATAATAACAATAATGATAAAAGTCTCAGTATGATGACCTACATAGAATTAAGTATATTTTTAAATTTCACTACATTAGAAGGAAGAGTCTCTAGTGCTTTTGCAGGTAGTTTGTTCCAATCTACAATAGTGCGATTCACAAAGGAGAACTTGCCTACATCAGTTCTTTGCTTTCTACATCGTATTTTCCAGGGATGGTCTCCTCTGCTTTTATAATCAGGTTTCTGTAATCTTTTACTGAGGTCTACCCATGCTGAGTCCCCTTTGTATATCTTGTACATTACGCATAAACGCGCCCGTTCCCGTCTCTTAGATAAGGGTTCCCATTCATCTCGTCCATCAACGCGTCCATGATTTACAAACTTTCCGGCCCGTTTTTGAATTTTATCTAACGCCTCGATTTGCCCTTTTCTGTACGGGTCCCAGCAGGCCGCTCCGTACTCTAAAATAGGACGAACAAGTGTAGAATATGCCAAGGATCGGGCATTCGAACTACTGTTTTTTAGAATGCGCATTACGAAGTGCAGCGCCTTCCACGATTTTTTCGCCGTATTGTTAATATGATCCGACCAACCCAAGTCGCTACGCAGGACCAAACCCAAATACTTACAGTTTTTTACACGCGGAATATCGTTAGTTCCTAACTTGTAATTCGAGTGTACATTCGAGCGAGATTTGGTAAAACAAATGAATTTACTCTTTTCCGGATTTAATTCCATCTTATTTCTGCACGCCCAGTTCCATAAACAGTTAAGATCGTTCTGTAAGATATTTTCATCCGAAGACGCGCCAATACTCCTATAAATTATGCAATCATCGGCAAAAAGTCTAACTTTCGATTTTATTCCAGTTGCAATATCATTAATAAACGCTAAGAATAGCAATGGCCCTAACACACTCCCCTGGGGGACCCCAGAGGTTACATCGGCTTTCGATGAGTGTTTATCACCTATTCTGACTGCTTGAGTTCGGCCCGTAAGAAATTCTTTTATCCACAAGATTATTCGGTGATCTAATCCAGTTTCTGACAGTTTTTCAATTAAAAGGCCATGTGGAACCAGATCAAATGCTTTAGAAAAGTCTAATATTACTGCGTCGACCCTACTCCCTTCGTCTAATGAATCTGCTATGTCCTGGCATAAAGAAATAGTCTGACTGTCGCACGAATAGCTAGGACGAAAACCGTGTTGATTTTGAAAAAGCCAGTCAGTTTTATTCCAAACTCGTCTAATATATTCCGCAATCATGTGTTCCATCTGCTTGCATACAACTGATGTCAAACTTATAGGCCTGTAATTATTGACAATCCTTTTGTCCCCTCCCTTGTGAATCGGCACTACAATTGCCTCTTTCCAATTTTGAGGAATCGTATTATTATTTATAGTGACGTCCATTAACCGAGCAAGGTAAGGAATCATGGCTTCCCCTCCAGCAGTTTCAGCTTCCCCTCCCAGTGATCTGCTCTGCTGAAATATGGATTTTTCCCTAATCAATTTTTACCCCCCCCCCATTCTGGCACATGCCTATTTCCTCCTATTTCTTTTATCGTGTCTCTTTTCCTATACTTCCGTTATTTCAGTCTAGTTCTTCCCCTAGTTCTAAATCTCCACCTCATTTTCATAAGTCTACGTCACCCTACTGCTAACTCTTACCCAGCATGCCCGTATAACGACTGTAACACGTACCAGGTTTATTGCTGCCCGTCTTCCCCTTTCTCGCCACCCTGAGTCTTGAATCTTCCTATTCCCTCCTATCCACGCCTTCTGCCACGTGCAGTGAGGTGTCTGGCACCATCTGCCCTCGCCGTTGCCACCGCCACCGCCGCCCCCGAGGGCGTTGACGCGTCATAAGCTGCCCCCGCCCCCCGCAGCACTTGCGGCGGAGTTGCAGGCTCCTTGGAAGACTTCGCTTATGAAGTCCCGTCTGTCTTCCACTCGTGCATCAAGTGAGCCATATTAGGTTCCTCGGGAGGTCTATATTACAGGTTCGCCCTCGGCGATGATTGTGTCGGCAAGGGATTAGAGTAGAGTAATATTTGCCCGTTCCCCCCACGCCGAGCTCCTTCGATATTACTGGGACGATTCTGTTGTCCTCTTAATGTTTCTATAAATCTGAGACAAATGCTTAGTGGCGGGTCGAAAGAGATATAGAAGTCATGTAGATGTTTATGAAAGCAAACGATTTTATTGAATGCAATTTGATTGCGTAAGTTAATCTCTAATTTCCTCCTTTTTCTCGCATGTTAATTATGTTATTTGCATTATTTTATTTGTATTTTGCATCAGTATCTTTAGAGTAATATTTTGAGAGTAGGGCCATTTTTTTTAAATGTTCATTATGTTTTAAAGAGCAACAGACAATCCTTTTTCCCACATATTTTTGTCCATAAAATGAACGTATTGGCTCTATGGGAAAGTTTGCTCCCCAGTTACGTCCACTTTCGAAATAAAATCCAAATGGGTCTGTATCAACCATTAAATTCTTCGTTTTACATTAATATTTAAACGATAGAGCATGTCATTTTACATGAGTATTGTAAAACTGGTTATTTCTTGTATAATTTGTCGCTGTAACTCATTGATAATTTATTGATTGTGGAAGGAGTGCAAAAATCTCATCAAAAGCATCGTAGCAGCCTTAAATAAGACGCCACAGCTTGTGCAGAGTAGTAGAGGAATGTTTGTAAATCTGAACGATTAGGAATTAAATTGATATGGAAATGTCATTAACCGTAGCAGTACCAATGTATTTTCTATCCTTATAAATGACAGAATGGTCAAATATTGATAATATTGATAAAGAATACTTCTATTATAAAATGATTTTAATGGTTTGGAATACAAATCAAACGACATGGTAAATTTTATCACTTAAAATGTGACTTCTTACTCTATTAATATGAGAATATTATTCCATTGATTTATCATTGTATTGAGAACACGATTCATCAGCACAATAAAGAACTCAGAACATTACTACTAATAATCACATTACTGTATTATTACAATAACTAATTTCATTGTCGCTCAAAACATTTCTATCTCTATCAACACTTCTTCCGTTGCTCAAGTTTGGGTACTGAAAAGAAGTACAAATCCAAAAGTCACATTCCAAGTGAATAAAATTAGTTGACTTCTTACAATGAGCAGATATACACACAACAGAACAACCGCGATAATAAAAAAAAGCCAAGTCTCAGAAGGTTGATTTTTAATGGGTTCTGGGATACCAACGGTAGGCAAAAATTTTCTCACCAGCAAAGAATTCCACACGAAGTGAGGGAATATAGGTTTTGTGTTACTTTACTAGGTAAGTAACAAATACTAAAAAATATTAAAACTTAATTAGTTATTTTATACAATGAATTAAAAAGATAAAACAGTGGGGAAAAATTACCATTGTATACTGCTGGGTTTAACACCTAAAAGTTGCGTTGCTTTTCATCATCACCATTAACATCTTTAATTTGAATAATAGACCTAATTACCTTTGTTTCTAATAACAAAGTAATTTGCATTACCTTTTCCTTTACTTACATTATTGCAGAAGACCAGGGAAATGCTTTTCTCTCAACTGTTTAAAGAGCCTCAGCCCCGTACAGGAACGTTTACTTTTCGATGAAGAACTTTCAACTTCACAGTAGAACACATTTGCGGTTGTGGTATAAGGGCAACGTCTGGAAACATGTAAGTTTCTAACAAGAAACTTCAGAGCATTCTACACATAATTACGGAAAGAGAAGTTCTAGTGCAGTCACAAGCCGTCATTCCCGGAGCCGACGGATGCTCCTTTCTGAGAGAAGAGACATTGTTAAAACATCCCTTACGCTATATTTCAGTCTTGCTTTAAGTGTCTTTTTGTGCGCGTGACAGCATTGGGGTTTATAGTTTTATTTTCCATTGCAGCGTATCCTGTATTCTTCTGTTTAATAACAACTACTGAATTACACGCATATATTACGTTTTAAGGCCTAAGGTTTTTGTTTTTTTACTTCAAAGATATTTTATTAATGTTTGAGATATACAGTATTAATCCTTGTGTTTTGTAATAATACCAATATCGGTAACGTTTAACCCATAATATCCTTGCTTTGAAGAGTACGGTAGTGTGAGTGTAGAAAAATCTAGCTACCGAATAAATGGTTTGATTTAATCCCATTAACATCTCAGTCGTGTTTGAATCCCATTCTAGCAGTACTATTCACCACCCCACTTACTTTAGCAACCAAAATATAATATTTATCTCAAATTAAATATGATCTATTACAGTGTTAATAATAATTGCGTTCTGTGCGAGAACTCTCGCATTTAAAAATCCGACAAGCGCCCCGCATTCAAATGAAAAGAAAAAGTATTGGGGGAGTAGTATTAACGTAAGATATGATATAACCGTGTCATAAAATTTGACCATAGGTTTCGTAGGATTTCATTTGGAGATTACTCTCTGAGGCACGTGGATCGAAAGATTAATATAGCTAAACTTGGGGCAATATCGGTCAACTGACATCTCCAAGAGACTGTCATGGGACAGGTATACAGTGCTTTACGGCCACCCGGAACATTTTCTATAAACTTTACTTTTAAATCTCGCAGTTGCTTTAGACACAGTACCCGCGAACTATAGTGAGCTAGTTACCTTGCTCGTGAACTCGACATGACTGATGTACATAGTGAAAGGCATTTCGTCACTTCTCCGTGATATCTTCCTTTTTATCTCATTTCTTAAGATTGGCTCTTTGTAAAATCCACAAAAGGGATGTATGTATACAAGAGAAACAACATACTATAAGTAAAGAAAGAATTGAACTGGTACTACATCGACGCCAACTCGACCACAATCTATCAGCCCGGAAATCAACATTTATAAAGTATTGAAGTGTCTGCCGCATTTTCAGTTTTCTTGTACGAGTAAATATTTCTAACGCTACACGTGCGCATTGTATATTTCCAGGAGTGAAAATGGACGAGATGGAGAATTATATTCGATTTTACTATTGGAATGTGTGTACCACTCCATCCTGTTGGCCGGAATGAAGTGGGCACCAAAAGGAGGAGCCCATCGCGGGATCTCCCTCCGAGAGGGCCCAGCGGACTGCGAGGGCCGTGGGCGCCCGGCGCTGCAGTGGGCATAAATCCGCGTGGCCCAATCCTTGAATCCGCCCGCGGCTCAGGGAGGCCGTTGCGGCAGGCGCTGCGCCGCGCTGCTCTCGCCCGCCCCCGCCCGCCCCCGCCCGCCCCCGCCCGCCCCCGCCCGCCCCCGCCCGCCCCCGCCCGCCCCCGCCCGCCCCCGCCCGCCCCCGCCCGCCCCCGCCCGCCCCCGCCCGCCCCCGCCCGCCCCCGCCCGCCCCCGCCCGCCCCCGCCCGCACCCGCCCGCACCCGCCCTGCCCCCTGGCCCGCCCGCCCGCCCCCGCCCGCCCCCCCGCCCCCCCCGCCCGCCCCTGGCGTGGCTTGGCGTGGCGTAGCGTATCGTGGCGTGGCGTTGCGAGGCGTGGAGTTGCGGAGTGTAAGTGGCATGGCGGGGCGGAGGTTGGCTTGGCATGGCATGGCTGGCGTGGCGTTGCGAGGCGTGGCGTGGCGTGGCGTGGCATGGGGTGGCGTGGCGTGGCGTGGCGTTGCGTTGCGTTGCGTTGCGTTGCGTTGCGTTGCGTTGCGTTGCGTTGCGTTGCGTTGCGTTGCGTTGCGTTGCGTTGCGTTGCGTTGCGTTGCGTTGTGATGCGATGCGTGACGTGGCGTTGCGTGGCATTGCGTGGCGTTGCTGGGCGTGGCGGGGCGTGAGTAGTATGGCAAGGCGGAAGTTGGCTTGGTTTGGCTTGGCGGGGCGGGGCGGGGAAAGGGGCAAGGAATTGCGGAGCGGGGCGTGGCATGGCGGGACGGGGTGGGGCGGAGCAGGGTGGAACCAGCCCGACTCAGGATCCGCGCCCGAGTTCCTTCGGCGTTATCAGCTTTAGTGCGCCGGCAACGATTCGCGCAGCCGTTTACGACCGGGAAGGAGGAGGAGGAGCAGAGTGATGAAGGGGAGAGCGGAAGGAAGAGGAGAAGGGTGCGCGCCTTGGGAATACTGACCAGTGGGCGGCTGTCAAACGCCGAGTGCTACATCCATAGACGGAGGGCAAGCGAGAGATGAAGAAACGGCGGCGGTGGGTTGAAGGCGGAAAGAGTTGACGGTTTCAATAAGTGTTGCTGTGTTACTTACGTGTGGCAAAGTGGGCTCACGCCATTGTGACATGCCACAAGATTATCATCACAATTAGTGTGTTGAGAGGGAACGGTGAGTAGAACGCGCGCTGAGATGAAGCGATGCTGCTGCCGAAACCTCAAACTGCGGGTTAAAGGAATTAAAAGGGATTTTTATTCCAAAGAAGAGTTTGTAGACAAAAAGTAATTGTAAAACATAAATAAACAAATATAATAACACACGTACTTTCATGAAAATAGCAAAGATTAAGTGGATTGTTGTGAGTGGACTATATCGGTTTTCAATAAAATAATGAGTTTTACGATAAAATATTGACAAACAATAATACAAAAATAGGAAAATTGTCTAGGCGTGACAATATGGACAAAATAATAGAGGTAAATACTTGTGGAATAACAAAATTTGTTATTAGGTTAATACTATTTATTATTATTATTATTATTATTATTATTATTATTATTATGCTAATTTTGGGGTCGCAAATCGGTCATCCTCGGACCGATTATCAACTTAAGTGGATTCAGACTATCCACTTAAGTACTCACCGAAGCCCAGTCATATTCTCCCGGAGGAAGTGCCCTTGACCTCTATCTTGGAGGGAGGAACAGCAATTTTATGCCCCATGATTGTTAGCCCTGGGGATGAAGTATGAGATGATAATGATGATGAAGAATGAATGAACAGTCACAAACATGCAGACACAAGCACACACAATCATGCCCGAGGCGAGACCCGAACCCGCGATCCTCCCTTCCGAGTTCGCCACGGCACAACTGCCTGATCAATCTCGGCTATTCGAACTCATTTTTACCCCGGGATTACGTACACCTATAGACATTGCTTATCATAATATCGAACTTCGCAGATTAAATCTATTTTATACGCTATGAAGTTTTTGCAAACATAAAGCTGCTTAGATTAAGGAAGATAAAGCTAATTAGATTAAGGAGGTCAGTTGCGCACCCGAGAAATATGAAATGGAGTTTCGAACTCCAGTAGCAGGATACATTGACAAAACCGCGATGCCCTCTCGCTTCAATACAGCGCCGTCGTTGTTTGTGTCCCAATCATATCAATTCGAATCGGAACCAATCGATTTTCTCTTCGGCGAAGTGGGAGAGATGGCTCAGGGCATCAGTTGATCACTGCAGTCCCTCTGACCGAGAGGTCCTAGGTTCGAGTCCCGACGGTTGTGGCTGGAATTTCGACACTAGCTTGTCAGCTAGGTCGAATTCAGCCCTGTCTTGAGGAGAATTCTAGTGGCCGGCTGCTCTGATCGGTAGTTTTCCGTGGTTTCTCCGATCAATACCAGGCGAAATGCCGGAGTAGTATCCTAACAAACGGGCCACAGACAGCACACGATCTTTCCTTTCTCTTCCTTGTTCTTTCCTTTCCCCTGACACTCATACACACACTTACACTAACATACACTGTACTATCACACACGCCAGGAGACCGTTCGGGACCTTAGAGCTTGTCCTGGCTGGGTCGGTGCCTCACTAGCGGTAGATACCGAGATAGGGAAAACCTATGTAGACGACGGTGGATCGGCGCCAGATCTCACCATCCAGCTAGGAAGAACACCGCCACGTCCCGAGAAAAAAAAACATGCGCTACACTTACGAGGCTAATGGCCTTAGTAGTTGACGCACCCGAAATCACTAACAATCAATCAATCTTCGGCGAGATTTATTACTTTGATTATCAATCCAAGTGCTGCTGTACGTTTGGAATTTGTCGACGAACTCCTGCGCAATAGAGAAACAAAAAAGTTTGCAGTAGAGAAAAGTGCAATAGAGAAAAGTGCAATAGAGAAAATGAGAAAAGTTATCTCAGTGAAAATGTAAATGTAAAGTGTTCATCTCCCATTCTGTCCAACCACTTCATATAAAACATTTCCACTATCAAGTGAACGAGCAAGCGCTATTCAGTTAACAGCGGTTGGCAGAAGAATGAAACATGGTTAGAATTAAAAACATATGTTGTTTATATTAATAATATCCATTTTTATCTGAACTTTCTCATATCACATATACTCCAACAAAATTTTCAAAAAATGCGAACTAGACTTACAAATAGAATCACTGCCAACTCGAGACTGCCTTGGGGCGAATTAGCAGCATCATGTATATTCTCCCGATGGCAATGACATGAACCGGAGCTGTAAAGTTCCACCAGGCAACTCGTCGTCGAGGAGATAGGTCAACTACAGCCACACGCTGTAATGGCGATATAAATATAGAATATACGTTTATAGTTGCGGTCACTAATATAGCAACATGCATCGAGTACAGATGTGTTGTATCGAGATCAATACTGATGACTGCAGAGACTCGAGTTGGGAGGTATTCAGTTGAGAACGAACTTCAAAAGCTATTCCAAATATGAT
Organism: Teleogryllus occipitalis; assembly: GCA_011170035.1. Classification (NCBI taxonomy): domain Eukaryota; kingdom Metazoa; phylum Arthropoda; class Insecta; order Orthoptera; family Gryllidae; genus Teleogryllus; species Teleogryllus occipitalis. The sequence continues at coordinate 135,004 of BLKR01000490.1, read as the reverse complement.
TTTTGTCCCAAAGAGAGTACAAAACATAATAAGGATCAAGTTAGTTTTTCTTTAATGTTACCGAAGAAGTAGGCAGAGTTCGACTTTTGTATTTCTACTTAAAGTTAAAGAATCTAATTTGTGGTAATATACAGGATGATTCACATAACTTCAGCACCTCCTGCAGTTTTTGAACATTTGAAGTTATTGCAATACAGTTTTCACGGAAATGCATTAGGGGTTAATTAATACATGTATTCATTTATATATTACTATTTCTATTTTTCGAGATATTGAGGTAACTTTGATTTTTATTAATGGAACCGTCCATGTATTTTAGCATATCATGACTAGTGTAAAAAGACGAATCCAATGATATACATATTGTCATATAATTGCATTTTATTGAGTAATTTTGATTTTAGCGACTCGTATTTAACGGATATTATAACGCTCCGAGCATTTGCTAGCTGGGAGATCGCTGTGCGACTTTGATTGGTGGACTGTTAAAATTAAAATATATGTAATACACAAGCCGCAAAAAAATAAAATTTCTCAAAAAATTATTATCTAACCTACACCAACATTTATATCATTGGATTCGTTTTTTTACGGTCGTCATTATAGACTAAAACTAGAGGTGCTTCAGAATGGCACAGACTTTCTCGTAGTAAAGTTTTCTAATTTCCTTGATGTGGACTGGTACTGTACATTCTAGACCCTTCTCCTTGCCTGCTGCCGTCTATCGCCGCCCAAAGTATATTTTTTGACATTGCCTCAACTTTTCTGTTGCCAAATAGTAGAACCGAAATATTATTTTCAGAATATTAAAGAAGACTAAAACCTTGTTCTAAATAGCAATTTCTATTAATAAATATGAAGCCGTCTTTAAGAAACTGGCGTTAAGCATTACTGTAAATGCGAAATTTGAAGCTCTTTTTCACAGGAATCTATTGAGTTTTCGATAAAACATCAGTAGAAGTAATTTTTAGCTCATTTTAACAAAAATATGTTAAGTTTTTGGAAAACTTTGTTTGACATTATTTAAAACACAAGTGGCATAGGTCCAATTTCACGGTTAACTCTAAATTTTCGAAAATTACAAAAGTTTGAATTTATTTCGGCGTCTTCCTACAACTACAAAATTGAAGATGGAGATTTTCCCTTCAAATGAAATTTGTTGTTCATAAATAGTTCTTTCATTAAGGCCAAGTACATTTTTATGAAAATTTTAGTAGTTAACGTGCAATAGTGTGTACAATATTTGCAATTTTAAAAAATAACAAAAACAAGTTTTTCTCAAAAACGGCTCCAAATTTTTTCTTTACTTTTTGGTAGAGTTAATGCCAAAACAATCCTTCATGAGGATATAAACGCTATATTGATTTATTCTTTCGGTTTTTCAAAAATTACAAAATTGTAATTTCTTTCTCCCACGTCTATAATATTTACATTAGGAGCAATTTCTTCCCATCATTGTATTTATGGGTATATTGGCTTTAAATAATGTCATATAAAGTTTTTCGAAAACTCAACCGTTTTCTAATAAAATGAGCTCAACATTCCGCATTTTGAGAAACGCACAAACGTTGTTTTCTCAAAAATGGCTCCAAATTTTTTCTTCAAAAATGTCCTTTTTGCGACGATAGATTTCAGCTGGCCAGAGAATGTAGCAAGACCTTAAAGTTAATCCACACCAATTAGAAAAATTTTCTACGAGAAAGTCTGTGCCATTCTGTAGCACTTCTAGTTTTATTCTCAGAGATATTTTCTAACGGAGTCCGACTATACAGTCACCTCCTTCTTCTAACATCAAAATTTTTAAACGACAGAATTATAGCTTCTTAAAATATCCATATTCCTAACAAATGGACTATTCACTGATCGTGTCAATTGTATCCAATGCAATATTTATCGTCTTGTCATAGAAATAGCTCTCACCTTCAGAAGTTTAACAAAATTCTATTCTGTATACATTTACCTTCGTAGATGGAAAAATTACGAACACCGCAAAGACGTACCCTGATGAAAATCATAAACCGCATTGTTCGCAGATTGCTGGTTTTACCACGGGGTTGTGGCTACAGACCCTCGTATTTGGCGGAATGGATACAAGGGTGCGGGTAAATCAGGAACTTATAACGAAGGTGTAGGGTAGAGATGTCAGGTAGATGCCACAAGTGAGACTCGGTAGCGCGGATACCACAGTGAAATCTCCCCTCTACGTACTTGATAAGCTAGGCACACGAGAGCGTCGGTAAAAGCTATTCTATAAATATCACGCGTGTTTCAATTGACCGAGTGTTATAAAAATAAACGGGATGCTTGCAGTTATTTTTATTATTTTTCTACCCATCAGTGGCTCATGGACAGCGTCATAGCTTTCTTTGGCGCGAGCCCGTATTCGATTCCCGGTCTCTGCAAAAATAGAGCTTTACCTTTCTCGTACAATCATATCAGTTTTTGTGAAAGAAACAGCTCAGGCAGGTCAAATAACGAAGTCATGGTGACGGGAATACGTCATGCTTGCCAGATGTCTCCATTACTGCCACGCGTGGATAATAAATTTTAAAAAGTTTCAGGCCTAGAGCAGAGAAAAATTTCAGGCCTAGAGAGGCCTATTTCACCTATCCCATCGGCTAGCTGTCAAAAGAGGATTAATCTGTCACTGCCCTGTCCTTGGGCTCGACAGCCCGCTTCGGGTGTTGGTCGACCAGCGGTGACCCACCCTCTCGGCCATGTGATAAGTGTGGTTAGCACAAAGACGTCCTTTCACCGTACTACATACTGGTCTTCTTAACCTTACGGTGTACTTTCTCATCATCACATCGGAATAAATACTGAGACATTTGTAAGGAAAGCGCACAGTTATTATTTGTCCCGGCCGTAAATCGAACCCGGTGTTGCGCTCTGGAAAGCGTGCACACTAACGGATGTATCACCCGAGAGAGCTTAATTCGACACTATATGCCAGAAACATGCATATGTATATTATTTTAATGAACGCATCGTCATTTTGTAGAATAAAAATGTTTTAGTATATGTTTTTAATAACACGACGCTGCATTTTTGAACATCATCATCACTATCAGAAAACTAACAGAGCTTACTGATCGTTTCCTTTCACGCTATTATACTTCGGTTTTTCTAACGTGGCGGCTGAGGGTAGGATCTCCAAGATGGAATTCTGCACGACATTTTGAGTCATTCTCAGTCCTGCCGCAAGATGTCGCATGATCGCGAACGCATCAAGTAGTGCTGCAGATCAAGCGACTCTAGTGGCAGGACAGAATGACTTAAAAAGCCGTGCCGAATTCCATTTTGGAGATACTACCCTCAATCGCTACGTTCGAAAATCCCAAGTATTGCTGCATGCGGACGACACTGCAATATTTACCACTCATAGTGATCTTCTTCTAGGTAGAGACAATCTCCAAGATGACCTAAATCTCCTCATGTCTTGGTTCAATGATTGGCAAATAAAAATAAATCACCAAAAATCTCAAGCAAAAATTTTCTCCTTAAAACGGATTCATCCCACATATCCCTTAATAATTAATAACCATGCAGTTAAATGGCTTCCAAATGACACTCCAGTTAAATATCTTGGACTTCAAATAGATACCAAATTAACCTGGAAAAACCACATAACATCAATAGCTAATAACACACATATAAAAATACTAAAATTGTATCCATTCATAAATAGAAAATCAAAATTATCAATAGAATCAGCATTAATAATATTTAAATACATTATACGACCTTCACTGACCTACGCCTGCCCAATTTGGGGAGGTGCCGCTAAAAACAACCTTCAAAAACTGGAAGTACTGCAAAATAAATTTTTAAGAAATGTTTTAAAAGCTCCATGGTATATCAGAAATGATCAAATTTTAAAAGAACTATCTATAGAACCTCTGAAAACTTGGATTCTAAAACTTTCTTCTAATTTCTACTCTTCTCTTTCATCTTGCCCAGCCACTCCTTTGTACACTCTAGGTAAATCAGCCAATCTTTTTCCACGAATAAAATCAAGATATTCTAAAGACCTACTACATCCTCCTTAATTAGCTGTAAAGCAGGTTACAACATTTCTAAATTAAATATTTATGTTTCTAATTCAAATATTGTATGTATTTTTCTGAAGGACCCTTCCTGGGTATCCTTAGTTGTTACTGTTTATATTGTAAATCTTAGTCTTCTACCATTGTTCAAGCATGATGAAATGTAATTACACAAAATTGTATACTATGTATCATAAAAACCCTTGAAAGGCATAATAATGTCGAACAAGGAAATAAAAACTATTAAAAAAAAAAAGTATTGCTGCGGTGGTAAGCTCGCTGCACGCCTCACTGACGCGAGCCTTGTTGCAGCCCCAGAAGGCAACCTTGGCAACATTGGAGTAGAGTCCTTTTTAGATACCGTCCGCGACGGGTCGCGCTCATCCCATGTCCTCTCAGGATTTGGAGCGGCAACGGACGTCCGGGAGAGCTGCTGCGCCCCGCGCCGACACAATGGTCTCAGCGACTGAGCGCACGACCCGCGTTGGCAGCTCAGCGCTCGCGACCAACCGATTCCTCGTTGGCGAGCGAAAGTAATGTGCTTTTTGCCAGCACGCACCTTCACGGCGATCTCACGGCCGGGAATCCCTCTCAAGGATTCTTACACAAACGGATGGAAATATCTATTTGTTCCTTTGATGCTCACTTGGGATTTCTTATTCTCTGTTCTACTTCAATGCTTAGTTTCGTATTTTTCTGGTGAGATTGGTGCCGTCAAAATTAAATTTAATATTTACAACAATTCGTTTATCTGTCGTAAATATTATAGCTTGTGGGAACAACAAACACATTAAAAAAGAGCAATTTATGATTCACTTCATAATCTGCTTCAATATTTTCTGAAATTTATAGTCAGACACTTATGATTTGGAGTATATCATCAGTTTACTTTAAGTAATTAACATAATGTATAAATTGTTCTTAAAGAACATAACTTTAAAGAAACCTATTTCTCGCTTTGATAATTAAAATTGGATATTTGATAATTTAGTGTAGTTGATTGTTTACTTAATTGGCCGAAAAACTGATTTTATTCAGATACATCATTTATTATGGCTTTGACTTCAAAATTTTCAAAGCCCGTGGATATCCTTAAACGCATTCCTTCGACAAAATGATTTCAGTATGTAAGTTTTAGCTAGATCATTTTGATGTAAAAATGTTTCAAGCAGTAATAGTATCCGGAATAACTAAAATTGGTTATCCATTTATTATTACATTCGCACATTTTAACGTTCATAACAAAGACCATGATTATTCAATCAACTTTGTTATAATATACTTTCAGATATCATAAGTTCTCTGATGATGTTTCGTATTAGCGGATCATCATCGACATCATTTACATCACTACCTTCACTGCTATACTTGTTAAAAAGAAATCATTTCTGTATCAATGTAAATCAACAACCTATTCAATTTCAAGCTTTTCGGACCCCTTCGAGAAGAGCAGTTGAGTAATGCAACTTATGACTATTATAACTAATTTAAAATTATTGCAGCCATCACTGTATTACATTTTGCTACCACCCGGATTCAATACCACATTTTTGTCAACAATCTAAATTATGATATGGAGTAATATTTATGATTATTAGAATAGTCCATAAATTACATAAGTTGGTCATATACAAGATAGTTCGTCACTACCACTGAGTATCATTATGTGAGTAGTATCCGAGCATATTTTACTACTTACCATCTTTCATTTAGTATCTACTTTGATTCCTTACTATTTATCTCACTTTTCACGTCTCTCATCTTCAAACCGCACTCCATATATTATTTGTTCCATTAGGTTCACTTACTGCTCTGGCCCCAGGTATTGCTTAGTAATCTCTAGCATAGATGTCAATTATCTGGAGCTTTCTACGAAACCAGTTTCATACAGAGGCTGTAGACGTTCTGAATACCTACCAGATTTTTTGACCGTATTTATCGCTTGCTCAACTTAAGGATATATCTTTCACGTTCAGAAAAACTATAAAAAGTAACTGGTTAAGGCGTCCAAAAGTTGAGGACCCGATTAACCACGACTACATATTCTAATGAACATCAGGAGGCGATGAATTTTATAACGACAGTTTTATCTTCGAAGTTGTGATCACTAAGAAGAGTTTAACAGGACAAGGAAAAGAGAAGGGATGAAATGACTCGTGCTCGAATGAAAGCCTCTACAGTTTTTGTTAGTTCGGTAAGTTAGTCTACTGATCCTTTTTAAAATTTTTATCTTCGGTTGCTTTTAATTTATTTTGGTTTAAATCTTTGGTTTGATTAAAATCTTTGTATTTCTTTACAGTCTAACAGCTTTCTAATATGTACTTTTTGAATATAAAAATTACAAAACAAGAATCATCTTAGGTCGCAAATTCTTAAAACTTTTATTATTAGTCATTTTATTTCATTCATTAGCATATTTTATAGGCCGATTCTTGCGTATTCCCAAAATATAACGTTTAGCATTAATATTTACAATCCTCCAGGTTTTGGCATTGACCCTACTACAGTTCTGTACATATGAGCGTTCTGTTTATTGCGTCCTCAACTGAAGGCTTCAACGTTGATTGCTGAACTGTTCACGTATTGCGACCCACCCGTCCGACTAGCTCAGAATGGGGGTTTTCTGAGTGGACGCAAACAAAAAAAAATTTATAAGAAGAATGGCGGGGTTCAGGGTCGTGCAGAACGTTGTGGATTGGATGCAATTACTTAAAAAACACAAGGAGAATCACTTTTCACACACTCAAATATATTCTATAAAAGTTTTGCTGTTATTACAATTACACGAACCAATCAGAAGATAATTTAAATACACACTGATCATAAAATGCTGAAAGGAAAAAAAACACAAAACACACTAGTCACTATATACAAGGTTTCTTACTCTCTCTCTCTCTCTCTCTCTCTCTCTCTCTCTCTCTCTCTCTCTCTGAACATTCAATTTCAGTTACTACTTTCTTCAATCATGAGAAAGGTTTAGAAATGTTTACTTTTTACAAATTAACAAACTCTACTTAAAAATCAAGCCTGACAATTCTGAATTGATCTTGTCCGTAATAAATTACTCTCTCTCTTTCAACAAAACAATTCTGAGAATATGTGTAACTGATTACTCCTTCATTTTCTAGTTTTACCAGTTATAACTGTACATTTCCAATTTTCTTTTGAAAGAAAAGGTTGATTCTTTACTCGCGTGCTAGGGGTGGAAAGAAATTGTAATTATACTTTTCTTATCGTTAAGTATGACAAATACGTCTCCCCCTCTTTTCTACGCCAAGACTGCAACCTAAACTTTCCTTCCAATATCTAGAAACTGTTCGCTAGGCACGACCTTACGTTTTCGCTTCTCGGGTGCGACGCGAAGCTCCCAGCGGCGCGGCCTTGAAGTAACCAACCTCGGTCTGAGGACGCCGTCCCCTCCACAGAACTGCTCGCTCTTCCGTCGAAGTCTCGTTGTTCACCAGCACGTGCCCACCGTCTCGTATTCAGTTGAAACTCTTTTCGTATGCTCAGATAGAATTGTATTGGCGACGAATTCTTTTAAATTGAGCACTACAGATTTACAAGAGCCACTATTACGACGATAAACGAAATTAACGAGAGAAAAAAATAAACTCTTCTAGTCTTCTTGAAGAGTTTTTCATAGAATGCCTTCCTGTAGTCCGTTGCAGCACAAGTTCCCGTCTTGTGGTCGGCACGTCCGAACTGGTCCGCTGTTGTCTAGAGAAAGCTCGACTTTTTCTCCGTCAACTACAGGGCTCGCCCGATCTAACGTGGCGATCTCTATTGATCTCTTTAGGTAATTGTTACCTTCTCATATCATTCCGCGTTGGCGCGCGTTCAAACAGCTGGTCTCTTGTTCAGGACATTAATGTGACCCGCTTTCCGAGGCTTCGGGGGAAACGGATGGTCACAGTATGTAATGCAATCAGCACTTCGATTTTTTTAATTTCATCTCCTGGTTTTTCACCTGTTTCGCTCCACAAGTAGGGGGTGTGAAACAGTAACTCATCGCAGTATTTCCAATCAAAATTTTCTTCCAAAATCTCACTATCGGCTGAGGATCATCCGGCAGTCTTCTTCACGCGACATCCCTGTCAATACAGTCTCTTCGAATGACATTCCGTTTTGCCATCGTGTTCGATTTCTCGCCTCTACAAGAACTGTCTCCGCCTCCTTCACCGTCTCCACCCCTTCCCCTTCCTCCTTAACAACCTCCATCCCCTGCACCTCTGCAAGGTCGACCACTTCCACTATCTCCACCACCTCCGCTATCTCCACGAACTCTGTTACCTCTGGCCCCCTCCGCCGACTTTGCCACCTCCACGGCCTGCGCTGCTTCCGTATACACTTTCGCCTCCTCCACAATCACATCTCACCTTACCTCAGCAACCACCGACTGCCACCACCGCAGCCACCTCAACGGCCTCTGCCATTACTCCATACGTCTACCACCGCCACCGTCACAGCCACTACAACGGCCGCCCCCACCGCGACCACTACCGCCACCACCTCCACCTCCACAACCGCCACAGCCACCATAGCGGCTACTGCCATTACTACTGCTTCCACGACCGCCACCACAAGCGCCGCCACCATCGCCACCGCCTCCGCCGCCTTCTCCACCGCCACAACCTCCATAGCGGCTATTGCCATTACGATCGCCTCCACCACCGCCACCACCACCACCACCGCCACTGCCACCGCCACCACCACTGCTACTACAACCGCCGCCACCATCGCCACCACCAGCACCACCGCTACCGCCTTCACCACCTTCTCCACCGCCACAGCCTCCATAGCGGCTACTGCCATTACGACCGCCTCCACCACCGCCACAGCCACTGCCACTACAACCACCGCCTCCACCAGCACCACCGCTACCGCCTTCACCACCTTCTCCACCACCACAGCCTCCATAGCGGTTACTGCCATTACGTCCGTCTCCACCTCCGCCACCGCCACCACCAGCGCCGCCACCGCCTCCGCCACTTGGTCGCTTGTCGCGTCGCAGGGGCGCCGCATCAAAGATGCATGGGCGCCCCCGGCAGGGCGGCGCCCGCCTCCCGAAATCATTTTTGCCTCCGAAGATTGTGGTGTAAATATCTTATAAGCCGGCGGCGGTGGCGGCGGCGGCAGGGCGGACACGGACGGAGCGACGCCTCGCCTCCGACGCCCTTTGCCGCCGCGCCCCCCCCTCCGCCCCGCCCCACCTCACCCCGCTCGTTCCACGCTGCACGATGGCTTTCCCGATATCCTTACTGAAGGTGGGACGAATCGCATCCTTTCGAAACCAGTATGCTACACGAACCCATCGAACTTCACGAATCTCGTCTCCGACGAAACTCAGATCTAACGAATCCCGAGTCTTGCAATTTCTAATCTCAAAGGCATCGGATTAAGCTAGTATCCTATCACAAGTATGATAGAAACTCAATTATATTTTCTTATATCGAATATTTTGGCGAATATCGAATCATTTCATGAATCTGGAATTGCATGAATATCGATTCACCAACCTGTCTGTGATTAGGAATCTCGAATAAAGTCGAGCATATAATTACAAATTTATAGCATCTGACATTGTCAACTCAAACTTTTTCATAGTCATGTACTTTGTTTTCAAATATAAAATTTTGAAAATATAAAAATATAAAAATTCGAATGTTTGAGAAGCGTAAAATGTTATATGATTTAATTTGCACTTCCAACCAGTTATTTTCATTTGAGTTCGTAAGTATTGTTATATTTTCTCAAAAAAGTTGCTACAGTGCGTATTAATTAAACAATAAAGTACTTTTATATACATGAATTTCTGAAGAAGGATAAACCTCTGAAGTTCCGACGCTGCGCTCTGTGGCTCTTCTGGGCTGTCCAGCAACACACTTTGTCAGCGCTCTGTTCCTCTGCCGTGAGCCGCTGTGTCTATTCGCCGGTACCTGCCCCGGTGCGGCCCCCTCTTCCCGGACTTTTCGGCTGATCGCTTTCCCTAGGGCCCAGGGCTTTCGCCGTCTTCCGCTTCCCCTCCCCTTCTCGCTCACTCTCTCTCTCTCTCCATCTCCCGCGATCCCCACCCTTCAACTCAGCCACGACGCCTTCGCCGTCGGGCATGACGCGGGCTTCAGCGCCGGCCCACCCCAGCGCTCTTACGCTTCCGTTTCCGCTCCGTGTTGGTTGGATGGTTGGTTGTTAGTGATTCCGGGCACGTCAACTACTGAAGTTATTAGTCCCGTAAGTATAGTGCATGTTTTTTTCATCGGGAGATAGCGATCGAGTGATGATCCTTCGTTGGGTGGCGAGAACCGGCAGTTTCTCACAACCTGGTATACCCCACCAGCGGGGCAACCACTCTAACCGGGACAAGCTCTAAGCTAACCGGTCTCCCGGCATGTGTGGTAGCGAAGTGCATGTTAGTGTGTGTGTGTGTGTGTGTGTGTGTGCAAGGAGTGAAAATAGGACAAGGAAGGGGCAGGAAAGATAGCGCGCGGTCCGTGTCCCGTTTGTTAGGATACTGCTCCGGCATTCGACTGGTGTTGATCGGAGAAACCATGCAAACTGCCAATCAGAGCAGCTGACCTGTTGAATTCTCCTCCAGACTGCGAATGAATTCGACCTGACTGTACAACTAGCGTCGTAAATCTTGCCATTGTCAGGACCCGAACCTAAGATCTACCTGTCCGAGGCACTGCAGTGACATCAGTTGATGCACTGAGTCACCTGTCCTGGTCGCCCCGTGTTGCAACAACTAACTGCCCCACATCGCCACTGCCTCCGCCCTCATCCTCCCCCACCCCGTATTCCGACCCTGCCCCCACCACAGCCCTCGCTCACACCTGTCTCCATCGCCGATCTCGTACAGCACGGTCTCGCTTCCGTTCATGCCTTCTCCCCATACCAACCACCTTCCCATCCTTCTTTTTTTACTACATTTCCTATCCCTTTTTCGTCCCTACATCTCTCTAACCACCTCTCGTAATCTCCGCCCCATCCCCCACTTTCCACTCGCTCTCTTCTTTAACTCCCCCTTCAAATACCCATCTTTTTACTATTCTACGCTCTTCATCCCGTTCACTTCCAAGCCAACCTCCATCTCGCTTCTACCAATGACGCAACCACTCCCTTCGCCTTCCAGATTCCCGTCTCTCCCGTCGCTTCTATCCTACCCGCCGCGCCGCCGCCGTCGCTGGCTCGATCGGTCGTCGGGAGCAGGGCGGAGGTGGGCGCCTTCCATTTCCTCCGGGAGGGGATTTCCGCCGCCTTTTCCGCGGAGTCTCGCGGCTTTCGCGGACGTGACGGCCTCGCCGACCTCCTCCGCCACCTCCCCCTCACCGCCCCCCTCCCGAGTGACCGCTGTCCCCTCCCGCCCATGCGCTTCCGGCGGGGGATTTACGCTCACGTGGCCCCCAGCCCCTGCTAGTGGCAGTATGCGTCTTTTCACAGGGGCTGCCAGAAGGCACGGCGAGTTTTATTTCCCTCCTTAATAAGGGACAGACTATGGTCATTAACATTACGAAGCAAGGAGGTGGATTTTTTCAAGTGAAAATCAGATTCAACTAAAGCAAGTCATGAAAAATCCAGTTATTTTCTCGAAAAGTAAATTGTAACTAAAAAGTAAAACTAAAATTCAAGAAAATATATTTCAAGAAATCCTTATAGTATTATAAAACATTACATAAAGATATAATGATCAGATCCATTCGTATGCTAATATTCTGTTCTTTATTGGTAACTTGTATTATGTACTTTGAGCCCAAAATGTGCACATTAAAATATTATTGTTCCTCTTGGAGGTATTTCGAGTTATTTCCAAAACACTTTGATAACAATGTCAGAAGCATTCAAAGCATTATAATTTTCCATTTCATTTATATTCTCAAATCAAAAGCGAGTATACACTATTTCGCACTGCAACTAGTTAAATGTGACAATCTGCTCTTTATCCACGAAATACCTAATTGAAATTTTACAATGTACAGTAACGTTTAGTGTATCATGGTTTCGAGAACATAGAGATCTGATTCCAGTGATAGAAAAATAAAAATTAGAAACTTCATTTATTTGTTAGAAATGTTGGTTTTCAGTAATTACGTGCGTAATGTTTACTAGTTCTAGATGTACTTGCGTCATCTACAGCTGCCCACATTCACCAATGGCTGCCAGCGATGAGAAAGTCACTAAATACAATCGCTTTTACCACGAGAAAATCTTTTATCAGTAATGTAATTTCAATGGAAATGTAGCGTGATTCAAAAACGTATCCCACGCAATAGTTCTTTCGTGTCACTTATGAGGTCTAAATGTCAGGGAAAAGGTCCGTTGTAAATGATGGATGGTTCAGTAGGTACGCGAAGCAGCACGTTCAGTATTCGTGCGTTGCACGAAAAAATTCTGCACACTCTCTTTAAGGAAATGAGCTTGTATTTGGTGCAGTCCACTTCCTTTGCAAATTGGGAGGATTCTTTGGGCGACTATTTTCATAGTCACTAAATAACGTACGTGTCCGTGTATTACAGTGCGTGGCTTGTTATTACAAATTGGTGACAAAATATTGATCAATATCAAAAGAAGTGTTCATAAATTCATTTTTAACCTGACACAAATACCTTTCCCGCAACCGTTAGCTCACCGTTAGTGATAAACTGTATCTTGTCGCATGCCTTTCGACAGCACAAGATCAATCCATTCTATTACATTACGCTCGTTTCCATCTGCAGATTGTCTGATTGCTCTGTGAAAATCGGAAGGATCGCATAGGAACGTAGCACTAGCATGCAAACACGTAAGCAACTCCTAAAACAGACGATTTAACGTTTAATATAACAAAAAGAAAATTGATTTGAATAGGAAAGTAATTACAAATTCTTGGAAATGCGGGCTTAAAAATTAATCTTTCAACTATTGCGCGAGTCAGACATCAAAGTCCACAGAAATTCTCATTAAGGGGTCACTAACCGGACCCCTCTGGTCTAATCGACGCTTTGTCCTCGCGTTGTCCATAGCTGCATTGATTGATTGTTAGTTAATCTGAGAGCGTCGACTGCTAAAGTCATTATTACCGTGATTGTAGTGCATGGTTTTCCTTGAGAGGTGGCGGTGACCTTCCCCCGCTGGATGGCAAAATGCGGCGCCGACCTACTGTCGGCTAGCAGGATTTTCTCCAACCAGATATCTCCCAAGGACAAGGCACCATCCCAACCGGAACAAGTTGTAAGCTTCCGACTGGTCTCCTTGCATGTGTGGTAGTGAAGTATATGTTAGTGTGTGTGTAAAGGGAGACATAGGTCAAAGAAGAGGTAGGAAAGATTGTGTGCAATCCGTGGCCCGTTTGTTAGGGTACTGCTCCGGAATCGTCTGATGTCGATCGGAGAAATCACGGAAAACCACCGATCAGAGCAGCCGGGCGATAGAATTCTCCAGACAGCGGCTAAACTCGTCCTGGTTGTGTAGCTAGTGTCGAAAATCCCGTCGGGACAAGAACCCTAGAATCTCCCGGCACATTTTATGTAGGCACAATTCGGTGCTTGTTATACGGAGCCATAGCCAAAATTATTCACTTGAACATGACTAATTCTAAATAACTAGTCGTCGGAAGGTGCCGAAGTGAGTCCCCTCAGCATACATTGCTGTGAACTGCTTCTATATCAAAAATATATTGCTCGTCTGCCGTCACGATATGCGGAAATATGAGCTGTAGAGTAATGTATTTCGCATGTGTTTAGTCCGACGAATAGATCGAGAAAAACGCAGCATTTGCCAGTCGTGATGCAGGCCTATTGTAGAGACATGTGATGGGTGCCCTCCCGTTAACTCTATTTAGGACGCTGCCTGTCGTGAGTGTCTGGGAAAGCTTTCCATCACGTTCCAGGCCACAAATTTGAAGTAAAGCTTAACCGGTGTCGATTCGTGTTGCCCGCGATATTTCGGTCCTGTTTCTCCGAAGTGTACCCCAGCTGTCTTCTCGGTGGGAAATCTGGCAGCCAGTAAAATGTTGACCATTGTCTTGGACGCGAAGGATCAGCGTAGAAAAGCTTTGCTAGTAATGAAACGGTATCAGCTCGTTACCAATGTTCCGATGGTAAACAAAATATTTACTGAGATCACGAAGTATCTTCGGGGAAACGGTTAAATTATATTATGTTATTAAAAATTCATTTTGAAACATATAGTACTTCATATCCCATTCAGTTGTATAGGTTCTTGTCATACTTCTGTAATTGCGAGAACCAATAATTGCTTTGACATTTTGAGCCAATATTTGAAATATTATTTTATTTTCTGTGGCTGGTTGTTTTCTTAGATAGTATACCTCTTGCCGTTTTAAGTTCTGAGCATTTATTACAATCTTAGGTAATCGTGGTATTTCGTACTCTGTAGATGATAAGTTAATTTACATATAAAATCAGTACTATCATATTTTGTTTAATTTACAACAAACAATTCCTAACTACTTCAACTTCGTTTAACCTAGAACGTATTACAAATAAGAATGTAACACTTAACAGCTAATAAATGAAATTGTACAACAATAAAACACTGATCTACGTTTAGTTAATCACATTTACAAATAGTCACTTTGAAAACACGTTTCATTAGTTTACAAACTACAGACATCACGAATTCACCAAACACGCTGTCAGGAAATTACGACTTCTCATCGGAACAACGCGTGAAAGTAGAGTGAACTCCCATTCAGGGTAACTAGTTCCCAACTCTATCGCCCAGAAAATTCCTTTCCTCCCCCCTCTCCGCCCTCATCCCGTAGCTCTCTCGCGCGCCCTCGCCGGCGCACGGAACTATTCCGCAGTCAGCGGCACCGCGGACGCCCCGCGATCATAATGCCAGGGAGCGCGGCCAGCCTCACCCCCGCCCTTTCCCGCTCTGCACTCCCACCCCATTAACCCTCGCCTTTATCCCCACCCCAGGACTCGTACCGGATCCTACCTCCGTTGCAACCCGGCCTCCGTCTGAAACCCCGCCTCCGTCTGAAACCCCGCCTCCGTCTGCAACATAGCCTCCGCCTGCAACACAGCCTCCGTCTGCAACACAGCCTACGTCTACTACTACTCCACCCCCGTCTGAAATCCCGCTCCGCCTGTAACCCTGCCTCAGTCTGCAACACCGCCTCCGCCTGTAACCCCTCCTCCTTCTATAGCCTCGTCTTCGTCTGGCAATCCACCTGCGTCTGCAACCCCGCCTCCGTCTGCAACCCCGTCTCGGTCTGCAACACCGCCTCCGTCTGCAACACCGCCTCCGTCTGCAACACCGCCTCCTTCTGCAATATCGCCTCCTGCAATATCGCCTCCGTCTGCAACACCACCTCCCCCACAATTCCACCCCCGTCTGCAACCCCCCCTCCGTCTGCAAACCCCGCCTCCGTCTGCAACCCTCCCTCCTTCTACAACCTCGCCTCTGTTACCGTCTCTTTCCCAACCATTGCATCTGAAACTCCTTATTGGCCTCGCTTTATCAATCCCCCGCCCTTTGCATTTCCTCTCCAACAGCTCCCTATCATGTCCTCTTCTCAACACCTCCCCTTCCCACACTTCATCAACCGTATCCTCTCCTCCGTAACGTACTTCCGAATCCTCCCACCTCCTATCCTGCTCTCCCTTCCCATTCCTATCCATTCTCAGTCGTTTCCATTACCTCGATACTATCCTCTCCCTGTACGTTGCCTTCCCCACGCTTGTTCCTTCGCGTAATTCCTTCCTGCAAATCTTTCGTCCTCTCCTTTCCCTGATGTTTTCAATCTCTTTGCATTCATTGGCTCCCTCCACCCTCGGTCCATTCCTGTTGTCTCCTCTCCTTCGACCTTCTGCCCTCCCTATCCCTTCCTTCCTGTGGCTCCAGAGAGAAGCGCATGGAAACGCGACTCGGAGGCGCAAGCGAGGTGAGGGAGCCGCTTTACATTTCCTTTGCGACGCGGAACTCAAGTAATAAACGCGCCTATTTACACATTCTTCCCCGCTCGCGCTCCCGCGTGTATCCTGGCTTCTTCACGCTCCCAAGGAGTCAAAGGTAGAGGCAACGGGGAGGATGGAGATGGGCAAGGATCAGTGTGTTGCTGGTGGCTGTGTCAACAGATCAGTCGTAGAAGTCACAGGTTCATTGGAGCAGGAGCAACCAGAATCTTGTGTCGGGAGCTGAGAGCACGTATTCGCGAAGTCAACATGCTGAAATACAGGCACGGACGACGACGTTATAGTTAGAATGGAGTCTGAAAAGGTCTGCATTCGGTCCGATCATTAGAATATACATTTCGAATTTGAAGTATACGTTTGTAAGTTACGTTAAAAAATGTGAATATATATCTACGGTTGGACAGAGCGTAAATATCATTAACTTTACCTGGTTGATACTAGTACATTGCAGTATCACATACATGGTTGGGGGAACTTCTAGTTGGAGCTAAGAGAATACGAGGCAATGCATAATAGAAGCCACATATCTCGAAAGGTATTTGGTCCGTTGAGCCAAAATTTCAAACATTGATAGGGGCAAGGAAATAGTGTTAAACAGAGCTTCCCAGCTCGCAGCGGTGTGAGTTTTGCAGCAGCATCCGTCGCTTTCCGGTCTGCATTTCACCTAACTCCATGGCAACTAACGCAGACATTTCTCATTGAACTTCTGCGCCGCTGAGTCAGTTCACTGAGAGCGAAGAGCAACTAACATGCGCTCCAGAGAGCGAAAATGCGACCAGCTTTCGAATAGAGAATTAGTTGATGCAAACGAGAGGTATGTCACACGGCGTAGTTTTAAGCTGTTTTTGCGTAGGAGCAGAGTAAAACTCTTGGCTACTAGCCGTCAATATTAAAATACTTCATATATTTCCAAATTATGTCTCGAGGCAGTTTGTGTTCTGTGGTTACTATAGCTGTGTTGGAGGCCCAGAATGAAGAGAAAAAGAAATAACAGTCAGAATTTGTCAGTTTCGTATGTCGTATGTCGTACAATACGAAAAAATGCTATGTAAAATGATCATTTTGCTTCACTTCATTCGTATTACAAATAAAAGCATCACGTCGCTTAATTATGACTCCATTTCTGTCCTTTTAATTCATAATGAATCATACATGACGAATTATTGGTAAGTTCTTCTTGTGAGAATAGTGTTACAATATTAGTTTAATTATTAATTTCTCTAACTCTGTCGCTTGTTCCACTATGGCACCAATCACTTTCTCCTGGCCAGGAAAGTAAGAGAAAGGGTGAGGCAGTGGACTGGTCCGTTGGTGTGAAAAACAGATTGACATATAGAAATGCGATTGAATAAATGTACATACCACTGACGAAAGGGCGTAAGGGTGGCTAAATTAGTTGTTAAGAAGTGACCGTGTAGAGATACGAAGCGTTGAAAATGGGAAAGACCTAAACCGCCAGAATGAAACTTTGTAGAACATCAGGAACAACCGCCCGCTCAGAATACGTTTCGAAATACATTAGTATGAGACCAAGTCTTGAGTCTCTACAGTTCTGTCTAATTATACTAGGGGAGAAGCGTTGATATATGCGGTTTCAGATGGCATTATGTGAAAATGCTAATTTTCTCAGAAATATAACTATAATCTAAATCATTTTCAATGTTGCGTGATGCAAGCAAGTGAACGGATAACTGGGTGGATTGGTGATGGAAATGACAAGCACCGGCAGGGGAGCGAGGAGGCTTAAGATGTATAGGTGTGTGTAAAGAGTCCAGTCTAAAGGAATGGCTGAGAGTAGAATACTGTGCAAGGTGAATATTATGTGAGTGAGCGAACTAGTTAACAAGTGAGACAGCGGCCGAGCGGGCGGTTGAGCACTCGGGTGAACAGTTGGTCGTGTTGGGAGTTGTGCAGTGGGTGATGCATGCAAGCGTGCGTGAGGGTGAGCGCGCGTGTAAACGCATGCGCTGGCGTGCGAGTGGGCGAATGGGTGAGTGGGTGGGAGGGTGGTCGTGTCGAGAGGTGAGGGTGTGGGTGAGCAGCCAGTGGGTGGAGCGCGCTTGCTCGCTTGCATGATGCAGGCGACGCCGCGCGTAAAACTCTTTATAACTTAACTAACTCTCCGGGGGGCGCCGAGCGAGCAGAGCGGAGTTTGCCCGTGCAGCTCGAATGCCAAGGCGCCCGGGACCACGCCCACCCTCCCCCAAGCCTCCTCCTCCTCCGCCCACACTCCCCAGCCTGACCCTGTCGCAGCCCTTGCCTCTCCCACCTCCGCTCCCGCCCTCGGTTCGGCACCAACCCCACACTATCTTTGATGCTCATGCAAACACACCGCCACGCCCACGACCCCGTCACTTCGCATCATTGCTCACGTCCCCCATTAGAACCAACCACCACACACTCTTCGACGCTCCTGCCAGCATCCCCAGTTCACCCATGGCCCTGTCATTCAGCCCCACCCCCGGATTGGCACAACCCCTCACCATCCCTGTCGTACTTGCAAACCTCCCGCCATCCCCACGACCCCTTTACTGCTCCCGAAATCCCCGCCATCTCCCAACCTGCATCACTTTCCTTTCCTACCTTCGCCATTCCCGCCTCACCCCAGCTTATCGAGTTCTTCCTACCTGCAATCCCCGTCACAACCTATATCTTTCTGGAGGCCACCCCTGCACCACCACGCCACGCTCACGACACCTCTAACTTCCCGTCTTCGGTCTCGCTATCCTCGCCACCCCCGCAACATGTGACATCCCGACCCTGCCACCTCATGCTGCACCCCCTGCACTCTTTCCAGTCCGTCCGTGTGCCCGCCATCCACGCCATAACGTGACACATGTCACTTACGTTCGCAAACCCACCATCGTTGCCACAATCCGCCAACTAACATTCGATCCCTACTCCCGTCATCCCCGACACACACCACACAGCAAGCACCTCCGACTTCCCGCCCCTGTCTCCAACACCGTAGCCATCAGCACGGAGTCCCCAGTGACCCCTCGCTCCTGCAGCAGCTGCTGTAACAGCAACCCTCTGCTGCATCGCGGTACTTGTTCCAGACGCACGAAATGCTATCGCGTATGCAGACCGGTTCATTTCATGACGAAATTAATGTTCTCAAAAAACTCTAATTGCATCGCTCTCAAGAGTAGCAACGGACATGTTAAAAATTGTATACAGAGGACTCAGTACGATTGCAATGTGGGAATTATCTCATTTTCGTGAAAAATTACAATACCTACCTTGAAATGTCATTTATTCAGAACAAGTAGATAGTATGAAAGTCTTTTTAACTAAAAATGATGACTTGTTTCTAGCTTCGGCGCCGTAAAGAAAATTCATCTTCCAGATCATTTATTTTAATTTTTGAAATGACTAGCTGAATTTTCTTTGTGTACTTTTTCCTACATATGAACATTTGGGTAAACTTTAGAGCATATTTCTGTATGAATAATTTGACTATTCCATTGTACGAAGAGGAATAATTAAGTGTCTTTTTCCAATTCAATAATATTATGTCATATTCCACAGAGAGAAGTTTTGCGCAATGACTCGAGTGTATTAAGAATCTTAAGAACATAATCACCGTCCTCTCGAGTTATTGATGATGTAATATGTATTTCCCCGTGAGTACAAACAATAAATTTTGAAAAAATAATCCACTTTCTCAGGGTTTATTCGAACATGGAAAACATGTATAACGAAAGATATATTTTGTAGCGTTTTTAATCCGAAGAATAATTAGCTAAAGAATAATACGAAACAAAATATTAACGAGTGAATTTCCAATGGTCTTGAAAACTACAGTAATAATGCCAATTTGAATGATGCTTTCATATTGCCGGATAACAGTTTGGAGAGTTTCTCCTTTTTGTGAATTCATTTATCTGTTTCAAATAAAATGTATCTATAATTGGAATCGAACGAAATGGCAAGAGTTGTATTTTTTCAGTATTGCTATTTTTAGCAATACTTTTTTACAGTAAAATAAATTATCGAAATTCTTCCCGGTGTTTTAGTTAATTACTGAGTTCGAAATATGTCACATCACATGTATAATATGTCACATCATATGGTACAATATGTGAAGAAATTGTTGAGAAATAGTGAAATTACGATTAGGAAGTCTCATTATTTCAATACAAAAAAATTATTGTCCATTGTAGAAATTTTGAAGATGTATTTTTTCGCAGTTTACATAAATTTCAAGGAACCGTGCTTCTTGTAAGCAAAACGTTCCCTTCGGAAGATGGACGGTGTTTAGTGCAGTGGTTTGATGTTCTTAAAAATGTATAATTCTCAATTGATCAAATTTGGTCAATTAAACATTTATTAAAATGCATACTTTTGGTGAACTGCAACTTTTCGGAGAGGTGGATGTTTGAGTTTTAGAGCTCTTGTAAACCTCTATACTACTTATATTTACATGAAGAAATTAAGTATACCTAGTTTTTATTAATGAAGGTTTTAACCTTTTATAATTAAAGAAAACCACTTGTAAATACTTTTTCTTAAATTGAAATAAAATTGAAATATAACTTTTGTGCAAATTAATATTAATATTTAATTATTTAATTTATTTAATACAAATTCTTCTAATAAATGAAATTCCAACGAACATTTTTCTTTCAGTTTAAGGATGAGTTTTAAGAAGAAATTATCTTTAATTATGAAAGAATTGAACCTTTTTCAATAACAATGATGTATTCTAACTCACCAAGTCTGTTATGAACACTGACTTTCTCTTTTTATCTCTCCTAGTACTTTCGACATTTCTGAGTGAGAAGATCACTTACGGAGCTCCGAAGCGAAGATCCGCGGACAAAGCAGACCGACCTTCTTCTTCTACTGCGCGTGACGAATAACTGGGGGAACATTTCCTGGAGAACTTGTACTTTTCGTCAGAAGTTCTAAGAACTACAAATGGGAATTAAAGAACTACAAGATAAAGGAATGTTGTAAAATGAGTTTCATCGGATGTATGAATCTTCTTTAAATATATATCTTCTTTATTCTTTAATTCGAATATTCTTTAATTTCTCAGTGTTGAGAAATTAAAGAATATTTCATTGAACTTCAATTGTTCCTAGATCTCACTAAATATTTCAACGGGAAATGACTACCATTTCTAAAAAGACTACTAGGCTATAAAATACTATATAAAACTACTATTATAAAAATACTTTAAGTAATCACTAAAAAAGAGGCCTAGCAATATGTTTCATATCATCGAACTGTATTATATTATAGATATTACATTTTGTATTAAATATTAGTAGTACTGTTAATCAATACAATTATTATAGTATTAATTGTATCCGGAGTGTCTAGCGGGTCTCGCAACTTGGAGGTGTATCACTGCATCTCCGACGGTTGTCAGAGATCTTGCTAGATCAAAGGAAGATGATACTTGTGAGAACGAACACCATCGCTCTGGTCTGAGATTGATGAGTGGAATAGATGGAGAAAGGAGTGCTCGTGAAAACTGTGACCCGTTGTTGAGGGCTATGCTCTGTCATTCGCCTGGAAATATTTAGGAAAACCACCTAAAAGTGACCAGAGCAGTGGTACTTCGAAATTCAGTCCGGCATAAGCCACTAACGCATTGGTTACTACGAAATAAACAAACGTCCGCCCCACCCGGGATGTAACCCGCCATCCTCCACTAACGAGACCTCAATTGGCATCTTTGCTACCGTGTCTGGTACGTATTTACTAATATACCTGCTGAGTTTAGCTTAGATTCAGAATTTCTACTGCCGCAGCAGCGATTCTGACGTGCAGGTTCTAGGATTCGCGTCCCGACGGTGGCAGATTATCCACACTAGCTACGCAGCTCGGTAGAAGGGGTAGCCGCTATTCAGACGCTATTCGGAGAAGAATACTAGCGGCTGTATGCTGTGATCGTTCCGTGTTTATTCCGATAAAATCCCAGCCTAGTGGCGGAGTTGTATCCTAACAAACAGATCACAAACCTTTCCTTTCTCTTCCTCATCATATTCCCTCCCCCTTAAATACATATACGTACATGTACTGCAATACCACACCTGCCGGGAGATCAGTCATGTTCCGGCTTGAGGGTTGCTCCGGTACAGAAGATATCTGGAGGAAGATATGCCGCGAACGCTGACCTGTAGGTCGGCGCCGAATCTCTCCATCCACCCAGAAAGAAATCGGCGTCACCACCCAGGATTAAACATTCACTTCACTAATGGTATTTGTGTAAAATTGGACATTGGAGTTGACGTGCCCAAAAATATCAATCAATCATGCACACTAATAATCAAGTTCTCGTTAGCGTGTGTTTGCTTTCTAAAAATATGAGATCTACTGGGTGGATTTCAGTACGTTTTCTACAACAGTTGACGGTTTATCGTCAAATGATTTGGTATAAGACATTATGCTGAATCATATCAAGATAACTGAGTAATCATTTGGATCGTTGTCTCAACTCTCTGATAACGCATCATGGCCTCCTCTCTGTATTGTAGCAACCGTACTGTTCTTCGAGATCAATATCTAATTAATAGTTATTTATGATACCAGTGGTAAAAGTGACACATTTTGTGACGAGGAAATGTTGCGACGTGAGGTCTATCGGCCTCGTGTGGCAATCCTACGAGGGAAATAAAATCACTTTTAGCATGTGCCATAACCTATATTTTAGACAGCCTTACTAACATTAATGTTATTTTAATTCAAGTAAACAAATCACTTCATTACGTACTGTATTACAATAATATACGTAGTAGCAAAACTGCTCAGGTAAAAGTATTATGTTTTCTTTGATGTATTTACAGTGTTGTAAAAATTGAACTTTTATAATGTGCCCTAAAAGTAAACGCTTTTACTATTGTCTGTCTAAAAATATTACTTTTAATCGTGGTGGATCGTTGGTGTAAATAAAATTACATTCTTTTTACGCTAGTGGTAGAATTAATTCCTTTTTCCTGCCTATGTAGTACTAGTTAATTGTAATTATTAAATACACGGACAATATCAACTACTTCAGCCATATTTGAATAAAATTTTAATTTATTTAATACACAACACATTAAGCGTTTCTGAACACACTTCGCTTGCGCACACGTGAAGCCCTGCAAGGCGCGCTCCATTTCCTCTGCTGTGGACCGCCCTCACGGGGCGTTACTCGTTCATGAGCTCGTGTGTTTGGCAGCGCGGGCTGGCTCTGGCCTCTGCGGCCCGGCCGAAGCAATCCTCCCGCGGATCGTGATTTGCCTGCCCTCTGGGGGACACAACAACCGAATTACCTGCATTAAAATGGCATGCTCTGAGCCGCTCGCGGTGATTTTTCGAACGCACCTCTCGTCGTATCGAGAGCAGCCGCGCTGGTGCAGGGAGCGCAGCTGTGCGGAATTATTGCGACCATTATTATTATTCATCGAGATTTATTGCCATTATGGGTATATCACGCCAGCGATCATAATGCGAGTAATTTATTATTTGAAGCGGTAAGTAATTATATGAAATTAGTAACCGGGACTTAGCGGAAATGCTGTAATCTCTTGAATTTTTGCTGGAGGAAAGAATGAGTGGTTCTTGGTTACATTCATGAAAATAATGTTTATCCTGTTATATGTTCGTGTAATTATTATGAGACAATGAATCAAGACAATGAGCACTCGTTTGAAAACGAGAAACGTAAAGTATAGTACATTTCAAAATTCTTACTTTTTTATTCGAACCATTATTTCACCAATTCCCCAACACCAACCTCTTCTCAACGTCTTTTCTTGTACTTTATAAGCTTTTTCAATGTATGTCACTTTGTCAGATTTTTTCAATAAAAATATTTTTATATGTTGTTCATAATTCGCGCTGAATAGGAAATAACTTTTCTAATGTAAATAAATACCTAAATATGTAAAACGATTCCAGTTTTTTTATAGATTTTGAGAAAAGGATTACAGAATATTGAAGTGATTTGTTATAATTCAAATGAATGGACTTCTCTGTGCATATATTTTTTAAAATAATTTGCACTTAAAAGAATTTGTGTACAGAGAATTTAACACTAGGTTTTCCCAGCAATTCATATTGCATGTCTTCATTTATTACAAAATCCTGTATACACTGTCAATAAAAATGTGACTATTTTACAGGCAAGGATAATTTATTTACTTTAATCTGACTGCCGTGGTAGTGCACAGAGATCTACGTGTATGAAAACTGCATTCGCTGAATGCTTAAAAAAATTAAGTGTGTTTATTGAAAATCCACGTGAAACAACATCAGTTTATCAGTACTCGGATATGAATTTCTCTTTTTGCGTGAAAGCACGGTTGTTTCAAAAATATTTATGAAAATATTTCTCATAATGTCAAAAAAATATACTCAATTTGATATTGCACAAAATATATTCAATTTTTTATTGAAATCGAATGTTTTACAAATATGTCAGTTATAAAGTATGTGCAAATAATTTGTAATAAAAATTGTATATTATAATATAATGTATTAACTGTAAAAAAATTCAATTGGATAATTTTGTTGGTATGTATGATGTTTCTTTATTTTTTAATAATGCGATTTGGGCATGAAATTCGCTTTTTTCATCAAATTCAAAGGCAGAATATATTCACTTCCTTTAAGTGTTCTGAGGTGCTCTCTGCGAAACGTCTCCAATGACGCTAGACATATTTTGTTTTAGCTCAATAAACAAATCAATGATCCAGAGAACTTTAATCATAAATATCACAAGTCCTGAATTTAAGCAAAACCTTCAACTTCCATTGATAATAAAAAATTGTAATCCCCAACCAAACAGACGTCTAAATAAAAATGTATTATTCAGGAACAAAGTTAGTTATGTAAAATGTATTACATGCGTCAATTTATATTCACGCGATATATTAACATATATCATACATGCGTCAATTTCTCTTCAATCTGTTAGTAGTATTGTTTCGTTAATCTATGAGTACATTGCTGTTGGATTTCTCTGGAGTTCAGATGTATAGCCACAAAACTTCGTTTAATGTCATAACTAAACAGAAATCCTCAAACATTACACCTCGTCTATGAAGAGGTGATAAAGAAATGGAGATAAGACAAATGCGAGATTTTAGAAGATCTTTAACAATTATTGGCACTTTTTATTCGAATTTGCGCGCCGTTGATGGAATTTAGGGGAGTAGATGTTATATTTTCGCGTGTTTTAATCGAGTTCAATTTATTTTCAAGATCTATGTACGGTATAATTTACGTTACACATTATTATACCCACTAAATCAACATTTATTCCACGTTTGTTGTAGCTCTTTAACTCGCGTCTCCCAATTTCCAACACTTCCTGACGGTGGCTTACCCCTCTTCCCTCTGCCCTCTATACCCTCTGCCCTGACCCTCTTACCACCTCCGCAATCGGGTCGTGTCGTGTCACCAAGCCATGCGGCCGCGATCACCGCGCGAAATATTTATAATCGTCCTATTATGTGTTTAGAATTAAACGGATAATGCTAATTTTTTGCGCCAGAAAAACACGCTATGCAGATTTTCCAATTAAGTGCTCTGTGATAAGCCGCCTGCCCGGCCGACCGGCCGCCCTCCCGCATCACCCGGCGGTGAATATGCATAGGGCAGAGCGCGGCGGGGGCGTCACGCACTCCGCGATGCGTCGCTTTTGTTTATTTTTGATGCATTAATATGCGTGAAGAACCGACGCAGGGGTTTTTTCAATTTATGCTTCGCTCTCTCTGCGTTTGCGGGCTGCTCGTAGCATTGCGCTTGGTGGCGGGAGTGTAATTCGCCCGGCTGAATGAGCCCAAATGGTTAAAAATCTGTCCAAGTGCGGCGTTACGTCCGCTGCTTCTTTGCGAATGTTTGCGTCGGGTTTAGTTTTTTTTATAGTAATGAATTTTTGCGGGCATGTTTGAATAACTTGATAGCATTGAAAATGTGACGAGTGTGTTAACTCGTCGTTTATGTCGGTAAATATGAAAGTAAATACTGTAATATCTTTGTTTCTTAATGTCATTTTTATCCGGTATTGCTCTAAGAGCTGTCTTTTACATGAAGTAATTTCAAATGTCAGAATATTCAATGTATTAATTCTTGGTATATTCATTAAAAATGGTTTGATGTATTTGTTCTCAGAATCGTAGTCGATTCTATAAGAGACATTGCGTATATGCGAATACTTGTACACATGGTAATATATGGTATTTTAGAGAAATCATATGGTTAATGGAATATTTTCAAATTGTAGTGTTGAGTACAACTATTAACGATAAACGAAGCAATAAAAGCGTTCATTTTCAAGGGTGTACTAGAATTTCAATAAATGATGTTTTTGGCAGACATAGCACATCGACATTCCTACGATTTAACAAGTAAGAGGCTAACCATGAGTATTTCATAATAATCGTGATTAAATTTCACAATTCTTATTTGCTCATACATATCAATTAACCTCACCAAAGTTATTAACTTACAAGTATGTTCTACTAATGCATGCTACGAATAACTACGTTAATCATACCAACACCGATCACATAACCTCAATATAATTCCATATTAATGATTAATTTTCCACTTATTTAACCCATCACTTCATTAATCAATCAAAATAATTATCTATTGAATTTAGTCTCCTCAATATAAATGCACCCTGCGTTCAATTGTTACTTATTGAGAACTGAGTATCAATAGTTTTCTCGAAACGTTTTTAATATGTATGGAAGACGAGTATCCTGTCCAGAGTACATCAAAGTCTTTGCACTCACATATGACTGTTACCACTCTACAATATTTTACATGTTAGTCTAAGGAATTATCTGCTGTTTCTGAAATAAATGATTGTTTCGAAGAGTTGTAAAAATATTGCCAAAGTTATTTCAGACATCCTTAGTTGAAGAAAGGAATATGTCCTAAGGTTCATTTTTCTGTCGACACCAATTGTCATACTAGTTATATATTTTGTGTTTAACTTCAACCTATTTGCCTTATATTCAGTAGATGAGTTAGTTGTAAAATATTCTATGAAACAGGACTACATCTGTGTAAGGGTTTGCAGACATTTCAAGGTAAGAAATATCTGTTAGTTATGAAGACTTTTCTGTAAGTTTCAAAATTATCTCCACCCATCATTAATTTGACATTTGACGAATGATATGAACTTTAAACTGAGTACGTGGCACTTCGTCCGGCTAATAATACACATGTAAAAATTCTAAAAATGTTGAATACGTCATTACAGTCTGATATTTTGCTTTGAATAATGTGTAGCATTCTTGGAAAAGTTGGATTGGAGCAACCGGTTTTGCACACTGCCTAACTTGCACGAATACTTTTTTTTTCTTTCTTGTCGGGCATTGCACAGCTCCATAAAATGCCTAAAGACCTATTTCACTTTCAGATCAAGATTTAAAAGAAATCTCTCTTTACTTGATGATCATGAGAAATGACACGTCAGAATATTCTTCAATTTGTCTAAAAGACTAGTCTAAAAAACAAAAATTCTTATTTGCACATTTCTGTCTTGCTAAAAATACTACCTTCTGGATGCCTAGTCTTGTTTTATATAAAAGCCCTCACATTAATTTGCAGGTAATTTTAATATTGTTTTTTTCTAGAACTTTCTACGTCTGTTCTTTGTCTTCAGGAGTGTACCTTTTTCTTAAAAATGAAGTTTCAATTTATTCGTTTTTTGGAGTTTCCTCGAGTAATTTACGACTTAAAGTTTAATAATAGTTATTTTTTCCGCAACATTGGATTGCCTTTATCACAGTCCAGTTCTATTGAGAAAGAGACAATTTTTTTTATTGAAAACTAATATAAAATCTCACATTTACAATAATTGAATTCCGTCATTTATTAGTTTTGTGTGTAGAAATGAAGATACCTGAACCACCACTTCAATGGAAACTCGTAACCCTCCTAAAGTAACATGCAATATCGACTTGGCGTTTTCTCTGTGATACAACAAAGAATCCATAATTAGTAAATGAAACCGTGTGTTGCTCACCGTTCTTCAAATACTCCCCGCCGCTTCAGGTTAGTTTACTGTACGAGTTCCTGCTATCTCGACTGTTCTGTACGTGAGAGCGGCTGCCGATCGGTGACGCGCGCATTTCACAGTGGGTCGAATGTACTCGAAAACACAAAAATTATTTTCAACCCAACCAACGATTTAATTACTTATTTAACCTTGTATTAATTTATTTACTACTTAAAACATTTTATTCCTTGTTTTACTTCTGAACCGTAAGTTTAGTTTTACTATTGATAAACATTTCCTTCGTCTCTGAATTCACTAGATGCGACAAGAGTAGTTATTTAGTTGTTACGTAAGCAATACATTCAGTTGAATATTCAGCTCGTTTGCATATGCAAATAGTTTCTATTACACGGGGAAAACAATTTTTTGTTCTAAAATGTTGCCAAAAACGATCGTTGCTACATACATTCATAATGAAACTATGCGCAGTAAAATAAATACGCTAGAGATTCCGGGGTGCAAACAAACATTCGCAGATTTTACGTTGTAATTCCATTTGAGATTTTTGCTTTTTAGACGATAATTGAACTAATTAACAAATACACGAACAAATATTAAAAAACATTATTAACCATAATAATAATAATAATAATAATAATAACAATAATAATAATAATAATAATAATAATAATAATAATAATAATAATAATAATAATAATAATAATAATAATAAAGAATGAAAACTATTCAAAGTGGGGAGAAACCGGAAAAATGACTAAAAAAAGAGAATTCTTCTAACCCTAAGTAGATTAAACCTGCAGTACTGAAAGTAAAAGAATTTTTTTTTAAAAAAACAATTCAAAGTGTGTAAATGCTTAATATATGATATTGCCAAGCGGCAACGTATTAGCTTTAAGAGAAATAAATAAAAGTTTGCTTAAACGATGATGCTGTCTTCACACCATGGAGATGCCCTGCGGCAGGGCCGTCTCCGAGGGCGTCGGAACTGCCTGTGGGGAGACGGCGCGCCCGGCGCTGGGCTGTCGGAGGCGTCGGCACGTAGGACAGCGGCGCGTACGTGCGGCTGCACATTCACGTGCTCACGCGCACGTGCAGGCTGGTGCGTGACGTGCGTACGGCCCCGAATCCACCGTCTCACCTCCTTCCGCTCCGCCCCTCCCGATGGTTCGTCGTCCGAATTGCCCTCTGATTCCTAGTACTGGCCCTCTCCGCCCCTCCCACCGGGCAGTGAACGAAGTGTGCGAAATTGTCACTTGCATTCAACTGAGGGTTGTCCAGGGCGTGAGATCGTTCTTTTGTGCTCCGTTGCGGACTTTTACGCCTTCAGCTCGAGTAATTACAAAGTAAAATCTTCCAACTATTATCTCTTTTCTGAAACCTACCGTTTTGTTTCTACTAAACTTTTTAACCTATTTTTACTTCAAATTTTTATCTGTTTTCTTTCGTATATTTACTTTGTGAAACCCTTTCTAATTCCCCTATATATGATGTTGAGGAAAATATTGTTTTAATGTAAGTTCTGTTCAAATGTTCGTTTTCATAGCGTGATTGCGGTGTAAAGAGAAATCTCAGTAACTTGAAACTGCATTCTAATGTTTTAATTCTTTAACATGGCGAATCTTATTTACTAGCAGGTTACCTCGCATTGCTTGGGTATTTATCAACCCCTCCGCCCGCTTCGTGTGGCCGCCTTATCTTCCCGCTTTCCCCGAGTAATCCGGGCCCCATATCACCCGGCCATGTTGTCCAGTGCCCCAGTTTGTCCCAGTTTGCAGTGTCATTGCAGATTGCTTACTAATTTTCTAAAAAAAACACACAGTCATTCTGAGTTATTATTTTGAGACTGAACCCGCTTCTGTTGCTCTTTTTTCGACAGCTTAAAAGTATTTGTGCAAATATTGGTAGCAATCACTCCAGTTGTTTCATTTTTTTGTGAAACATGCACGTAAGTAAATACTCACTTTATTATTTCATGCATGGAAAATTTGTACATACCAATGCAAAAATATTAAATGAATGAAGTTGTGAATACACTTTTTCTTACTTCATTAACGTCACCCCTTCTTTAGTAACATTTTCTTTTATTTCAATGATAATAGGTCATAAATGTCTTCGTCAGTATTATCAGATTCGTCTGAGAGACCGAAATGTTTGCAATACCTGAGGTGTAGAAATATATTAATATCCTCTCCTCATGTTATAAATAAACAACTAATTTTCAATGCTTTATAACTAATTTAAGTACTGTAATGTTGCAGTTATTTAAAAAATTGCTTCTCAAACATTGCTCACTTTGCTTGCTTCACAATATTTTCTTTACTCTCGTTTGCGGTCATACACTTACATTTATCATTAATGTTCTTACGTAGTAATTTCATCATCTAGCCACTCCATATAACACTGTGATTGAAAAAGCCTTTCTCGTCTCATTGATCTGCCTCCACTCACTGTAATACCACGCTCACTTTTTAAGAGGAAACGCTTGATAACCACTTTTTCTGATACCGCGTTATATTATTTTTTTAACTAAGTCTTGTGGGAGAGATGCTGTAGGGAAAACTCTTTAAATGAAACATAGACTTTTCAACAATAAACTTTCATTAATAACTTGTTATAGGAATACCATTGTTTAAAAACGCACTCCCTTTTCCGCTCCAGAACACTTAGCTCTCTAAACACAGATATCTTGTGGGTCCTTTTATGCACTTTTCTACACGCCACATTGACAATTCTTGTTACTTTCTACTGCTAACCGTACGTGACTGTACTATCACAGAAATGACTGTCTGTATCCCCTTCCTCTATTCCCATATTTTGCCTCCTCGCATTAATGTAATTTTGTGCGCATTCTATATCAAGTCTGAACATACCTTTTACTTTTTACACGAATTTGTTATTTGACATAGAAATATAATTTTCTATCGCAATCTCTGTCTCTGATAGGAAGCAATAAAGTATATTAGCAATGAACAAATCACCATGTCTTTCATTTCATTTTATTTTTCACCTTTCGATTCCTGAGTATATTTCTACCGATATATTGCCGAGAGCAGGTGAGGATGATGCTAGGATTCGCTGGACAGATATCCTCAGTGGTAGTTTGCCAGAGCCTGTTATAGTAGGAAGGGTGGAGGGGTTACCATGAGGGATCAATGATAATGAAAGGTGGGGGGTTATTCTATGATGTTTAACAGGCGCATGGCAATGAAGGACGACGATAGAAGTCAGCGCAGCTTTTTCCTCCCTTTGTTTAGACTAGGAAATACTGTTTCACCGTTTAGTACTTTTTATTATTAGAACCTTTTTTACCCCAAGTGATAGTTTCGTCTTTCAAGGCTTATCCAATGTTTACAAAACAATTGTAAATCATCTTCATGCGTCATCACCTCGCAGAAACTTTGCTGTTCTCTTACAGCCAGGTCCACCCGTAAATATGTTAAACTTATTTTAGTTTCTGTCGATGAAAAGAACAATTGTGCATTTGTAGCATCATTATTAATTAATCTAGTTTAAAAACATACGGTATTGACATCGGTCTTCTCGCGGAAAGAACCACAAGAATAGAAAAAGGTTCACTATGTATATACACGTTTGACTTCAAAAACTGATCATATTTTAACACACACATAGAGAAAATTATTGTAATACATTGTTAAGTAAATGTTTCATTAGTTAAAGATAATAGATAAATTTATTTAAACTGCATTTGAGTGTAACTCGGTGGAAGTTAATTACATAAATAAGATAATAAATGCCATGCAAAAAATATAATAATGATAATAATAATGCTAAAATAATGATTACAATAATAACAATAATAATAATAATATTAATAATAATAATAATAATAATAATAATAATAATATAAAAACTGCTGATTAAATTACACAATTAAACATTAAATTACATAAAAAAGAAAAGTATATTATCTAAAGCCGCACTGAATGTTTATTCTATTTGTAGTTCTTAAAGGCATATAAAATAATCCTTCAGTTATATAACAATTTATTCTGAAGTTTGCTGTTGACTCTCCTTTGTGTTTTCCGAGCTCGGAATTGAATCGGTATGTAACTATTAAGTCGTAATTTGTTGTTTCATAAAACGCCAACCATGTTGCAATCACCTGGTGAAAACATCCGCCCCACAGTCATCCTATTCAATGTCATCCTGCCCCACCCAAACCAAATACTCACTCTCTTGCACACCAAATCACCTACTCAACCATGCACCAACCTACACATCAACAGTCTCTTCAAAACACCCACCCACAACCCAATACCCTCCTCGACAACCTGTTAAGGTTGGTGTCAACCCTCCTATCTTCTTTTGTGATTGTGATATTTCGTCCTATGGTTGATTAAGATTAATATGTCCCAACATAAGACATTTAAGTTACTAAAATGTAATGCCTCTATTTTTTCCAATTTTTTTTATCCACAAGGCAATTGATCAAGTTTTTTGAACATTTTTACATTTATCGATTCACGGTTTCAAAAGTACTGTTGTTGGTTAATTAATTAACTAACGGAGGATACTTACACTTTATGTCCTGTTGTTTTAGATTTGTATGAAAGATACCGAGGAAAAAGTGAACATGTAATATATAAAATAATCTTTTAATATGTTGCAATTTATCCTGGAGTTCACTGTTGAGCCTCATTGGTATTCTCCGGGTATAGATTGGGTTGGTATTGGACAATTTCAACGTAATTTGTTGTTGCAAAAAAAGCCAATCCCTCTACCATCATCTGGTGAAAACACCCACGTCTTTCGCCACAGCCATCAGTTTACACACACCTCAAACTAGGACGTACTTCCAAGTTCCTGCGCCGCCGAGGCACTCCTTCTGGCTTCCACCTACTCCACCAATTTCCTTCCCCCGTTACAATTCTTCTCAGGCTCCTTCATCACCTGTCCATACGTGAGGGCATTGTGTACAGTGGCGACCCCCCTCCCCCACTTTTCAACCGCCTCGCATTAACACGCCCGCGCCGCCGCCAGCCACCCTCTCAGGACCCCATTATGTGCTCATCGCTTCCGCCCCGCCTCCGCCCACGCCCCCGCCCATTCGCCCATCGCCCGCGCGCCCGAGATCGATCTGCGGCGGGGGCGGCGGCCGGCGCGGCGGCCGGCGCGGCGCCCCGCGTACTAAACGCTGCTAAGTGCAGGTATTTTTCGCTCCCCTCCCGCCCCTCACGTCTCACCCTGTTGTAACCCACCCCGCCGCGGCACCGGCGCCACCGCTGGAGCAGCCGTCATTATAGCCATCGCCCACGCCGTTTCTCACCGGCCCTGGAGTATGTCAAAGGGAAGCGAAACACCTACACCAGATATACCCGAAAATGGCTATTGATTAACCATTTTTTGATTATTTTCTCCGTCTTTTTATATATATATATATATATATATATATATATATATATATATATATATATAAGACATAATTTGTTAATCTCGATAACTGGAGATAACAGACTTTGAAGAAAAGATGAATTAAAGAATTCAGTGTTTTTTATTGGCACATTCTTAAATGGAGTTACATTACTGTAAATTAAAACAGTGTTTAGTAAAAGAAAGTTCACACAATCGAACCTTTCACTGCTGAGTTTTCTTTGTATTTTCTTAGTTCTATACTTGTGCAAGTAATATTCTAAATGCGTTGAATTCAGTATATAAAATTGGATGCTTGTTTTCATTTATGTAGTATTTAAAAATAAATTTCATTGCTCCTGTAGCAAAATAAATAATAATGTTTATTTAAATTTTTTTCTTTAAAACAATTAAAACCATTTATCCTGAAAACCAGGAATTTTTAGCAGTCGTATCCCCCTATAATAAACCTCCGTTTAAAAACACAAATAACCTAAAATAGGCTATTTTTCTAACAACCTCTTCATCTTTTCACGCAGCTCATTTAATACTTTGATTTTGTCTGATTCTTGGTCTTTCCTACCATGTTTCCCTTCTACGTACTTCATTTGCGACCTTTACTCTCTATGACGCATTGTCAGAACACAGTTCTCGCTGTGTTTCTGCTGCTCTCTCGCTCTCCCTCTCTCTCGGCTTCTGGTTACTGAGCTGCGCAGATGCTTTTGGACTTCCCGGCGCTCCATCGTCCCGCTCAGTGCCGCCGCTTCCCATCCATGGGCCTTGTCGCCCTGTCAACCCCGATATCGCATCTCGTGGCCACTCACGATCCAATATCGACTTGCCTTCATACTCTGCCTGGTAGTGCCCCCTTCCTCTGACCCTGTCTCATTACAACCTCAGTCACTTACATGTCGTTTCATCTTCGATGTTTCCTCTGCTCTCCCTCGCCCGCCACCTCCAACTCCCGGATCGCTCGCCTCTCTGGACACTGCATTATCTGCCTCGCACGTAGCGTGCACTTGCAGACGCCTTGACATCCCCGCCCTCTCCATTGGTTGCCACCACCACTCACGCCCCGAGCTCGTGCATTCGCAGGCATCCGTTCCACCCCTCCTCACCCCTCCCCCCCATCCGCTTTCAGCCACCTCGCATATACGAGCGCGGACTTCGCAAGTCCCTTCGTCACTGTACCTCCTCGCCGCTCAAGCTACCAGCTCTTCACTGTCCCCGCTACATATGCCGACCCTCTACACCTATCGCCCCCACCATTACCACCATCCCACCGGTAGATGAGGCTCCAGGTATCAACTGCAGGGCCTCTGACGGATGTCCTAGGTTCGAATCCCGACGGTGGCAGGATTTTTGAGAATAGCTAGATAGATAGGTCACTGTCTGGAGGAGAATTCTAGCGAGCGGCCGCTAAGATCGGTAGTTTCCCTTGGTTTCTTCGATCAACACCAGGCGAATGGTGGAGCAGTACCCTAACAAACGGGCCATGGACCGCGCGCGATCTTTCCTTCCTTTTCCTTGTCCTACCCTCTCCCCTTACACACGCACACTTACACTAACATGCACTCTACATGCGAGAAGACCGGTCGGGAACTTGGAGAATTTCCCGGCTGGGGCGGTGCCCCGTTGGTGGGAGATACCTGGTTTTGGGAAACCACGGTAGCCGACGGTAGGTCGGCGCCGGATCTCACCATCGAGCAGGGAAAAATCACCCTATCTCACGCGATAAAACATGCACTACAGTTACGGTACTAATGACCTTAGCAGTTGACTCTCCAGGAATCACTATTCAACCAATCAACCGTTATCACCACCTCCATAGCTCCAACCGCCCCCGCCACAGCGCACTGCGCCCTCTGGCGCCATCCGCCCTCCGCCCACGACGCCCGTTTCCACGGCCAGCCGCCTCCGCCGCGGCCACTCCGCGACCCACGCGCTGCCACCGCCCGCCCACGCAGACTGCCGAGATTAATGGTGCGAGCGAGATTATTACCTCGAGCGAGCGGCACCTGCCTGGCAGGGCTAATGACCACTTCCCGCCTTGCCTCGCCTCGCTGCACCGCCGCCGCCGCCGCCGTCGACGCCACGTCGCCTCTTCGCTCTGCTCCGCTCCGCTGGCGCTCGCCCTTCTCGCTTGCCACGCCCCTCCCAACCACCTCTCCCACAAAGCCCCGCGTCGCTCCTAAGCGTCCCTTCCCCCGTTCAATCCGCCTGCCCCTCCACGCCCCTCTCCGCCCAGCTCAGCCCCACCCTCCCAAACCCCTCAACTACAAGACCCCGCCTCATTCTCCCTCGTCGTTTCCTCCTTTCAACTCGCCTGCCCCGCCACGTCCCTCCCGGCCCAGCTTCTCCCTCAACCCTACCCTCCCAAACCCCTCACATACAAAGCCTCGCTCTCCCTCGTCCTTTCCCCCGTTCAACTCGCCTGCCCCGCCATGCCCCTTTCGTCCCAGCTCCTCCTTCAGCCCTACTCTCCCAACCCCCTCACCCACAAAGCTCCGCATCGCCCTCCCTCGTTGTTTCCCCCGTTTAACCCACCTTCCCCGCTATGCCTCTCCCCACCAACCACCACTCGCAGCCCCAATCTCCCAACCACCTAAACCCCAAAGCTCCTGGTTCTTCCTCGTCTCTCCGTTCTCTACCCTCTCGAACAAACCCATCTGAGCCATCTCTCTCTTCCTGCCTCATCTCGCCCTGCCCCGCTACCCACCCCATTCCTCCCTACGCCCTACCTACCAAGCCTATATTACATTCCCCACCTCTCTTACCCTGCCCCATTCTGACCCGCTCCTTCCCGCTCCTCTGTCTCTCTCCTCCCGATGCTCCACCAACCCAATTTCCTCAACCCTGCCACAATGCCGCGCCTGGATTTCCCCCGACAGTACTGTCCCCTTCGTCCACTCCCCATTTCTCTCATTCTATCTCTCCTCGCCTTTCGTCCCTTTCTTCTCCTTTCCCCTCCCGTTCAACCCAATGCCCCACCCCGCTCCATCCCTCATCTCCTGCCGTATCCCACCATTTCCTACACCACTTCTCGCCTCAGCTCATCCTATCCACCCATACCCCGCTCTGACTCATCCCGCTCTTCTCGCCATAACCCATCCCTTCCTGATTCCCACTCCACCCCACCTACCCCACCACAAATCCCTGCCTATTTTTCCCACCTCGGCCATCCTTTTCCTCTCCTCGTACAAACCATTCTGCCCCAAATTCTCCTCTTCCTGCACCACCCCCGCCCCGCTTCAGTTCTCTCAAAACTACACTAACATTTCCCCTTTGCTCCTCAAACTATTCCTCCCCACCCGGCTCTGTCCCGCCATGTTCCGTCTCACTTCACTGGACCCAATAAAAGCCTCTCTCTCACCACCCCGTACCGTTTTTCGGTGCCCTCCCTTCTAACGGTTCCTCCTTCCTACCTGTTCTCCCTTCTACCTCGCCGATACGTCCTCCCCACCTCACGGCATTCTCTGCCCGTAGTCTCATTCCGCTTCACACTCACCTTATTATAGGTCATCCACCCAAACCTTCAACTCACTCTCCTGTACATCAAACCACGTATTCAACCATCCTGCTGCCTTTACACCCACATCATCCCCAAACATCTCATCGACCGCCCGGAAGGGCTGGTGTCAACCCTTCTGTCTCCGTTTGTGATTGTGATACTTCGCTGTGATTAAAATTAATAAGTCGTAACTTAAGAAAATTAAGATACTAAAATTTAATGCTCCTTTATTTTTAAGGTTGGCTACTTTCCATGGTTTAATCAAGAAGACATTTGAGCAAGGTTTTTGTTGTGGAAGTTTTTAAATGTATCCATTCAAGATATAAAACTCCCTCATCTATAAGGTATTAAACAACCAAACATATTTTAAGCTTATGACGTGTTTTTTAGATTTCTATAGAGGATACTGAGAAAAAAATATACATGTAAGAAAACTTTGGGAAGATAATCGGGATACAATAAATAATAAAATATTTTAGAACATATTTCGACTTATGTTCTAAACAGTGAATTTCTAAGCTACTTTTTAAACGATTTTCAAATTTTGCACATTGAGTGGATGATTAATAGATTTTCAAGTAGTAATAAAATGTTAAAGATTTTCTGGTTGGGAAATCCGTGATTTAAACCAGTATTTTTAATTCTAACAAAAACAAGAGGATCAGAAGGACGTACAAAATTGCAAACTCTATTACATCTTGTAAATTTCGTTTTGATTCTAGACTTAATCCTTTAAATCCGCGTTGCTGCTTAAGTAAGGGAAAATAAAAAAAGCATTTTTGAGCGTTATTGGGAACATTTCGTCGAACACAACAACTTTTTGAACTTTAACCTATCGCACAGTTTCGTTTTTGTTTTCCGCACCGGAGAGCCATAGAGTCAACAGCATTCCGTGCTCTTGTTGTCAGTTTATGAGGGCAGCGCCATTCCGAGATTTTCACAGGCCCCGCGCGAGAAGCAGCCTCTGACCCGGACCGTTAGTTAAACGCGGGCGGGAAGTTTCCCCTGCCTCGGTGCATGTCCCCTCTCTCGGCAACTTCCCCGCACGCCGCCTCAGCCCGCCGCCTCCCCCTGCCGCCTTCTCCTCCCCCCCGCCACCCGCCCCCCGTGCTCCGCGCCGCCTCCTGCCCCCGCCCCTCCGCCCCCGCCACTCCGCCCCCACCACTCCGCCCCACCCCTCCGCCCCCGTCCCCTCCGCTCCCACGCCGCCCGCCTCCCCACCGCCACACCGCCCGCCCCACCCACCTCCCGTCCCCACCCCCGCTGCCCGCCGCCCCCGCCGCGAGCTTAAGATATCGGTATGCGGTCCCCCGTTTGGAATAGCGTGGCATTCTCGCACCCTCTCTTCGCACCCCCTCCCTCGATAAAATAAACACGCGCCGGCTTGCACCTAGGGGCGGTGGATTTGCTCCCGTCCCCGCCCCCACATCCCCTCGCCCGCCGGGGCAGGTAAGAACACTCCCCCCCCCCCCTGGGCGTTAAGTAGCTCCTGCGGAGTTGAGCGCGGGTGGGTTGCCGCGCGTTATCCCCCGCTTTATGGAAGCAATATCTGCCCCCTCCCTCACTCCGGCGCCAAGCTGCCTCTGGCGCTTCACCCCTGGGGCGAACGCCGCTGAGGGCGGCTGTCCTCCTCATTGCACGCGTCCTCATTGCTTTCCTCTGGTCCACCTCCTCGCCGCTGGTCTCTGTATTACTTCCGGCCTCGCTTTCACTTCGGTCCCTGTCCTCATTGTTGGCCCATTTTTATTACCCGCTCTTTGCTTTCACTCCTTATCTCCACTGTCTTTTTTTATTACCTATGACCTTACATGTAACTTGAAATTTTTTTTCAACACTGTCTTAGTTGAGGGAAGTCGTAGGAATTGTCAATATTGTGAAGTTTAAAGGATAACAACACTTATCACTTTAAAATATATTCACTTAGAAAGTTCACATCAAGGTCAGTTTGTCAATCTTGAGTTCTTTAAGGAAGAAAGTAATTCAAACGCGTGCGTGATGGGTGGTGGTGCGATTCTGCATGAAGGTAGCGGTTCGTGTGTCTCCTATATAATCGGCTCTCACGCATGTATAATTCCGAGCGCTTACCACTCCTGCACATATCAGCCTTGAGGAAGGACACGACAAGATAGTCGAAACGTCGGCAACACAGTCTTCGACGCGGCGTCACCCGGACAGCCAAGATCGTTTTTATTTTCACTGTCTTAGTTGGGTACCGGCTTCATTGTCTCTACTTTGTCTCCGTTTCCATCACTATTATCTGCTTCTCCATTTGCTGTCCTCTTTTATTACTTATTCTGGCACGCTCAGTTCTTTTCACCACTCATCTCTTGTGGTCATTTTGTGGCCTCTTGTGGTTCTCTTGTGGCCTCTTGTAGTTCTTTTCACACATCATCTCAGTGATGTTCTCATCACTGACCTACGTATTTGTTTCCTACGTAATCTTCTCTTCATCGATTCCAATTTCATAATAGCTATCACATCGTTCTTCTCTTTTATTACCGTCTTGCTGTTTGACCCACGTTCGCGTCATTACTCACATCTTTAATGGCGTCTCCGCTCGTATACCTCACCCTATTCGCATTTATATCCCCTTTCATTACCTCCATCCAGCCTTACGTTAGTCTCTGTTCTCATCATTTATTATCTTCATCCCCGTGATCACCTCAGGTCTATCCTCCCTTCAGTTTTAGTATTTCCTACGCCCACATCTTCAGCTTTGTCCTCCACCCCGTTACTATCCAATGATGAGAATCCAAATGCTGTAGAGAAGGTCACCTGTAGCACATATGTAGGGCGACGTACAGAAGAGTGTCTACTATTTATATGAAACAAATGCTGGAATGACTCACGATAGTCATTATATATCGTTCTCTTAATACCATGAGGTTTCTATTTTGAAAAGTGTTTAATACTGTGACATACCAATATGTCACTGAATATTGTGCAATATTTATTTTAAATGCCGTAAATTAAAGAGGATAAATTATGTGAATATGCTAGCATAGCAACGGTAAGCGAGCCGTCGTCAAGGTCAACATATTCATGGAGTGACAATCGCGGAGACGGCTAGTTAATTCTATATAGAATTCTGGGATTGGCCGAAAAAGCAGTGACAATCGTGAAGACGGCTAGTTCGTTTTGCAAGAAATTTAGAAATTGGCTAGGTACGAAAGTACATCAAATGTTATCTGCAAATAAACAATCGAATTTATGAACCGAGTTTTGCAGTGCTGAAAGTATACGAGAGACATTCATTCTGACTGATGCCGTGCTCATGAACGGATCGTGCTCCAATTAATGTTAGGAGTTTTTTTTTCTTTGGGGACTTGTAAGCATCTACTAGGGAATGGATGTTGAGAAAACATCAAAATTGGAACTCTAAGTGTGACAGTGGAACTTAAAATATTTCATGTGAACGAGTTGGAGGGACATTGAGGGCTTGGGCGAAGTTGTCAGTGATTGGACTGGAATATTAGCAGCAAATAATTTATTGATTTGATGAACGGTGATTGAAGTGAGCTTCCGAGAAAAGAAGAGAGAAGATGGTGTCTGGACCTGAGGACGGCGGCGTCCATCTCGGATGAAGATGGCCGAAAAAAGCGCGCGAAGACATAAGGTTGGAACGGTCATGACAAAAATTTAATTTTTATTTTGGGTAAAGTTATACAATATAAATAATTGTTTTAAATTGTTTAATAAATTTCCATGTTTTTGTGAAATGGATATATGATTTTTCATTGAGCCAATTCTAGCAATAAAGTAGCAAGATAGATAGATATTTGCTTTTCAGATTCCTCGACCGAGTTTCTTTGAGTATATAAATTGCAGTTTATTTCAATACGTTTAAGGAGAAAATGTTAAAATCACACTATTTTTACACATACAGGTAAATCAATAATATGGTTCTAATTGATTCGCATTCTGAAAAAAAGTAAAAATTCCTATTGTGTCTACACTCAGCCCCCACGTCTTTCCACTTTTTTCCTTAGTCAGTCTCCCATGTACATTTAGATGCGTCCAATTTCATTCACCCAAGATTATTCTTGCAGACGCTCTCACGATTGTTTCTCACGATCATCTTCCAATACAGCTATCCACTTCCGACCTCTTATTATTTATACTTGAACTATGTTGCATCTTGCGTTCAAAACGTAATTGTCACGTTTCATAGCGATTATGCAAGTATTCGTCCTCACATTCTCTCGACTTTCTTCGTCCGTGTTACTTTTCTTTTGTACCTTTTAAATATCTTTTAAATATCTCCAACCTCCTGCTTTCTCTGAGAATTTTATTTTTGTTTAATCGTTATTTCCTGGCCATTCAGTTGTCTAAGCGCTAAAGAAAAGCGCCTCAAAAGAGAACAGCTTATCTCCACTTGACCTCCTTCATTTTCTTAGTTTTTATAGATTCTGTATCCTCATGGCAGTAACACACAGACAGAGAACCACCTCATCGCTACCTAACCACTCCATTAGCCTCAATTTTCCG
The DNA here is from genome assembly GCA_011170035.1 of Teleogryllus occipitalis. Classification (NCBI taxonomy): domain Eukaryota; kingdom Metazoa; phylum Arthropoda; class Insecta; order Orthoptera; family Gryllidae; genus Teleogryllus; species Teleogryllus occipitalis. The sequence goes on along the minus strand of BLKR01000490.1, from coordinate 93,688 downwards.
TCCATGTGCACCTTCTTCATCTGCTTATAAATAATAATAATGTTTACTTACCTTTTAAGTGAAAAAATGAAACCAAAATCGACGTCAGTTGTCATAGCTGCCCAAGATCACTCATCTAGTTCTCGACATTATACATGTTTTCAAAATGGTTAAATCATGTCAGTTATCAAACATTCCCTGGATTAGACATGCTGTATTTGTCAATGAAAGGTAGAAAATATTGATTATATCTCCACAGCATGTCCAAATATAAGAAAAGACCAAATACATTAAAACGATGGTGTCTTGTAGTATTGTAGTTACCACTTCTGGCATATCTAAAATGCTCCTAAAATATCCCTCAAAGCTCCAAACCAACACTGCTCTTAGTACAAATACACACAAAAACCTGCGACTAATGTTTCTTCTTTCTATTTTCTTTTCTTTGTAATATTTGTTTTTCATTTTCAAACAGTACATAAATTAGTATACGAAAATATAAACTTTCTAGAGGTTCTTAGATTCACTACTTTGAGAAATCTTACCCGCTGTCTACTGCATCATGTCAGTGCCGCTTTGTAGTTGTTCATGTTAATTTACCAAGTATAGCTGGGGGGGATACTTGGTGTTCGTGCTGGAGGGTATACTGTGGTGATGGTGTTCTAATACAAGCTAATTAAAAAGCCATTTGAACTTTACAATCATGTATTTGTTTTGTGGCACTAAAAAGTAGCATGTTATTGAGTTTAGATTTCATATTTTCATATTTGTGTTTGGTAAAACTATACAAATCCGTCGGCAGAAATTGACATTATTTAGTATTTTGAGTATTTATTTGTATTTTCATATCATGTATTATAATGTTTGTGTTTTTAATCAGTGATTATTTTCATTTTTAACGTAACTCATAACATAGCTGCGTAGCTTTTTCTGAACTGCAAATCACTTTAAATATGTAATTGGTTTTACATAAAGTATCTGTGAAGAATCTTTAAAGGTTCACAACGTTATAAAAGCGGTTTCCCGATGACAGTTTAAGACGTTATAATTCTGCAAGATAGCAGTGACTAAGATTATGATGAACTGAGAACAGTAATTTTTAGGATATCAATGAAATTGTGATGAAACATTATGTAATAATCTTAAAGTTAATAATTTTCTGTTTGTTCAATTTTTAACTACAGAAGCAACGTCAATTACACAGGATATTATATATGATATTGAGGACTTCAATATCAAGTGACGTATCTGAAAGGGTCTGCCTTAACGCGTTTCTATATGCTGATGAAAAATATATGCTGTTTGGGAATTTGAAACTTGTTTTGAAATTTATCTCAACAACAGAATCAACAACGTCTTCTTAGGGTTAGTTTCAGACACGTTATGAAATATGATAATGTTGCGCGTTTCCAACTAAAAAATTATTTTTAGAACATTTAATTAAATTGAATATCAATTATTACTATGAGAAGGCAAGAAATTTATTTTCATAAACCATTACCAAACATTAGCAAACCATACATTATCACGTACAGTATACAATTTTTTAAATTTAAATTATATGCGTGTTCTCCCTGATACTTAGGTTTTGTTCATAGGTATAAGGCCACCATGTATGTCTGAACAGTTTTCCAAATTTTCTTTTGTGTTTCCAAAATGGAAAATGTGTTTTATCGAACATATAAAGCAAATAGTTTGATTCTAAATATCCTTTGATAAATGACTATTATACTTTAAAAACATGAAAAAATAAAACAAAAGTGATTTTGTAAAAAACTAAATTAAAATATTCAAAGGTACAACAGACTTCCCTAACTATTCATAACAACCCCCCCCCCATAAATCCAAAAAACGGATTATTAACTACTAAAATTGTCTACTAATAATAATTCGCAAAACATTTCACATCGGGGAAGCAAATAAATGTAGCATTTCCCACATGCCAGACAACTCAGAAACTCAATATCCGCCAACATCACAAGAGTTCTCCAGGCGTTTACGGCAACATGCACATCTGACATGAAACAAGGAGCAAAATGTTGAACGTTGGCCTCAATGTTATATCCTCCAACACCAACTCATTTTATTCTCACATTCCGCGTTCACATCACCTGTTACCACTCCATCGCTGGAGCGTGTACATCGCCCACACACTTCTACGTCTGCGGCTGATGCGTCCTCCCTTGCCCTTGCCCCCGCCCCCCGCTCGCGCCCTCGCCCTCGCCCTCGCCCTCACCCTCGCCCTCGCCCTCGCCCTCGCCCTCGCCCTCGCCCTCGCCCTCGCCCTCGCCCTCGCCCTCGCCCTCGCCCTCGCCCTCGCCCTCGCCCTCGCCCTCGCCCTCGCCCTCGCCCTCGCCCTCGCCCTCGCCCTCGCCCACGCCCTCGCCCTCGCCCTCGCCCTCGCCCTCGCCCTCGCCCTCGCCCTCGCCCTCTCGCCCTCGCCCTCGCCCTCGCCTCGCCTCGCCCTCGCCCGCCTCGCCCTCGCCCTCGCCCTCGCCCTCGCCCTCGCCCTCGCCCTCGCCCTCGCCCCCGCCCTCGCCCTCGCCCTCGCCCTCGCCCTCGCCCTCGCCCTCGCCCTCGCCCTCGCCCTCGCCCTCGCCCTCGCCCTCGCCCTCGCCCTCGCCCTCGCCCTCGCCCTCGCCCTCGCCCTCGCCCTCGCCCTCGCCCTCGCCCTCGCCCGAGGCCGCCCCGCAGCTAATAACCTCACGCGCCGTAACGGCGATTCATTTCATGTAAATAGCGCCCTCGCTCCGCTCCGCACCCGCGGCGCCTCGCGCGTGTATCGGCGCTCGCGAGTTTTCATTAGGCGCTCGCAAGGTGCGCTCGCGCCTTTAATTAAGAAGCTAAGAACCGGCCCCAGGCGGCATGCGCCCCAGAGGCCACACCGACCCGCCCCGCCCATGGCATCCCCCTCTGCGTTAGCCCTCCTCGTTGCGACCCTGCCATCCCCGCTCCTCGCTTACCGCCCTGCTTCGCTCTTGCTGATCTCGCTCCGCCCTTACCGTCTCCGCTCCGCCCTGACAATCCCCACTCTACCCTGGCCGTCCCCGCTCCCCCTTGCCATCACCGCGCTGCGTTTGCCGTCCCCCTCTGCGGTTGCTATCTTCGTTCCGTCCTTGTAGTCTCCAGTCCGCGCTTGCCGCCCCTGCTCTGCCCTAGCCGATCCCCTTCCGCCCTGGCTGTCCCCGCTCCGCCCTTGCAGTCCACGCTCTTTGCTTGCAATCCCCCCTGCGTTTTTCATCCTCGTTCCGCCCTTGCCGTCTCCGCTCCGCACTTGTCGCCCCCGTTCCTCTCATGTAATCCCCGCTTCGTTTTTCCCGTCTTCACTCTTCCTTTGTCATTCCGCTCCTACCTGGCTAAAGCCGCTCTACCCTTACTGTCCCCTTTCGCCCTTGCCGTCCCAAATTTGCTCTTGCACGCTTCTTGCCATCTCCACTGCATATCCCCATCCCTACTCCTCCCTTGCCATCCTTACTCCGCCCTTGCCAACCACGCTTCGCCCTTGCCGCCCCCATCCGTCTACGACATCCCCATTCCGCTCTTGCCAGCTCCACTTCGCCCTCGACATCACTGCTTCTCACTCGCCGCCCCCCCTCTTGCCGACATCGATTCGCTCTCGAGACTTCTCCATCCTCATCTTCCCCGTCTCCGTTCTCACCTCATACTCACCTCCCCGCTTTGTTCCTCCACAACTCGCGCTTCCTGCGCCTCTTTTTCCTCGTCATCCTTGCTCCTGCATCGTCGACGTACACGCTCGCCAGCCTCGCCACCCTCGCCAGCCTTTCCATGTCCCCGTATTCACATCTTTTACGTTTCCCACTCCAGGCTGCTCTAGTCGATCTTACTACATTACTGCCGCACCCGCTCTCCCCAGGTGGTTCTAGCTCTATCCTCACTATCTCCATTCCACCCTCTCCGTCTCTGTCCTCCCCTCGTTGTAGCAGACATTTCTGTCCCCGCTTTGACTTTATTCTGTCCACATCGTCCTTGCAGTATCCACTCTCTTTTCGCCGTCCATTGCTACGCTGATTCTGTCGAGTACTCTGTACATGAATCCTTGTTAATATTTTCAGTCTCTCAAAAATGACTCCAAATTTTTGAAATATGCTTTTCCAGATAGAGCACCAACCCTCAAAATATTGCAGGTCTAATTTTTATTTAAATTCTAAATTTTTGAAAATTACAAACATTCAAATTTTGTTCGTCTTCCCACTACTATTGTACTGAAGATAGATCTTTTTCTGAATAAAATATGTTCTTCAAATCCAGATCTTTAAACAAGATCCTGTAAAAGTTCTCTTCGGGAGGATGGTGATCATCCCCCGCAGGATGGCGAGTCCCGGCGCCGACGTATCTTCGGCTAGTGGGGTTTTCCCCAACCATGTATGTCCCACCAGCGGGGCACCGCCCCTGCCGGGACAAGCTCTAAGCTTCCGACCGGTCTCCCGGCACGTGCGGTAGTGTAGTGCATGTTAGTGTGTGTGTGTAAGGGGAGAGGATAGGAGACGGAAGAGGAAGGAAAGATCACGCGCACTCCGTAGCTCGTTTGGTAGGGTACTGCTCCATCATTCGCCTGGTGTTGATCGGAGAAACCACGGAAAACTACTGATCAGAGTAGCCGAAAATCTTGTCACTGTCGGGACTCGAACATAGGACCTCCAGGCCAGAGACACTGAAGTGACATAAGTTGATGCACTGAGCCACCTCTCGCATTCTTCATCTCTTTCCGTGCAACCCTCCTTCACTCCCGACACCCCCATCGCCACCCTACACATATGCCGGTTATTCCTGCCGTGCTATTCCTTTTCACATTCTTTCTTCCTTCCTCCGTCCTCCACCGACCTTCCACCTGCGAGCACCACGCCGGTCGCGGCTCGCACGCTCCACTGCTGCTTGGTTATGCGCTGCTCGGCTTTGCGTTAAACGCGTTTTAATAGCGTGAAGATGTTTGCGTTGGTGGTGGAGGCGCTTCGCCGACCAGGTGATGACGAGGGCGAGCGGGAGCGAGGAGCGTAGCCTAGCGGAAAGGACAGGAGTCGGCGCCACGCTCTCGTGCCATAGTTCACTGTTCCATGCCATCACAGAATACTGATCTACCCAGAAATATAATAACAACCGGCTACTACAGCTGGAGAACTGAATGATCGAAGCTAAAATGTACGCCCGAATTGTTCAAAGATTAAAAGTGGTTTACAATGTTGCTTATTGCTGATTTTGTATCTGTTAATTCGTGTCACTCACTTTCAGTTATTTCGTTTGCCACTCAGTTTCAGAGTTTAGTGGTTCGAAAGTCTACGAAATTGGCAGATCAAGATGAATTAAGAATTTTTTCGTTTAGTTAACTAAATATGCTTATTCATTCCATGAAATATCATTGATTATCTCTATGTTAATAGCACGCGTGAAATTAAAATTCCACCGTGCAATTAAACCTAGCAATCGGAATTCAGAAAAGGAGCGAAATCGTGTAATTAAGAATCTACAACAACTACATATAAACAATGAATTAATAATAATAAATTGAGGCCAAACGCTAGGCTAGCTGATTTATGGAACAACAAAAAACATCCAACGTGAATATATTAAATGTTTTACATGTAAAACATTTGGTCTTAGGATTACGAATGAAAAAAGTGTAAACGTCAGTTGTGTTTAGCAGTTCTAAAAAGTATGCTGTACCAAAACTGAATCAGAAGAGACAACTTTTTCCCCAATATTTATACATATTATCTCTCTCATACCTGTCCTTAATTTTCGTGGGGAGTAATATTTTCATTACTTTTTCAGCTTCTAACATTTTATACGCAAATGTTCAGTACCTTTCATTTCCAAATATTTCGTGGAAACAAAAACAATGCAAGGTCCACTAAAATAGAAGCAATGCCACGGTGTGAAATGCATGCTGCGGGTGGAAAAGATGTGGTGGAATTTTTAAAAATTTGAATTATTCGTAAATGGAAACGAAAAATATCGAACGTAACATGTGTATAAAGGAGTCTAATTGCACTCATGGTACATAAAAAAACTCACTCCTATCGTCGCTCTTTTCTTGAACATACCATTCATGCAATTATCCCCCTCTTTATACACTCGTTTCGTTAATAACTATAATGAAGAGTTTTTGGTACTTTGGAAATGTGGTTTTTATTCCGTGTATTATGATAGTTTAAATAAATAATTCTTTTTTAAATACTTATTTATATTATGTGAGATCTATTATCTGTTGCTTGCAATTTACATTTTCATTAAGTCCCAATTAAATGGAAGGTTATTTTATGTAGATTTTCAAACATAATTTACAAAAAAATGGTTGATTATTAATGTTCAAAAGAGTGTCGTTGAATTGTCCTGAGATTAGGTTATGATTCTAGAATTAATATATATTTAATTTTATTTCATCTTCGTCTTCAACATCAAGGATTAGGCTTTTAAGCGTGTTCCGTCCTCTTCAACGTTGACATCATCAATCCACCGAGAGGTCTTCCAACTCTTCTTCTGCCAGTGGGTACATAATGTATTATTTGTTTAGGGAGTCTGACTTTGTTCATTCTTATAATATGGGCATACCAATTTTGTTTTTGTTTTTCGACTCTTTCTAAGAGGTTAAAAATATTGAGTTCATGTCTTATATCCACATTTTTCTTATGATCTAATAAAGAATAGTTAGAAATACTTCGCAGGAACTTCATTTCGCTAGTTTGGATTTTCCTTTTTACCGTCCAATTTTCGCATCATAGGTTAATGTTGGGACGGCTAGTGTTTTATAAAACATTAATTGAATGTCTCTTCGGGATTTATTTTTAATGTTTTTCTTATTGTTCCACACATTCTCTGGAATCTACTCAGTTTCACATCAAGATCGCTTTCTATTAGATACGACACACTGCAGCCTAAGTAATAAAAGGTATAAACTTGTTTTAAACTTTTATTATTTAGAACTATATTGCACCTGGCATGTTCTGGACCCACAAAAAACATGGTTTTAAATTTGGTAACGTATCTTAAGATGATATAGCTCCATTACTTTTTGTAATTTGTAAGTCACTATTTGTAAGTCATTTTCAGATCATCTGCAAATAGCATAGTCTTGAAGGGCATATTACCTATATTTATTCCAGGTGGTGATGATGATTGCCATTCTTCTACAGTCGAATCGATGTACATATTAAACAATGCCGGTGATAATGGACAAACTTGTTTGACGCCTTGATTGACGAGAGATGTATTGCTGTACTTGTCATTTATTTGTATTACTATCTTTGTGTTTTTATAAAGATTTTGTATGGTTTTAATGAAATGGCTAGAGTAGCCTTTAGCGTACATTATATCCAACAGTTTTTCTCTGTAAATGGAATCAAATGCTTTTTCGTAATCCACGATGAGGATAAATGTTGGGAGATTGAATTCTCTTCTTTTTTGGATAATTTTCTGTAAGATTTAAACACAGTCTGAGCAAGATCTTCCTTTTCTGAAGCCTAATTGTTCTTCTCTTAGTTTAACTTTACTTATTACAATAAGCAGGCGTGTAATTATTTTAGCATATAGTTTATAGGCTGTGTTTAGCAAGCTAATTCCTCTATAATTATTGAGATTCGAACGGTCTCCCTTTTGGAATAATTGTTGATTGTTTTCACTCTCTTGGGATGCTGTAAGTTGTCCAGAACAAGTTTAATATATCCAAAAGACGTTGTTTAATTGCCTTGGGAGCATATTTTAGTAGTTCCATGTTTACTCCACCCTTTCCTGGGGCTTTATTATTAAGGAACGAATTTAGGATACTTTCCACATTTTCTATAAGGTCAATATCATTTATTGGTTCAAAAGTTTGGTAGTCATTCCTTAAAATATCTCCACTTGTATGGTTTGTCCATAGACTAGTAAAATATTCTAACCAATCTTCTGTGCTGATATTATTCAGATGTACAGTGTCTCTTTCTTCTGTGTTTAAATATTTCAGAGCCTTGTAGGTCATTGTCTGAGCACTGTGAACATCGTATTCAAGATTTCTTATGTAGTTATCCCAGCTTTCTCTATTTAATTTTCCCACTTCTTCTTTTTCATTATTGCACATTTTATTTCTGTGTGTTTGAAATAATCGTTCTAGAAGAATGGTCTGAATTGTGAGATCATAAATGTTTAATGTACCCTTTCTTTCCATGTTACGAGTGGTTCTTTCTTTCCATGATCCTAATTTCTCCATGACTTGAAAATGTTATTCCAGAATCCCAATTCCAATTTTGTTATGAAGATGACGTTGAGAGCGTTGCCGGCGTGAAAAGTTCGCTTGATGCTACCTCTGACGCTTACGCCTTGACAGCGCTGCAAAACAGAGGCGTGGCGTGATCTTATTACTCCCCCGCACGCGCCCTGTCCTCGCACCACTAGAGGCAGGCGGCTGGCGCCAGCTGGCGGCGGCAAAACGCGGGCCGCGCGGATTGCGCTGTCGACGCCGAGACGCCACGCAACGCTCTGCCTCCCCCACTCACGCTCAGATCTCGCACGCACGTCCGCCTGCTCTGCGTCCCTTCTCCAGGCCACATGTCCATCTACAGACACGCTCTCCTCAGGCTAATGCCCGCGAACCTGCACCCCAAATCTACACCCTCCCTACAGCACCCCCAAATCTACATCCGCCCTAACCCAACCCTTCCTCAACCTAAGCTCTCGCAAAACTATACCCTCTCCAATCTACAACCTGTACTATTACTGAACTATACACTTTCTAACCTACGCTCTCCACAACCTACACTTTTGCCAACCTACACTCTTCGCAACCAAAACTTTCCCTAACATACCCCCTCCTCAACGTACGCTCTTGCGAGACTATACCCTCTCCAATTTAAAACCTACACCATCACTGAACTGTGCCCTTCCCAACCTACACTCTTTGCAACCTACACTTTCTCCAACATATACTCTTCCCCACCAAAACCTTTCCTAACCTTCCCCCTACCCAACCTACGCTCTCCCTAAACTATACCATCTCCAACCTACATTCTCACTAACATACGCTATCACCAAAGTACACTCTATTTAATCTCTACCTTCCCAAACCTACATTCTCCCAACCTACATCCTTCTCAACCTATATCCTCCCCTAACTACGCCCTCCCGGATGTACGTCCTCTCCAACGTACATCTTTCCAAACCTACTCCCTTCAGAACCTTCGCTCTTCCCCATCTAAGTCCTGATACCCCAAACGCCTAACCACACCAATCACTTCCCCTACCTTCGTTCTTCCTGACTAATGCCCTCTCCCTCCTACGCCCTGCTTCCCTGAACCCTCTTGTAATTTTTCACTTCTTTGTATGTTTTAACAGTAATTAACCTCATAAAAGTAAGTTCACGTACATCACCAGATTGAATCTTAGAGTGTCCAAGCTAAACCAAGTTCCTCTGGCTATCGGGAGAGACCAATTCTATAAGAAATCTAGTGGAAATACGCAGCATACTTTTCTTCCTATTAGTGTCACTGGTTACTGCTCAACATCTACTCATATTTTTTTTTAAATTTGCATGACATCATTTAATGATCAAAAATTGAGAAATAAATTCTACCCGCAACAGTTCTACAGAAATGTCTTAAAATTCTAACGCTTTTGATTTGATCAATCTAATCAACTGACACGCATCAATGCACAATCTCAACATCTGTAATTTGCTCAGTCTGTTCTCAGCACCCTGATCATAAGGCCAAACACCGAAAAATATTGTTACGTCCGCCAAAAATTCAGTAGAGTTTTTCTTTCTTGTTCAATAATTTGATAATAAGATTTATTTCATAATAACAAGAATAATTTATTATATCTTCTGCATTGAACAATCAATTGCAATTATATTTTTTCTCGATATACTCGTATTTTAGAGAAAGAATTCACATTTTCTCTTCTTCGTTATGGTTGTCAATCCAATTCTCTAACGTCTTTTTTAAAATTATAAAATCATTCTCATCGAGGTCTCTCTCTAACAAGAACAACACAATCTACAATACAAACATTTCATGAAAGTGGCTGTAACAGGTGTCCGTGTCCACCTGAAATCTCACCCAATGTCGTTCCACCTAGAGGCATACTCAAACTATTCCTCGCTCTCAATTATCACTCTACGTCGCTTACATTCACTCTTCCGAACAGTTTACTCATTCATGTACTAACTTATCACCCCAATACCTAATCTACTATCCCAATTATCAATATCCATCCCAACAATCAACGTATCATCCCACCAACTAACCAAACGACCAATCTGCCGTCCAATCAATATACCTGCTTCCGCCAACCAACCTACCAACCAACGCACCTATAAACTAACCGGCATTCGCACCTATCAATGAAACGTTTCACGCATTTACCAACCAATCCATCCATGCCCCTACCAATCTATCAATTAACTCACATTCTCGCCCATTCATTCGCATTCTGCTCTTCCTGACCATTCGACCCATCCACCCACCAACCCAGTCCACAACCTAATCTATCCGCCCGCTCGCTGTCGCTCATTTTCCTCCGCTCGCGCCGAGGCAGCCTCCATTTCGGCGCGAACGTCTGTCGAGTCGGTCTGCTGCTTCGGAGCACTTCCCTTGGAAAAGTGAGTTTCATTTTTTGGAGCGGAGATGAGCCGAGCTCCGGGTATCGTTTTAATTACTTTGCAGAGAGTGCTGGACGGACGTTCTAGTGGTTTTCTCCGCTGCTTTTTTTTTTCTTCTTTCAGTCGTCTCTTTGACTAGCTTCCTCCGCTTCATATAGCGAGATGCCCAGCGCTCTGAAATCGCATTTGTTGTTATGAGATGATGGTTTTGTGCGTGAGTAACTCCCGGGATTACGGTTACTTGACCGACGAAAGTTTTGAATTGTACTACCTTACTGGCGATTCTGTAACATCAGCGAAAGAAGATATATTTTTCCCTAAGTAAATATTCCAAGTGAATATGATCACAGAATTACTCCAAAACTTAAAAATGTACAAATGAACAAATATGTACAAAAATGTACATTTCGGGTTTTAAAATGGACACTTTGTGTTACATTGCATTTTTCATCCAAACATCGAAATATGACCCACGTCAATAGTCCTTAGTCTGAACACTCTGAAAGAAAATGTAACACAATTATTACTCAACTCGTTGATTTTCTGTGTTAATATTTTATTTTGTAACAAAATTACTATATATATTTTAAAAAGACTTTTTTAACATGATTTAAAAATTAATTCAAAACTTTCATTCACCATTAGTCCAATTCATGTGATAATAAATGCTGCAATTCTCGAGATTTCCCGTTTGAATTTTCGAATCATGTACTGTTTTCTCCGCAACATTTTGAAACTAGTATTCTCATTATATGAATTTTCAGCATTTTTGAAACTTCATATAAAACTAGGACCATATACTTTTCTGGTAAAGAAATTTCCTCATTGATTGTTCAATGAAATTTAATTTGAAACTTCAAGAATTTGTTACACATTGATCTCAATATTGAGTTCATTTCAGCATAAAATCATCGAAAACATTATTTTCAAAGTAAAAATCATAAATCTAACATTATTTAGTATTTTCGCTCGTTTTACGAAATAATCGAATTGTTTTTCTTTTAAACATGTGTCGTTGAACTTTCTTCTGAAATAACAAAATAACTTTCATTATGTAATTTTGTAACTTAGAGCCCAACATGGAGTGTTTTGTACGCCTCTGCAACACAGAAACACGTGACCATTTGGCATGGAGGGAAACAAAGCTGGTCATGGCCATCGCGGGCAACCCAGGATCAATCAACAGCTCGTCGCCACTCACAAAGCGGATCGCAGCTGGCTGATCCTCCACCAAGGACCCCGCGGGTGTGTGCGTTTTTAATTTCCTGCCTCGAATCGCTTTGACAAATAATTTGCAACCGAAGTGGACTAGAACAGTAGAACTTGACAAAATATCTTCATGGGGATATTATTTGCCACGATATAATAAACGTGTACTTCACAATGCACCCATTGCTTTTCCTCTACATCTTTCTCTACGCGAATTGTGTTTGTTTGTTGTTGTTGATTTTTTTTTCAAATATATCATGTTTGTCAAAATATATGATATAAAACGTGAACGAAGACACTATATAATAGTAGTTTTTCTGGCCTTCATGATTTTGAAGATGTGTGGTGAATAATATACCTCTCGATGAGACCCAATTTATTACCATTTGTGTAAATGTGCTTATAATATTTTGCGATTAAGATTTAAGTAATAATTACATCCATATTTTTGTATCCGTGTCCATACACCGATACCCATCTTGGGTGGAAAAGGTTGCGTTTGTTTCGCACTAATATGAGTTAGTGTTTTGTGTAACATGTATTGATGCAGAATACATATTCAGAATTAATTTTAACTACAAAGTCTAATATAAACTCCTGATAGAAATAAAACTATGGCAATGTATTCAATACCAAAGTTTTATTTGATATTAAATATGTTATATGTGAGTAAAAGAAATGATGAAGTGATATTTAATTGATTATATGTAATTTAATTGTTATTGTTTATGAGAGTTATCATATTGTTATAGATACAGTTGTCACATTACTGTTGTACAAAATATTTATAGACATGGAAATGTTTTAAAAAAGTATTGGCTACGTTTAACGAAATGTATTGTATTTTTGCTAATGCAGAACGCCTACTGATTACTTCAAACACTTTAATTCTGAAACTTAGTATACATATCAAATCTAGAAAACTTTATTTTTTACTTGTGTTCATTTCTCCAGCCTTTTTTCTCTCTAACCTCACGAACGCTGTGCTAATTTTTATATTTTAATTTCGTTATTACTTTTTATCGATATATTCATTGTAACCCTATCTCTATCGTTCGTCAATATTCATACAGGTTTTCCAAATAATTCATGAAAGTGTCACAATTAATATGCACCTATCACAAAACGTAAATGAACATTTCGCAATTACTGGCGAGTTCCATGTGTTTTATTCGATGTCTAATAATAAACGGTATGCAATTAGTGATTGTAATATTGAGAGTTCACATAAACCGGAACCCATTCAACAGAAAAACATTCCACAGATTATTCATTGAAATTTAGTTTCGAGATAGCAGGACGTACTTTAATTCTGATATTTGAAAATGTTTTTTTTATAAATTAGAAGAACCTTTCTTCCACATTTTTGTATTAATCGTGTTTATTTTATGTTGACAAATAATACTTGGTAGAGGGAATTTCATTATCTTGAAATTCGAGACATGCCTAAAGCAAATAAGTAGGACGTTTCGGAACAATTTATTTTTAATTTTCTTTTTTTATCTCCGTGCTTTATTCACATTCAGAGAGCGAAATATTGTGGAACAAGAAAATCAAGTTGAGATGCATTAAACGTTTATCGTCCTGTTTCTTATTCATAATAATCGTCTTTTCAGCGTATTACTAAGAAAACAAAAGTGAAATCTTTTTCTTCCTAGATGTACCATCATGAAATAATAATCCAAAGTGTATACGTGTATCACAATCCGAAATTTATGAAGCTGAACGCTGGTATAGTTTCTAGTATTTGAGGCTAACATAGAAGTCGAAAACAGTTGGTAGCGTTGTACGCCGAAGTGGTGTCAAATTCAAATATGACCAAAACTTCAACTCGTGTTGGTGCTAGGCAGTGAATCAAATGAATTATTTTGTATTCTACGACTGTTATCTTTGATTGAAATTAATGAATATTTTAGTAGAACTTAACGTACAGAACGCGATACTCCAAAGCAGTATTGAATAAAAAACCTCAATAAAGTTGTTTTTTCTTTACAATTGCCCTTGCCACGACAACACCAAAGATCACGAAACAGTGCAATTGAGTGTTGATCGCTCACGGAGTATTACGCACTACGATGAACGCTGCAAATAGGTCGCTTCGTTGGTATTACTAGGGGCCCGGATAATTATGTAATATATTTTCCTAACGTAACTCTGTCAAGTCGAATCAATTATATATTCACGTTCTATATCATTAGTGCCAAAACACGTCGACTTTTTAGTACATATTTTTACATATTTTACCCAAAACTACATATATTTACATACATTATCCAAAATAATATATTTTTACAAATTACTTCAATTTTTATTTAATTATTCATTTTTCCTATGTTTATGATAAGGAATCTTCCAGACAAACAATTCAGCATTGTCAAACATTTTTCTGTAGCCTCCTCTCTACAACACCACTATTGCATCGTATTGAAATAAGGATGCCGGGAGGAATAAAGGATGCCCATACCGACGGTATTGCAAATAAAAGGGTAAGGCGACGACGCAATCCATAGCTTCTGGTATTAGTTTTCAGCACGAGTAACACAGAGAACAGAAAGGAAATTTGTTTTGTGAAAATGATACGTTTAGCAGGTGATATCGGGCAGCCACCTGGCATCTTTCAGGGGTATCCCTTGTCCTTGACACCCTTCACCAGAAACTACACGCACCAGCTCAAGAGTTCTTGTTGTTACGGAGATTGCTGTAAATAATAGGATTATGAGGAGAATAGTGTTTAATAATAGTCTTTAAGCTAATGAAACAGAACAATTTACATTATGATAAAAGTATTGAAATAGAATTGATATAACGATAATTAATGTTACATATTTCTTACTATCTGTATATTATAATACATATTTCTGTATGTATTTTGCCCCTTTTTAGTACATAATTATACGGGGCATAGCAATTAGAGATGAATAGCTGGAATACTGTTACACAGGAGAAGCAAGTTTCGTCTTTGCAGCCGTGGGCCAGTTCAAAATCTCTCTAATATAGGATTGTATTATAGTTCTAACAGTGTAGTCAGTTAATGAGAATTTGATGATTTTCAAGTGCATACACTTGTTTCCCACTTCCTTACCTGTGTGTTCCTTTGTTGTTTGTCACGTACCTCCTTATTTGGGAGAATGTTGTAAACTCCTTGCGCGATGCACCACTTCTCTAGGAGCGCGTAGCAGTAGCGTGTTTCCTAGAACAGTGCGGTTTTAAGGATGCGTGTACATGCTTGTGGGAAGTTGCCCGCCAGAAGTTTCACTTCCAGGAACGGGGAAAATGTGACGTTGACACATCTTTTCTTATAGGAGACAGTGCTCACTACACCACAAGAACATTCTCTAGGAAGAGTCAAGAGAAAGGCACACTTGTAAGTTGCGTGTTCCAGAATACAGCCAGATCCGACCACTCCCACTTCTCTAACTAGCTGTCGCTTTCAAATACCATTCCGGTATCTGAAAAATACCAATGAGTGAGGCAAATCACGAACCCCAGAATAAATTGCAATATAATTGAAGGAAAATGGCACGTACTTAACCGTAGGTTACAAAGGTGTCGTCTGTCAGACTACGCAACTAATGCTAAAAGCTTCCCCACCCCCTATCCCTCACTCCCCGTTTCTGAATCTCTGTGTACCTTCCTTTGTGCGTCTAAAATATACCTATCGTTGTGCGCATGCCTGTTTCCGGTATACGCCATTTTAACATACGTCGTCCAATGGACAACGGCTTTGTAGTTCCGTCAGTGATAGTTTTGGAGCTTTATTGGCTAATATTGAAAATAATGAATACAAAATCCTCGTATTGTGGTATTTAAGTTTTGTTCTGAATATTTAGCAATCATAATGGGACGATGGCGATCATGTCAAAGGTCGGGAGACGAGGTACTACTGCGGACGCTTCTTGAAAGCCATGCGTGGACAGCACCAAGAAAGTATCTGCTGTGTGAGTCAAGTTATTTAGGTTTATCTATAAAAACCCTTAAAATGTATTTTGTAACTCTATATCATACATGTTCCATTCGTTAAATTTAGTGTTTATTTGTCCAAATGAGTTTTTCTTTATTTTTGCCCAAAGTAGTCTGCCAGACTACGCCTTTGCATTAATGTTAGGTAGGACCTTTGTAATCTAGAGATAATAAATAATTTTATTATTTAATTTATTTAATTATGTAAAGAGATTTTTAATGATATAAAGAGAATAAATAATTTTATTATTTTTTTAATGTTTGTATTATGTAACTGGCACTTTAGTGGTTGGTTTGAGGGAAGGATAGGTTTGAGGGAAGGATAGGTTTGAGGAATGGATAGGTTTGAGGGAAGACTGCTAATCCTCATTACATAAACCGAAAATGAAGGTCTTAAAATGACCTTCAAATCACTCATTACGATCGAAATTCTGCAAAGACGAGTACACAGAAGAACATAATGTGGGCAGAATGTACAAAAAGTTATTTTCTTCTGTCTGACAAGTTATACATATGCGGGTTAGTTTAAAACAGTCTTGCCCCGTCCGCGTCAATTATTTGCCTCAGTTTAAATTGTGAGAGCTTATTTGTTGGACGAGATAGTGAATGATCTCTTGTGGTGCGTTAACTGTCTGAGAATCTCTTTCGGTGGAGAAAATTCTAGGCCGCAGATGTTGGATATGTTGAGAGAGAGAGCGAGCTCAGGACGAGATAGAGCACTGATTGCGTGAGCAGGTTAGAAATCGGAATCATCTGTCCGTTCTTTAGAAGATATCCTTCCAGCATTAATTGAATTTTCACCAAGTAGGCTAAACGATGTAATGTGCCACTTGTAATCATTCAATATGCTCTTTTTAGCACTTCCACCATATACTAGAATAAACTTAGAGTGACTTAATGTCGTCTTTCTTGTAGTACATAGGTTGGATAAAAAGTAATGAGAATACTGCTGTTGTTTAAAGCGCACGCTGCTATCTGTCGTGACAAAAGCAAGGACTATTAGACGAGTGTGTGCAGCGAGCGGGAACAGATCTCTCTCAGTCTACTGCAGTGTGTAAATCGTTGGACTTCATAGCAATAGTGCATGGGCTTTAACGTCGTGTTTACAAAAGTAGAGCTTTCTGGCTCAAAATTGAAGTTGCACGAGGTCAGAGTAAGTAAGAATATTTTCAGGGACTGCGTGAAGCATGTACCGATGCAGAGTTGCCATACTCCACAGTCACAAAATTGGTTAAAGCGTTAATATTAGGCAGAGAAACCCCCGTACTGGTCGACCCCATATGGTCTTGAACCGCTGACAATCGGAGATTCGGGAACATCCACATTACTCACCCGATATGAGTCCCTGTGATTATGATCTCTTCAGCAAAATGAAATAACCATTGCAAAGAACCTGGTACTATACCAAAGAAAATATTCATGCTATAGGGCGGTCAATATGGGACATCAACAGAAACAGACGCGCAGATGGTGTACGACATCATCCTAACATTTAACAAAAGGTCATTAATAAAGGAGGTGATTGTATTGAAGGTGTGTAAATGTAAATAAATCTGTCAGTAAAGTCATTTCAGACAAAAAAATTCTCATTACTTTTTCATCCAACCATTGTACAGGGCAAAGAACGTGGGGAGAGTCGAGCGCACCTTCCTGCACGGTCCAACGCATTGCAGCCACCTCCCTACCGCGTGCTCGCAATTCCTGTTTACGACGCGCGATCTATTATTAAATTTCGCGCGTTCCTGCGCTCGCCGGCGCGTGCATAAACCATCCTCGCAAATAATTGGGGCGTTAATTCTTAATCCCGTTTAATTGGCGACACGCGACGACGACGCTGACGGCGACGGTGGAGCCCGCCGTGGCGATACCACGAACTGGGCGCCCCTTCAGCACCGCTAACGTCGCATTCGCCCCCCCCCTTTCCTCCGCCTTCCTTTGTTTCCGGGAGCCGTGATAAATTCTAAGAACCTTAAATAAATCCAGTGGGAGATTACGGGGCGCGCTTCCTTTAAAACAAAATCTAAAAGGATTTTGTCGCTTTACCCGCACCGGGTTAAATATGAGCCAGCCCTGACTGGGTGTTCCCCTCGCCGGGCCCCTTCCCCCCCTTCCGGCGCCGCGGTAGCTCCTCTTCCGGAATCTCCCTTGCTCATCTGCGCCGACGAGATAAGCAGATCGCTTGAGACGGCAGGCAGTGGAGTGGCGGCGTTTGTGGTGGCGGTGGTGGTGGTGATTGTGGAAGCGACGGTAGTGGTGTGGGGTGAAGTGAAGTGGCGTGGCGTGGTGTAGTGTGGCGTGGTGTGGTGTAGTGTGGCGTGGTGTGGTGGCATGGCGTGATGTGGCATGGCGTGATGTGGCGTGGTGTGGCATGGCGTGTTATGGTATGGCGTGGTGTGGTATGGTGTAGTGTGGTGTGGAGTAGCATAGCTTGACATGGTGTGTTATGGTGTAGTGTGGTGTGGAGTAGCATAGCTTGGCATGGTGTGTTATGGTGCAGTGTGGTGTGGAGTAGCGTGGCTTGGCATGGTGCAGCGGCTCATGGCACGGTGTTTTCTCTTGGTGTGGGTGATTTGGCAGGGCACAGCGCTGTTTGGTATAGTGTGGCATTATGTGGCGTGGTCTAGCGCGGCTTGTTTTTGAATGGAGTGGCGTGGCGGGGCAACGACCAGCGTAGCGTAGCTAGGGCGTTGATTGCATTGCTACATTCCTATGAATCTTAGTCTTCTGTGTAAGTCCTGTGAATATGACCGTGCTGCGTCTGTGACAGGATTGTGCCCGTAACTGTGGTTGTGACTGGAACTGACCATGGTTGCCAGTCTTATGACTGTATTAGATAGATAGATTTATCAAAGTTCGCTTTGAGCTAATGCTCGGTGGCAAACATTATTACAACTATATATACGACAATTACAAAACTATTACGAATATTTACAAATATAATTACAATTAGAATTAGAGATTAATATCCTAGTTATAATTAATTTTGAGTTATCTATATGTTGACTTATAGCTTTTCTAACACTTCACTCCACTTCACTTCACTTCATTTCACTGCGCTGCACTACACTACACTCCCCTCCCCTTCCGTGCCCCCACCACACTTCACTTCACTTCACTGTATAAGAGACATGACCATATTATTAATAATACTAACGATTATAATAATGAAACTAATAATAATAATAATAATAATAATAATAATGATAAAAGTCCCAGTATTATTAATGATGACCTACATAGAATTAAGTATATTTTTAAATTTCACTACATTAGAAGGAAGAGTCTCTAGTGCTTTTGCAGGTAGTTTGTTCCAATCTACTATAGTACGATTCACAAAGGAGAACTTGCCTACATCAGTTCTTTGCTTTCTACATCGTATTTTCCAGGGATGGTCTCCTCTACTTTTATAATCAGGTTTCTGTAATCTTTTACTGAGGTCTGCCCATGCTGAGTCCCCTTTGTATGTCTTGTACATTACGCATAAACGCGCCCGTTCCCGTCTCTTAGATAAGGGTTCCCATTCATCTCGTCCATCAACGCGTCCATGATTTACAAACTTTCCGGCCCGTTTTTGAATTTTATCTAACGCCTCGATTTGCCCTTTTCTGTACGGGTCCCAGCAGGCCGCTCCGTACTCTAAAATAGGACGAACAAGTGAAGTATATGCCAAGGATCGGGCATTCAAACTACTGTTTTTTAGAATGCGCATTACAAAGTGCAGCGCCCTCCATGATTTCTTGACCGTATTGTTAATATGATCCGACCAACCCAAGTCGCTACGCAGGACCAAACCCAAGTACTTACAGTTTTTTACACGCGGTATATCGTTAGTTCCTAACTTACAATTCGAGTGTACATTCGAGCGAGATTTGGTAAAACAAATGAATTTACTCTTTTCCGGATTTAATTCCATCTTATTTCTGCACGCCCAGTTCCATAAACAGTTAAGATCGTTCTGTAAAACATGTCTGTATTGTGAGATCGGTGGTTTAATGTGACTGCTGTGATCGTGTTGTTCCTGTCACTGTAGTTATCACTGCACCGTGACGAGACTGTGACGGAAATGCGATTGGACTGTGACTGAACTGTGACTGTGACTGCGGCTAATTATGATTGAACTCCGGCTGAAGTTGTGATTGAGACTGGACTGTGACACAACTGTCGCTGTGTCAAATGCAATGGCTAAGGCTTTATTTGTGACAATGCCTAGGCATGTCGCTCTGACGGTGGGTTAGAGAGCGGTGGCTACTACGGTGGCAGCGGCGGGAGTTGCAATGCCGGAGGCTCTGGAGGGAAAGGCATTGGCAATGGAGGTTGTGGCGTGGAGCCGATGTCTGATCCCTTACAGCCTGCGGCACCGGTAGCGGTGTTTATCTCGGGAGTAATATTAAGCTGTGGTGGGAGATGGTGGATATGGACACGGGGAGAAGGGAGCAGCAGCCCGCTACCCTTGCAGCTGCCGAGCGAATTTTCAATGCGCAAAGGGAAGCGTTGATAATTTGTTTGTGTTTAATGCTTGGTCGCTTAACGCACCTTGCTTGTTCCTCGCAGGATGCGAAACAGAGGATAGTAGATGGATACTGGAAAATTGCTGTGGAGCTCAGATTCTCAGAGAAATTTGTTTCTGCGCTTCAGAACTTCGTAGAATAGCGAAAACCTGTTCTGAGCTCTCTCCCTTTCAAACCATACGCCAAACGAACTATTTTCAACTTCATTAACCTGATTAAATGGATTTACAAAATTATTTCCCTTATTCTTAATATGAACATAATTATCTGAAACATAAGAGACATTAATTTTTTTTCATTCAGGGTTGGCATTTTAACCGCAGTGTAGGATACACTCGCAACATTGATATCATTGATATCTTACAGATACATAAATTTTATGACAAAAATATTATATTAATAGATTTATAATAAGAAAATCAAAGAACTAAGCAATCCACTAAACTGTGATGCAATGACAAAAACTAATCCTTACCTTTCATTCACTACATTTAACAGTCTTTAATTAACAAATTAAAACAGCTTTATTTAATGGTATAATCTTAAAGATCTAGTATTAAAATAAATTAAAAGGTGTTACTATTGTTTACTATAAACAGTTAATTGATCACCAATACGACGAATAGATTGTGTGTACAGTACCGCATCCAAAGATGTGTAAACAAATAAATTTTAACAAGTAGCTAATAAGTTTAAACTTCCAACTTCTCCCGAGTGTAGACGGTCACTGGTTTCCATTATTAAATATATATTACTTTCCCTGAGTTTTTAAAATATTTTCTTTCTCATACAATAATTTATTCTTAGTTGTGTTATGAATTTCAATAATCCCTGCAATTTCTTCTGGGATTATTATAATTTTTCCGTCAATAGTTTTATTCTTCAAAATGTCTCCACAAACTTTCTACAGCATTCACCTTTACGCTAACTTCAAACATATACTTCCACAGAGACCAACTCATCCAAAACGCGCCAAGGCATTTGTATTCATTCTACTGTTTTTCACTCAAATGATTATTTCATTTGTCGCTATGGTTGGCTTCACCATTTCCTAACTTCATTTGTTTATCTATTAGTCGTCCAGATCCCTTGCAACGTGCGTATTACATCGACCGCCACAAATTATATAATGTACATCTTGTTATTCTTCATTTTTGAGCACTCCACGAAAACTTCAGCATAATAAAAATCACAAATTATTTATTAAAATATTCACAAACATAATTTTTATCTTGTCACAGCACATAATTATTGCTGAGGAAGATTCGTGTTATTAAATAAAGTTGTATTTGTGTTCGTGAGGGAGTAGCTGATGTAATGCGATTATTTTCAGCTCTTTTGATATTAAAATTATACCTTTTAGAAATCAATGTAATTTTGTCATATCTTCCAATAACGTTTATATCTTGTGGTATTTTATTAGAAAATCATACATTAAAAACATGGAATAACGAATCAGAAAATATGTTAATTTTTGTATCTGGTTTCGGAGTTAGTAAATATGTCTAGTTCAATATAAATTCAAGCTCACCAGATTTGCGAACAAAGTAGGGTAATTTCGAAATGTGCAAGTATATTTGATTGTAAGTTAAATGTAATTTAAGTTTACAGTCTTTGTATGCCATCAATCATTTCCAGCAAGTCATTTCATTACGTATGCAACTTAGCAGTCATAAATATTTGTGAAGCAAGCTTTTGTGCCTCTTGTATTTTCATATCATACTTGTTTTTTGTCTCACATTTCTGAAGATAAATCTATTTCATTTATAAAATAAAAATGTTTAATTTTCTTCATATCAATGCCAAGCGCTTAATGAGGTAATGTTAAAATAAAACAATACGGCACGTAATGTTGTGAAAGTGGTAAAACCCAATTTTTTAATGTTTCAGTCTCCTTAATTTGTACGAATACTCGGAATTGAAAACACTTTGTAAACGCTACTCTAAAAACACACCGTGTAATCACTTCTAAAGAATATTACCGGGAACTACGTTTCCTTTTTGCGTTTAATTAACCCAAATCCACAATTAGCAAACATTTTCAATTACACCCGGTCGCTTCCACTCATTCACCCTAAGAGGCTAATTATTTCTTAATAATTGAACTCTGAAGAGAAAGGGCGAACAATGGAACTACCAAAAAGCGAAAATTTTAACCTTTTCTTTACAGTATTCCCCAAATTTTTACTCTAACCGTTCTCGTTTCTCGAGGAAAAATTCTTGTTAATTTATTCATAAGTATAATTACCTCCTTGTGCCGCTAGGTTCGCTATAAAGAAAGCCATAAGCGAAGCAAAGTTTCCGCATAAGGGCTCCGAGAGATGACGGGATGGTGGCGCTGCCGCAGTGCTGGTGGCCGTTTCGGGTACTAAGGAGGACTTAGGGGAGGGGGACTTTGGAGGCGAACACTGGTTCGAAATGAGTCGAACGACAGACGCAGTAAAAATTAAATGGTACGATAAACCTATTCCTCAAAAATATAAGGAAATTTAGAAGTTTGAAGATCATGACATAGACAAGAAATCATGCAAAATGCAACATCAACACACATTACGCTGCACCACGGACGTTTTACAATATTTCTAAACTCGAAACTATTATTTCTACTTATTTGAAATAAAGTCTAAAGATAATAAAAGTTTTACGATATAAAGCGGTTTTTATACTGCTCGGAACTCTCTTATGGGATTAGGATTCGAAAATAATGAAAAATGTATAAATAATAATATTTAATTTATTTGAATAGATATGCCAGACGGTCAAGTGCAGGAGGTGATTAAACAATTTTCTTTATTGTGCATGGTAATGGAGAATACGTACTGAGAGGTTAGGTACAACTTACTTTCTTGCATTTCTTTACGTCTGTTTACCTTCTATCTTTACTTCATTCTTGGTTGTTCTTCTTCTTCTGTCCATATCAATTTATTGTTAACTTCGCTGGTCCAGCCATCTGAATTTGAATATTACACCTTTCTTTAATGTTCTTGAAGTTTTTATTTAATTATTCATTTTATACATTTTAATATTATAGAGTACATATGTTTTACGGATTAGGTGTTTAGATTAGAAGTATATTACCTATCCCAGTGTTACTTTTCCAGCTCACTATCGAAAGTTATTGGGAGGAAGGTTTTATGCGTCTAGTATGTCAACTACAAGTGTTAGCTTGCGTAAAGAAACACTTATAAATATTCTAATCAGGTCCTAAGGTAGGATTTGAATCCGCTCTTCTTGGAGCCGAGGTAATTTTGATGGGCATTGATGTCGGTAAAATTGAAGTGTATATATCCTCTTTCATAAAACATGCCTTTTAATATCTCATATGCCTATTTAAATGGTTTAGAAACCAATTTTTCATGACGCGGTGACGTGTGTGGCTTGGCGTTATATAGCATTACCTACCATGGCGTGGTGTAGCGTTACCCGGCGAGGCGGAGCAGTGAGTACGAAACAAGGCAACTTGAGGAGGAACAGCGTGAAGTTGAACGGGATGGGACGAGGTGGGGTGAAATTGAGACATATTTGATGTAAAAGCTAATGTTTGTATGTGTGTATTTAGCATTTTGAGTCGACTGTCCGACATTGCCGGCTAGCTAACAATGCCCCCCATGCCTGGGTCATTAAAGGCTTTGGGAGACATGTGGCGACATGACGCATGAACGGTCTTCATGGTAACTAGCAAACTCCGCCTGTCTGAGCTTTTCTTTACACAGCTACAGAAACTGAGACTATTTTAAAGTAAAGCTATAACTCAATTTTTGTTTCAACCGGGAATAGTACCGGGGATCACATCACCGGAAACTAGTATGTTGCCCATCATAGAGGCAATATAACCACTGAACTATCCAAGTGGCATCGAAATCTAATTATTACTTTAATAAAAACATTTATTCAAAATATTTTACGCGCAAAAATGCCAGGTTGATTAATTGATTCTTACTCAACTGCTTCAGAAATTATCAGACAAATAGCAAACAACATTGAAATTGACATTTCTAAAACTATACCAAAAAACGGCAAATTTTCGGCATAAAGACTCATATTACAGGGCACTGGTAACGAAAAAGTGGATAAATCCAGTTGCTAAGTTTAGAAAAAAATCCTGTAACATGTAGTGTAACCAGAATCCATGTTTTGTGGGTCCTTAATACCGAAAACTCGGCGAATGACGGCAAAACGTTTCTCTGCCCGTCTGTGAACAACGCATGCGGATAAACTGTTCAGCCGATTTTCACCAAAATTTATATTCCTCAATCGATCTGGCTGATGTTGCAGCCCCTCGAATTTGAAACCGATATTTTAATTTTAGGGGTTACTTTACACGAATCACCTATAACATTTTCAAAATTTCAAAAAAAACGCTCCATCGTTTTTGATTATTTTTTATTGGATAGTGTGAAGGACGTTTAAGAGAATGGCGCAGGTCCCGTGTCCGTTGAAAACTCTGATATTTCAAAAATTGCAAAAGTTCAAAATGTTTTCGGAGTCTTCCTCCAACTAAAATATTAAAGTTAAAGATTTTTTCTCGTAATGAAATCTGGTCCTTAAAGATAGATTTTCAAATAAGACCATGTACAATTTTTCGAAAATTTGTATACTTTTGTGTAGTTTTGCGTCAAAATGCGGGCGAGAAAGTACGTACTGTTTTAGCACCACTACTTTATATTACTTTTATATTTAAAATGTGTACAGATATTCGGCGTGGAAAAATTACCATTCAGTCTCTTTTAAAAATTTCACTTTCCTTTAGCTGTTTTTCGACTTCCCTGTTGATCGACAAAAACTCTTGGCTCGCCAAGAACCATTTCTCCACCGGTTCCGTGGTGATCTAGCTCTCTCTTCTCCCCTCTTGAAAAATACCGAATCTAATTCTTAAACTCCAACTTTGTTGTTAAAAGTTCCAAAATGGTACTGCGTTATGTAAAAAAGGTATATTTTTTTACTTACTTCCCGAATGAAATTAAAATAATCACTAAAATAAAAAACTATCAACAGCGCGGAACTCATTGTAACACCTCCATGCTACTTCGCTACCATTTCTATTCTCTTCTGTTGTAACATAACAATGCCTCAGTTAAGTGTCCACTGTCTTATAACGCGACGCAGATCCAACTCTTATACGTTTCCTTTTGATCACTTGTACATAAGTGTTTCATTTCTCACCCACTCCATTCAGATTATATATTCCAATTTGTTTTGCTATTGGGTCTTCAGAGCCATACCATTTGCAAAACATTGACCCTAAAATATTTAGTTCCTGGGATATAAAACGATGTATTTTTGCAATGTAAAGCAATATATTTTTATATTTTGTCTGCATTACAGTTCTTCATATTTGTCATGTAGTCATAAGTTACAAAATGCAGTAAAAAAGAAAATGTACTAGTGTACAATGGCTCCAAACTACTCCAGAAAACTTGAGGCTACTTTATCTCAGGCCATTTGTTCAGATATGTGGTGTTCCAGTACAAAGCTGGTTTTACGGCATCATTTTTCATCGGTTCAGAAATGTAACGGACCAAACGGGATATATTTTTTTACTGAAAAACAGCGCATGCTTCATTTTCGGAACAGATGTCATCCAGTTTGACTACCGCCCTTTGATGTCACATTCCGGAACTTTTCTCGTTTGTTGTGCGTATGGTGCAATTTGTTTCTTTTGTGAAGAATTGAGAATTGTGATGTGAAGTGATTAGTGTATTGAGAAATAAAACATGTACCGTGTTCTAATGTCGTCTCGTTCCTTGCTCAGTCCCAAAATAATGTACTAACTTAAATTGTTACCATAAACGCAATGTTCAACTGTTTAACTTTCAACGCATTTTTCTGCGTTCAGAGGAAATATTTTCGTCACTATTATGTGCACAAAAGGGGCGTGTAAAACACCGGATATCGTTGATCCATTTTCGATGGTGAAACAGTACCGCGTAAAAACCTACTTTTGCCATCCATTTTATGTACAGAAGACTGAAAACACAACCGTGTAAAACGGTCTGTACGAGAGGAATTGGGAGTGGGAGTGAAAACACTACCGTATACAACGGTCTTACGAGAGGAATTGGGAGTGACTGGACGTTGTGTGCCGTTCGGGCCCACTGCGACGTTCCGCCGCGCAGCGCCGGGATTTTTAATTCCATTAGGGAGCAGCCCTCGCACCCGCCCCGGCAGGTGGCCCCCTGCCCATGCCCACTCGGCCCGGCGCAGGCCAGGGGTCTATTTGTCCGCCGGAGCTCAAAGTGAATTACCCCGCGCACAGTCCCTCCTTGGCGCGCTTCTCCTCCGAAAATAATAAAATGTAACTACTCGTGAAATGTAGCGGTCCGCGTCCCCGAAATGAAATATTTGAATGGCCTCTTTGAGCCGCAAGTAAGTAGGTAGAGGACGCGATGAAAATGCAAAAACGTTTTTGCTGTGAATGTTTTAAAGCTTTCTTTTTTATCTCTGTTTCTCTGCCGTATTTGTTTTTCTCAGACCCCTGGAGCAATGGACCTCTTGTGAAAGTACGTCCGCATTGCTCGGGATGTACGCAACTTGCACTGAGAATCTCTTTCGGTTACTGTACAATGAATGGATGAAATTTTGCAATTTGGTTTGTAAAGCAAAATAAGAAAAGAATTTAATTACCCAAAGTTCATAAAGTTTCATTAAGTACCCATTATCGAATTTCTGTTATAAAATGTTCTTCATTTCAAATGTTTTTTTTTATTTCTCTGTATAATCCGTTAGTTTGAGCTTGATATTGCAATGGGTTTATGAAGTAATTCACATAATCTTCATAAAGAGAAATTTGAAACATTAGGTTTTGTTTGTGATGATTAGTAATGTTGAACACTTATGTAAAGGTTAAACTTACTCCCATATTTTTACTTACCAATACACCGTTTCACCATTGTTCAGAGACATTCCAAATATTGGTGTGGAATACAACTAAATTATTGGATTTAATAAGATTTTCACGCCAATATGTAGAGAGTTGTTCAGGGTTATGTGCGCTACAGAGTCTTATAGAGCTTCACTGCCTTGAGGTAGTAAAGTGAAGTAAGCAAACGTTTACTTTTTGGTCCGCAGGACGAAATCTATTTATCATTCCTCACGAATGGTTGCAACTCGGAAGGGCTCCATTTAAGAGCTATCTTAGAAACTAAATATTATGATCCACCGCCACTATTCAGTAACATCACCATAGCAATTAACCTAATGCAATCAGTAAAAGATGTTACTCTGCACTAATTAACACATCAATCTCCTCCCTTTCTGTTCTAAGACAAGATACTAAGGCAATATGACGGTTTCGAATCATTTATAATGCGCCATTTAAAGAAAAGTAAGTAAACATTCTCCTGTCGGATAAGATATTACTCTTAGGGGAGCATCAGGTATCAGATGAACGTTGTATAATTCGGACAATTATGCTTTGTAGAAATATCAGGCGAAATCACGCGTCACAACATTTGTTAATATTGAACATAGGTTACCATCGTGTGTAACTCTGAAACGGTACGACCTTGAAACCTGGTGTTCGTGCTCACATATAACGAAATAAGAAGTGTCAAGAATGTAATGATTTAAGAAGTGTGAAATGATCATTCGGTCACAACTAGTAATTAAAAATTACTAAATGAGTTAACATTTTCTCAAAGAGACTAAAATTGTTATTTTGATCATATGAATTTATTTATGATTCTTTGTAGAAATTGTCAAGCGCAAACACAAGTCACAACATATGTTCATTTTCAACACAGATCACCATCGTGCGTGTCCGAAACGGTACGCCTTTGAAGCCTGGTTTTCGTGCTCCCACAGGTAAAACAATTATTTAAGGAGTGTGAAGTATTTGCATGAGTTCAACTAGTAATGTAAAAATTGCTAATTAAGCAAACACTTTTCCAAGAGCCAGAAAGTCCAGAAATTGTGATTGATTGTCCATGAACTTGGGCAGCCTCCGCCCTCAAGCAGCAGCGGCTCAGAGACCGCACACGATGCCGCCTCGTCCTCTGATCCCGGCCCCGCACGGCTTCAAGACGTTTCCCGCGCCTTGTGATAACTCCCGGTGGACACCCAAAGTACTAGCAAGGCCGTAGCGCGCGGACAGGGGGAGGGGGCAAACCGGAACTTGGCCGGGGAGTTGCGCTCCTTTGGCGGACTTGCGCAGGCTAATTACATTCCGCCCTCCCTGTGAAGCCTCGTTGCCCCGTAGCCCTTTCTGCCCCCGCTCACCCTCACTTCTGACCCAACTCTCTATATGTTCCTCACTTTTCTTCCCCCTACTCCTCTCACCCGTGTACGAGTGCTGTTTCTTTCCCATCCTTACACCTCCCACCTCATCTCCATTCTTTTATCGTTCTCAACACTTCTCCTTTCTCCCCCTCACTTTTGAACCAACTCTCTATATGTTCCTCACTTTTCTTCAACCTGCTCCTCTCATCCCTGTACGAAGCCGTCCCTTTGCCATCCTTACATTTCCTATTTCATCTCCTTCCTTCTACCGTTCTCCACACTTCTCCCTTCTCTATCATTCTCCCCTACGTGAGCCACCACTTTCTCTTGTCTTTTTTGACACTCTCTACTCCAATATCTCTCAACCAATCCCTGATGTACTCGTCTTTCACTCGTTTCTTTCATCTCCTCCTGTCAAAGATTTTTTCTTCCCCTATTACCATTCCTTTTTTACCGTCTATTTCTCCTACATCTTTCTTTCCTACATCACTACCTCTCACCTTGGTGGGTTTCCCTGCCTTCTGTTTTCCGTCACCCATCATCTCTTTCCCTGGCCTTCCGCGGATCCTTCCCCTACAATCTCTCTTATTTGTCTGCCCTGTTTCTCTTGCATTATCTTTTCCCTACCCCACCTCGTCTCACATATGCTTCTTTCCACATTTTAATATCCCATTTCCACTTGGTTTCGTGCCATCTTCTCTAACTCATCGTACCGGGAGAGGTGGCTCAGTGCATCAACTGATGTCACTGTAGCGTCTTTTACCGCGAAGTTCTAGGTTCGAGCCCATACAATGGCGAGAGTTTCGACACTAGCTTGTCAGCTAGGTCGAATTCAGTTGCTAGCTGAACGAGAATTCTAGAGGTCGGCTGCTCTGATCGCTAGTTTTCCGTGGTTTCTCCGATCAAAGCCAGGCGAATGTCGGAGCAGTATCCTAACAAACGGGTCACGGACCGCGCACTATCTTTCCTACCTCTTCCTTGTCCTATCCTCACCCCTTACACACACACACTTACACTGACGTGCACTACACTACCACACATTCTGGGAGACCGGTCGGGAGGTCAGAACTTGTCCCAACGGGGGCGGTGCCCCGCTAGTGGGAGGAAAATCCTGCAAACCGACCTGGTTGAGGAAAATCCTGCAAACCGACGGTAGGACGGCGCCAGATCTAACCCTCCCGCTGGGCAAGATCACCACCCCACGAGGAAGAACATGCCTTACACTTACGGGACTAATGACCCCAGTAGTTGATGAGCCCGGAATCACTAACAACCTACCAACCATAACTTATCGCATTCCCCCTCTTGCCTATGTATACTTCGAAATGTTTTCTTCCATTTTTAATTTTACCAATATGTATCAGCCAATGGCACTTTCTTGCAGAGACCTCTCATTACTTTGTGTTTTCTTCCTTTTAATCTCCTCCTTGCCATTATCCTGTATACCATAGTTTGAACGAGTCGTTTGCTTTGGAATATCTCGTTAAAAACATTGGTCTTCCTAGCAGAATCTCTCTCCCGTGTTCTGTTACTTACAGTCAAGCTAGTATTTCAATTCGTCTTTGTACCAAATTTTTGTTCTGAATTTAGTTTTTATGCTTTTGATTCAGTTTTATATGCTAATTCTAAGATAAACATTCGTTAATTAAAATACAGCCTTCATTACCAAATCTTATCCTTAAAATTGTATGACTTATTTTTCGAGATTTTAGACTTTTTCACAAAATTAAGTTTCTATATATATATATATATATATATATATATATATATATATATATATTAACCTTATTAACTTTACTCTGTTTCCGCCTAATCATGCTCGAAACGTTCTTAAATATTTTCTTTTGCGTAGAGTTATGATTCTGAAATCACAAGACTACTCTACTGTTTTCCACGTTTCATAATTTCATTTTTAAATATTTACTCAAAAACTCTGGCATTTTGAGCGTGATAAATATTTAGTCTCCTACATATACTTCCAAAAAAATTTTCTCCGGGTGTGTTATACCGTTCGTTACAATGTTTTCCGATCTCGTGTTAATGAATTTTTTTGTCCGCATATAAATTAATGCATATGCAATCAAATTTACTTTGAAAATCTAACCATCCTATTTTTTGCGTTAATTTCTATTGCAAACGTAGTTAACGCCATATAATTTATTAGTAAATACTTGCTGATACCACTAATAATTTTTCTTGTGATGCCTCTTGGTAACGAAGAACATCCAAACAAATGATGTTCGCAATCACCTTCAGTCCATGACAAACATTCCGATTTCCCAGCGTCCACAGCAGCCAGACGGAAATGCACTCGGGAGGTTGGCCATCCTGAGGCCTCCGACACCGCCCTGCTCATCCGTGAGTCCCACCGCGCCCCCGCTCCGCCCTCACCGGCGTCCCAGAGGCTGTCCCACCCCAGAAGACGGTCCCGCCCCCTTCCCCGCCTAACATCCGCCCGCTACCCCCCCCGCCCACCGCCACGATCCTTCTGCAGGCTCCGGCGCGGCCTTTTCTACGGCTGCAGTCTCTGCCCCCATTCCCACTCTCTCCGCGACTTCGCCTCCATCCCTGTCCCCGCTCACGCCTTCATTCCTGCACCCGGCATCGCCTCCACCTTCGAACCTTCTCTAAGCCCCTAGGGGAGGCGCGGTCCTCTCTGTGGCCACAGCTCCCACCCCGTACCCCCACCTCCGTCCCAGCCCCCACCCTCACCACCGCCTGTGCCCGTTCCCGCCCTCGATCCTTCCCCAAGCCCCTGGGAGCGACAAGGTGCTCTCTGTGGCCACAACCTCCACCCCTCCATCCCTCCCCTATCTCAGACCCGTGCTCATCGGGCGCGACGACGTGGCTTCTCTGGCAAGACGATTCGCAGTAATAAACGTTTGCCGAGCAGATTAGGGTGGGAATACGGGATGCTTGGCGTTTACTCATCGCATTTGCCTCAATCTCGCTCAAATTCATTCACGTTTCGAGTTCCCTAAACCTTTAAATAAAACATAAAATGATCTAGTTTCTTTGGACTTGCACAATGCAAAAATTAGCTGTGCGTTAATTTAATGTACATTGTTCAGAAAGTATGCAGGTTTTCAAAACGATTCTTCAAAGTTACAATGGAATATCTGAGAAAATATGTTACAATATATTTCGTGTTTCTTTAATGTTGATGTAAAAAACTCGTCTTTAAATCTGTATCTCCATCGTAAGTATGCACCGATATCATGCATTTAATTCCGTAAATAATTTACTTTATGCAGACTTTAAAAGAATAGTATATTTTTAGAAATTGAAAAAGATGTTAAGAAGAAGTGGTTTTATCATTTGTTCGTTAATTAATGAGTTCTATTTCCAAACTTTTCTATCACCAATATTAGAAGTTTTTAAAGAAAATTACAATAATATAATGGTTTTCTTCAAACCAGAAATAGCAATAGATATGAAACGAATCGAAATAATGTCTTTCCCGTAACGAAACTAAATTCTGAAGCGCATTGGAAGAAATAGCTCCGCCCCACCTCGCGCCGCCTCGCCCCGTCTTGCCCCGCCCTGCCCCGCCTCGCCCCGTCTCGCCTCGCCCCACCTCGCCCCCCTCGCCCCGCCTTGCCCCGCCTCGCCCCGCCTCGCCCCGCCCCTCCCCGCCTTGCCCCGCCTTGCCCCGCCCCGCCTCTCCCCGCCCCGCCTCGTCCCGCGCCTCGCCCCGCCTCGCCCCGCCTCGCCTCTGCCTCGCCCCGGGCCTCGCCCTGCCTCGCCCCGCCTGCCCCGCCCGCTCCCGCTCGCCCCCGCCTGCTCCCGCCTCGCCCTTTTGCCTCGCCCTTGCTCCTTCGCCTCTGCCTTGCCCCGCCTCGCTCCCGCCTCGCCCCGCCTCGCCCCGCCTCGCCCCGCCTCGCCCTGACTCGCCCTGCCTCGCCCTTCGTGCCTCGCCCCGCCTCGCCCCGCCTCGCCCCGCCTCGCCCCGCCTCGCCCCGCCTCGCCCCGCCTCGCCCCGCCTCGCCCCGCCTCGCCCCGCATCGCCCCGCCACGCATCGCCACGCATTGTCCCGCATCGCCTTGCCTCGCATCACCCCGCATCGCCCCGCATCGCTACCCCTTGCATCGCCATCCATCGCCACATATCATCTCGCCGTACCCCGCTGCGCCTCGCTGTGCCACGCCTCGACCCGCCTCCCCCGCCTCACCTCGCCTCCCCCTCCTCGTCCGGCCCCGCTCCTCCCAGTCCTCCCGTCCTTTTGCCTGTCACCCCGCCTTGCCTCGCCTCAGCCCGCTCCCCTCTCTCCTCCCACCCGTTTCCCCCGTCGCGCCCACTAGCTGTCCTTCATCCTTTCAGTTTTCTCCCTATATATACTCCCTTTTTGGTAGTACACCCACACCCCTTTCCCCTACTTTCTCTTTTCCCTTTTTCGTCTTCACCATTCCTCGTCTGTTCCATCCCCCTTCCTGCTCTCTCATCACTCTTGTCTTCTCGCCCCCACCCAATCTCTCCCCTTAGACCCATTCACCCCGAGGACTGAGAGCAGTAGGCGGGGTCTAACGAGTGCAGAATAATTTCAGAATCATTTCGCAGTTAATGGTAATTTTTTTTTATAAAACAAATCGCTCTCCCTTGCGGTTATATTTCAAGGAATTAAAAGGAATTACATGGAGGATTTTAGAGGGAGATAATATCACAAAAGATACAAAGAGCAGTAGGAGGTTCTGAAATTAATTTAAATTAATACGGCTTCGTTAGAGTGAAGTGAATCGAGTTGTTAGGAAGCCATGTACTTCCTACAGACCTACGCTGGTGATCGTAGCTGTTTATGCAGTTGCTGTTTGTAAGTAGCATTTAATAAACGAACATGAACTGAACTGACAATGTGGAATATTGTGGCATGTTCTTTTGATAATAAATGTTTCTGCTGTATTCTGTTGACGTTAACTCAATAACGCGATTGATTCATTTCCACATAACTATTGTACTGTGTAAAATATACTTTGAAGGTGGACATTCTGAAAGGAAATGGAACAAAAAATAAATGAAGGCAAAACATTAAACGTACTGAAATGACACCAAATTTACAAATTACAAATATTCGTTTCGAAATATTTCTTATTTGTCTCGTCCGTAATCTTCAAGCTTCTTCATGCTTCCACCCGCTCACCGGCTAGGCTGTTCTAACAAAGCTCCAAAGGGTACCGGCATCCGTATGATATATAAACACAGAACTAAAACTGCTCAAGCTAACAACTTTAAATTATGGATATTTATTCCTATTATTACGTATATAAGCGGTATCTCAGAATATGGTATTTCAGAATAAGAAAAGGTATTTGAAAATACATCATCAGCAGGACTAAACTAGTCCTTTTTGTTTAACGCGATCCGCAATACATTCCAGCATAACAGGCTGCGGGGTGACAGGTCAGGTTAGTAAGGTATGGTGAGTTGAGGATCAAACACAAAGGCGCAAGACAGGAACGTGTAGGAAGAGAGCGGGTTTGAATGTTAAATGCAAATGGGGTGAGACTAAATTGTACAAACTCACTTCCATTTTACACTATTTACAAAACGCATTTCTTTCCTTGCAAAATCGAGTCTTGAAAAACATATACCAAAGCGACGCTGGATTACTTTATCTCATTTTAAATAAAATGGTGTTATTTAACTTCATTTGTGCCTCTCGGGTGACACATGATTTGAGTGCTAGATTACCGTAGTGCGACCCCGGATTCGATTCCCGATGAAGGCAAAATTAGAACTGTAAGCTCAGACAGACCAAGTGTTCTAGATACGATGAAGGTAATACGTTATGCAGGCCACATGTCTCCCTTACCCTCAGACTTTGACAATAAATAATAACAGGGCCTAGACCTGTGAACACAGCTAGGTGGCGAAAACAATACGATTCATCCGACTCTAAAATGCCAAATGCACAAACTCATATTCAAGTTTATGCTTTCTGTTTAACCTGAAGGTTTCTTTCTGCGCCTTTGTTTGCCAGCCATTCCCAAACCTAATAATTACCAGCTTCGGCTGCAGCATCATTAGGGAGGTTCTCTTACCCCTCGAGGTTTTAGGTTCCACCTCGCACATGCAAGAAGCGATTGTACAATGGCAATGGTGGCTCCTGAGCAGCTGCTCACTCACAGCAGACAGTAGAGTAGCAACCGCTAGATCTGCAACTGGCCTTCAGTCACTGCCTAGGCTAGCCGCGGGCACTCTGAGGGCTTACGGGACGCCACTTGAGCCACACGCGTCGCTTTAGGTCGGTTCGGGGAACACCAGGTCCGTAGAGGGAGCTGCCGCCATTTTCAAGCAAATATGTCTCTCTTGTCTGAAACTGTTCTCAGTCTGTGGGCACAGAATACCGATTTTTTCATCCCAAAGTACTGGATAGTGTTCAAGAGAAGTACCGCTAGTCAACTGAGACTTTTCTGCGGGTTTTGGTTGCATTATTTGTGCACAATTTCTTTCAGCTTGTTATCTTAAACACACAGGGAATCCCAACAGAAGTCATCCCATTCAGTGCGATGTGGCGGGCCATTCATAGAGGAATGAGGGGTGAAGGATGACCGATTATTTCATGTTCCTGAGCGCGTCAGCTAACAGGGCCTCGTAAGTGTATGGCATGTTTTCTTCCTCAGCAGGTGGCGGTGAGCTCCCCCCATAAAATGATATGTGGTGCCAACGTAAACGTTGGCTAGCGAGGTTTGTTCCAACTAGATATTTTCCGTTAGGAAGGCATCGCTTCAGCCGGAACACGCTCTAAGCTCCCGACTGGCCCCTCGTCATGCATCTTAGTATAGATCTCGTTACTGTCAGTGTGCGTAAGGGGTGAGGAATGGACCAAGAAGACGAAAGAAAGTTCGCGCGCGGTCCGTTTGTTACGGTACTGCTCAGGCATTCCTCCAGCGAGAGGCTTAACTCGACCTAGCTATATAACCAGTGATCAAAATTCTGCCACTGTCGGGACTCGAGCCCTAGGACCTTCCCATTAAGGGCACTGCAGTTACATCGGCACGCAATGGCTGATCTGGCGGTGCCCAGGGCATTTTCAGTTCAACAAAGCCCTAAATTCTGTTTGTAGCACAGGAGTAATATGTTCATCTGGTTTTAATTTACATGTTTTTTTTAACCCCTAAGAGAGTTTTTACTGAGGGAATAGATGTGATCCCTATAGTGCTGCTCTTACCTAGGTACCTACACTACGTAAACACCTTTATTTACAATTGTACTTTATATTATAATTTAAATATTGTTGTGTACATTGTATTGTATATTATTATTACTAAATTATATTATATTATACTACGGCTCAGAAAGTTAGACATTTAGCAATACAATATTTTGAGTCTTAGATACTTTGAAATTGTACCACAGAACTAACAATTTACACTTTAAATAACCACATTTTACAGCAAAAATGCGGCAAAATGGCCTAGAACTTCGCTTGTCCGCCTGACCGACAGCGCGCCGAAGCTACCGTACGGGCAGAGCGCGGGTGTCCGTTACGAAGCCCGCGCCCGCCCCTCGCCCGCGCTGTGCGTTTGTTTGCGGGCGCCGCCATTGTGAGAAGGCATGGCGCGATGTTTATCGGGCGCTCAGCCAGGGCGATCTTGTTTTCACGGCCAGAAATTAGTCTAAAATATCAGATTATTGCTCCCAATCGGAAACAAACTTTCGATTTACGCCGGCGAAATCTCGTTTGTTTAGGCCAACAATTACATGTGGCCATGGCGACGCATTACCGCCGGTGGTGGTGGGGGCGGCGACGGCAGCGGTGGCGGTGCGGTGCGGCATCCAATCAAACTAAATGCGCTCGTGGCCGCCGGCTGAACGTTAGCCTCCTGCCCCAGCTACGACGCACCGCATTGTTTGATTCACGAGGGGCAACGTTTGCGGGATTTCATGGGAGATGGTGCTAAGTGCTCTTTTTAATGTGTAATTTGCCCACAACAAGTGATTTAAGCGTAAAATTGGTCTCATTTTTTTATCCTAATAGTGTTAAGTTACGAATTTGAAATTGTGAGAGAAAACTGCTATTCTCATGGCACAATATTACGGGAAAATTCAAAGTTCCGATAGTTATGAAATAACGAATGTGTACATTAAAATACGCGTTAGAGCAGTGATTACGCATTTACGTCAAATAAAACTCAACCTAGTATCGAAAGGAATGATTTACATATTTAACTGTTAACTCATAAAATCAAACCAAACTTTTTTTATTTTAGATTATTTTTTATTTTCACATAAAAATGTAACCAAACTTTTTTATTTTATGCCAAAACATGAAAAAAAATTAACAGGAGTAGAAATTGCAATCTAGAAAATGTTATAGTTGACCATGCTTACATTATTGCTTTCTAAGAACAGTTAACAGTGTTCAGGGCGTATTTCAAAAGTTTTTCCGGTGACAATTTAAGTCCAGATCCCCTTTTCATAATTTTATTTTAAATAGTAGCTTCAATTATAAAAAATCAAAATTAAATTCAAAATGCTTAAACTCTTTTGGATGTGATACACTACGTTTCATTTGATCATTGTTTCATTTAAGTGATTAAAATTACAACAAAAAAACGTTGGGTACATAAACCTCTATGCTCCGCTAATCAAAGCGTTTCTTTTTAATCTCAACGTTCTCTATTTTTTCGTACTAGAGGTCTCCTTCTTTGGTATCATTTCTAAAGTTGCTATCAGCTCGTTCTCGATGTTAACTTGATTTCAATCTGCGTTTAATTTAATTACTAGTTTACTATTATTTCCATTTTATATTCTGAATATGATTGTTCATTTTTTTTGTACAAAGTCTTAACTAGAAGTTCATGAAGGTAATTTTACTGTCATCATCGGTCGCTCCACATAGTTCCATTGGTGCAGTAGTTCATTATAACGCTTTCTATGATGCTCTGCGTAATTACGTTTTCAGTTTAGACCCGCAAACATACCTGTGGTTTGGGTTTGGAGTTTTTGTTTATTGGTACATTTTCTCTCGTGACAAAGGTTTTTGCTGGACATGCAGCCACAAACGCTGGTCGTGCTCGAAATTAATTATGTGAAGAGTGACACGTCTGTCCACTGGTTTCGAGAACCTATCTTTGCGGGTCCTCCATGCCTTGCTTTTAAATGTTGCGATGTAAAATGTATAGCAGCGTTGTTTTTGCACAATTCGTGGTAAAACCTTTGACACATATTTTCCCAAATGATGCTCATGATTGTAATATCACCTATCGTGGTCTAACTTTTCAAA
The DNA here is from genome assembly GCA_011170035.1 of Teleogryllus occipitalis. Lineage (NCBI taxonomy): Eukaryota > Metazoa > Arthropoda > Insecta > Orthoptera > Gryllidae > Teleogryllus > Teleogryllus occipitalis. The sequence continues at coordinate 56,003 of BLKR01000490.1, read as the reverse complement.
GAGCTGGGATTCTGTATCATTCGCAAAGTCTATTTGTCACAGTAGGTCATTCAAGAGGTTGTATGAAGATTCATCTTCTTGGTGCTTTGTAAAAATGTCTTAATCCACGAGTGCAATCAAATTATTCTAGTGGAAGTCGTGTGATGGATGACAATAATGACGATTTGGATAGTGGTTTAAGAATTTAGCTATCTTTACAATTCCATTTTATTGAATTTGCCTTGTCGACTTCATTCACACTGTTCAATATATTATGAGGTTATGAGGTTCCGAATACTACCCTCTTAGAAGTCCTTAGTGATTGTACATGCATGAAAGAAATGAAATTAAATGTGGACTGTATATATATATATATATATATATATATATATATATATTGTATATTCGTACGGGTTATTTTTTGCGGGGAGACTGCCCGTAGGCAGTGTTCCGCACCCGGGTTTCGACCCAGGCTTCCTTCGAAGCCTACCCCCGACGCGGGTCTGGGGACTTTTATCTAAGCAGGCGCACTCCGTGGGCAGTCCCGTCTGCACCTGGGATTTGACTCTCACTTTCTCCGCCAGATGTCGGGCTCAGTTAACTATATCCGAACTGTCTGGTTGGGAGAAAGTGGGATCTCGTTAGGACGGGATGTTGTCGGAGGGATTTAATTTTGCCGGGCATCCTGCCAGGGTTCTTTTACATGCCACAAGAGTGACATGGCTACTGTGGATTTTCCGCCCTTCGAAAATCCGGGCTCCTCGGCCGGGATCTAGCCCGCGCACTGGGCGTTCAGAGGCCAGTAAGCTAACCCCTCACCCAGCGAGGAGCCTCTGTGGACTGTATATCGCACAATATACATACTTTCCTGAGTATACATCCTTAAGTAAAAAGAATTGAAAATTGAATTTGGAACGATGGATTTTATGGATTGATCCATATTTCAAAATTAAGATAATAGTCAAAAATTAACTTTAAACTAGAAACTATGAGAAAAATAAAAGCTTGGACTACTTAATAATGAGTTTCCAGAAAAGCAGATTCTCGCAGAACTGTTAATATCTTGCAATGTTATGCAACAACACTGTTATAAATTGTCAGTGATTAACACACATCAAGTTTTGGAAGAGTAAGCATCAATTTGGCTAATTCAGTACATAGTTCAAGGCAATAAAATGCTAATTATTCAAAGATGAACAATAGCTAGTGAATTTGAATCTTACAAGCGGAGTGAAACGTTGCCATTTTGTAAAGCAGTTAAATTTTTAGTTTACCCACAATGAGCTCACAAAATTAGTAATATAAGAGAAAATTTGATGAACCTATCAATTGTTAAAAAATAAACAACCTTGTAAGAAATTGATGTTAAAATGTGCTTAAGCAACTTACCAAATTAATGCATTTTAAATGGAATCAAATCGTATTTCCTGCATAAGCACATAAGCAGCTACTATCTGCTTAGCTTCTCATTTTTACAAGATTCCCAACCTCTTGTACTCAATAATGTGTTACACTTCAACAAAGTCTGAACAAAATTGCATTACCAAAATTGCAATGGGCTACGTGACTATGATGTGCTCTCCACAAAAGCAGGCCACCAAGAGAGCGCGAGACAACGCAAGTGCCACTCGGCTAGCTGTTTCCCTCCAAAAATCAGTTTTGAGCGTTATTCCAAGAAAAAAATGATAAGTTACATTGAAAAAATGTATATTGAAATTACGAGCGAAAGAAAATTAAAATTTACAATTAATTAAGGAATTCTCTCATACATTATATGTTATAAAGAAGGGTTATTGAAGATGTTAAATACAATGATTAAGAGATATTCTCGTTGACGTAGAAAGTTCATAAAAACGACACGACGGGGGACAAGCAGCCACTGCCCAGTGTGTGTCGCCCTTGTGTGGTGAAAAGTAATACTCCATGACGACGCCTGGTGTTATCTTTTGTAATTTGGAAGTTGAAGCAGAATTCCAGAAAGTCGTCACGATGTAATAATATGCTTCGTGGGATGGAGAATTTCTGCCAGCGTGATCGAATTCCATGAAACTCAATAAGAAACATGAGAAATCAATTCTATGAATAGCAACCGTTCATAGAATATGAATACAAAGAGATTTTCACAACCACTCGATTACTATGTCAGACATTAAAATGCAATTTATTAAATAATATGCCCAAACAGTGTTACTGAATGTTGTTTTGAAATGAGTATTTTCACATCAGAAAAGTCACAGCGTAAATAATGAAAGAGGCGAGAAAATAAAAAGGGTGCGGTATAATGTAGTGAATGAACGAAGCAGTGTAAGAAATAAAAAAGCAAAGCCCGGCGGCAGTCGATGATTGTGAAAAGAGTCACAGCTGTCAATTTTTTGCACATGACCAGTGAAAGGTTTTTAATCCACGAGAATCTCCAAATTTTATCTACAGCTTAGTACCTCTGGTATTGCTGAGAAACTTCCTGCTAGTACTCCCCGTAAAGTACCATGTTGAAGTGATAGATTAGTCACACTAGTTAGATCATCTTTCAAATATGATTTTATAGAGTCAATAAACAAAATCAAAGTAAAGGATGTGTACTATACGTACATCAGACAAACATTGGGCGCGTGTCGACTTCAGTGCTACACTCTCGCGAGTTTGTATCGAGAATGTTTCTCACCAATGGCCACAGTTCTGAGAGTAGACAACAGAGAGTGGTGTAATGCTCGCTGGGAGGGGTTGCCATCTGTACTACTCGCTAATGGACATGCTTGTGCGAGGACTCACAAAGATCTGCTCTCAGCATTTGAAACGTGCTGGAAGTGACTGCCAGCATCTGCGATTATTTCGTGATTTTGCTTTGACATGGTCTCCGCTAAGCCGAAAACTGCACAATAAATGGAATGTATCATTGAAGAAGTAAACTCGTATTGCTACAAAATGGCACACACTGTCCAGTATGTAGTATTTCACTCTATTCTTGAACGAAATTTAAAGAAAAAATTGGAACTATCTTTAAGAAAATGTTTAAAATGTCCCAGCTGCGTGAAGAACCTCCCCCCCCCCACACCAAAAAAATTTAAATAATGTTTAATTTTTTTTGAATTGGGCCAGATCGTTTGGGGAATATTCATTTTGGTAAAAATCGTATAAATACTTAAGGCGCGAGTGTTGTTCTCAGAAACATGGACGGAAAGACAAGATCACGGATGTTTTGAAGTAAAGCAAACACTTTTTTTGGGAATCAGTGGACCCAAGATCGTGAATTTCCTTTGAAAACTCAAAATAGATTTTCCGCAGCATTACATAACGTTACTACATATATTACTCCGTTTATAGGTACCTATTCGAGAAAGTATGAAGTAAATTCCTAATTATTTTGGCGTCTCTCAGAAGACAAGAATACACATGTGTATCAGATATAATTTCATAGAAGAGATATCGAGAATGAACAACATGTGGTTGCTCCTCCACTGTTGAAATTCCGCAAGGGCACTTAAATGGCCTCCCGCCTCGACCTCCCTCCCGCGGTTGCCGATAACAGGGCGAAGACCGGAGGGCGCGCGGTGGGGGCGGAGGGCGGAAGGCAGAGGGCGGAGGGCGGTGGGCGCGGGGAGAAGGGTGGAGGACGAAGGGAGCCGAGTGCGGTTTCCGCAAAGGCTGTTTCAAAATTAATAGCAGCGGTTTCCGTGAGCCCTCACTGCCGTCTTCACTGCCTCCGCCACCGGCGACCCCGCAGCTGCTGCTGCTGCCGCCGTCGCCCCCACCCCCGCCCCCGCAGCCACTACATCTACTTTCTGCGGCGTCGCTACTGCAACCGTCTCTTGTTTTACTACGCCCCTCGTTTCTTCCTAGTATGATTTTGCGTCGTTGATCATACGACGTTTGTCGTCCTTCGTACTTAACGTTGTCTTTGCAAGCCATTCGTCTTTGTAGTCACCTTTAAATTTGTAATAACGTTAGCAACCGTCATGTTACCTCCATTCACTGTATTATCCTTTGAGTTGGTTGTGTCGTGTCTTTCTACGTTATGCTGTTTTATATGCTATTGTGGTCTTAATGTCTTCTCTATTACTCCTTATACGAACATCGTTTAACAGGTTTGTCAGCAATTTAAGGCGATTCTGGTTCTTTTCACTCTTTTGAACAGGCGTATATTGTTTGTACGACCTTATATTGGTTAATTCGCCTTCGAACTATTTTTCTGCCTATATTCCTGTTCTCAAATTCTTATAAACTTTCGGTAATAGAAAGTTCCTTTACAAATCTATAGGTTAATACAATCTATAATATTGATATTACGATAAAAAGTCTACATTCCTTATTTCTAATGCACACAGCGGCTAGGTTTATCTGAGAGCCAGAATAGCGCGGATCTCTGCAGCGACTAGGGTTTGAATTCCGATGGCGGTAGAATTTTTCGTCACTAGCTCAACAACTAGGTCGAATTCAGCCGCTGCCTGGGAGAGAATTATAGTGACCTGCTGATCCAATCTGTAAATGTTTGGGGTTACTTGCACACATACACTTTTATGCCCTACCCTACCATAGATTTTAGGAAATCAGAGGCGAACGTACAGGGGCGAGCTTACAGGGACTCCGCAAGGGTGGTGTTCCGCTGGATGAGATACCTTCAGTGGAAATTTCTCCTCAATTCGAAGTGTAGATTTGTGTGACATCTCACCATCCAACGGTAGAGGAACGCCGCCACCTTAATGTATTACATTAACGGAATTAATGACCATATCAATTGACGTGCGGAAAAAAACGTTAATCAATCAATCCAAGCACACATAAATTGGAGGAAATCTATGTCCCTCGGACATATGAAAAGGTTTCATGTTTCGTTAGATACCAAGGAAATCGGAGGGAAATCTAGAAACAATGAAATAGGACTTAGACTGAAAAATTAAATTACTTCATTACGTTACTCCTCCTATTCTCAACTTGCACTGATCAACAGAATTCTCATACTCACAGCGCCATTTCTTTGAACACAGTGGACGCGACAGCAAAAACCGAAAAGAAGATCCGCTCGCCATTAAATATTTGCTACTCACGTTTTAAATTACGTAACGGTAATCTTTTTATCTTCACGTATATACGGAGTAATATCTACACGTATATACGGAGTAATATACATAGTATAGAGAAAGTAATGTACTAGTTCGGAAAATCGATTTCTAGAATTCAACGTAAATACAGATTTTGGGGTCCCCCTGATACCAAAAATTTTTTTTTTTTTTTTTTAAACACCCGCCCCCGCTCGCCCGTCCGTCCGTCCGTCCGAATGTGAATACTACTAGCGCCTAAACCATGCGTACGATCTTTTTCAAATTGATGAGATCTATGTCTATCTGGCTGTAGTTGAAGCTTTGAAAATTTGAAAAACATTCTTTAAAATTTGGGGGTACTTTACACAAAGCCCCTAACATTTTAAAATTTATTTCTCAAAAATAGCCCCACATTTTTTCTTTAAATTTCTTGTAAGAAAAGAGAAAAATACACTTATTAAGATGGCATAGATCCTATTTTTAACTCTGAATTTTCGAAAATTGCAGAAGTTTCATTTTTTACGGCGTCGTCCGACAACTACAAAATTGAAGACAGATATTTTTCCTTCAAATGAAATTTGTTGTTCAGAAATAGTTCTTTAATAATGGTCGTATAAAGTTTTTGGAAAAGTTTAGTACTTTCATACAATAGTGTATGCAAATATCAATAAAAAATACTAAAACAAGATTTTCTCAAAAAAGCCTTCAATCTATCTATATATTTAAAAAAATAAGGTATTCTGCCATGGCTTCGTTTAGAGCTTCTACTGAACCGAGTGTTGTATTTTTTCTTTTAAATGAAAGAATCTGATCCCTAGATGTGTTATCAGATATTGTTTGTGTTGATTCGCCAACATTTACGGTGTAAATTAATTTATTAATTCATTCTTTAATAGTACGCTTATCAATAGTCAATTGTTTTCTTTCAAAGGGTGGCAGTTTCAAAATCGATATACATGAGTCCTTAGATGCGAGTCCACGCTGCTTGATGTTTTGTTTTGATTGTTGAGATTTGTTTATAATTCGCCAAGGTTTTGTTTCAGTGTAATAATTGCATTGTGGCGTTGACAGCATTGCATGTATTTGCTTCTGTGGTGTATTTTGTTGAGAACAACCGCACAGTAGGTTTTGCTCGGTTGTAATACTTTAGTGAAGTTGTTTACAGGTTATGTCGAATTCCGAATCGTTGTCCACGCGCTCCCAAAAGACGCAAACGTACATCAACTGAACGCAGGGAAAGAGAAAGTCAGCGTAGGTGTCGTGATAGTGAGGTCATTTCGTTTTCTATTGGGTCATTGTCTATGAATGTTGAAATGTCAGTTTTGTTCTGCTTTGTACTTTTCATGTGAGAGAAATTCTGCAAACGGTTTACTATGTGTTGCTTAAATGGGAAAATAAGTATACATTCGAGCAATATGCCAGAAGAAATCAAACAGTTGTTTATAAGAGATGATGACACATCAAAAAACTTTAGAAATAATATCCTTCAGTATAATAGTGCTATATCTTTTGTGCCGATATTGCATTGCCATCTGGTCATGGGCCATACGTGTTCAAAATTTTGAGAATTCATCACAGAATATCTTCGTTATACCCTCGAGATCCAAACAATGCAATATATTGTGAACATTAGTCAGGGTACAGTATTTTACATTTATCTCAGATCTCACCGTCAAATTTTGACGGGTTCTCACTAGTTTGTTTTAAAATTCTTGGTACCGGTAGTGCCAAATACACCCTACACGATGACATAAACACCATATTTCCCTACTCCTTTGTTTTCTCAAAAATTCCAAATATTAAATTTTTTTGACATGTCTCTCATGTCGGTAATATTTACTTTAGATGCAATTTATTCACGCTATTGTTCTAATGAATACATGTGCTTTAAATAATGTCATTTAAAGTTTCTCGAAAATTCAACAGTTTTCTGTTAATATTGAGCTCAAAATTCCGCATTTTCAAACACGCTCAAACACAATTTTCTCAAAAATGGCCATTTTTGTTCAAACTTTTCCAACGGATAGTGGTAATGGCACTGTTTAATATGACGTTAAGTTCATTTTGGTGTATTCTTTTGTTTTAAAAAAATACACAAATGTATTTCTTTTTAAATACGAGTATATCTCACCCCGTTAATATGCACATTTCCATCGGTTAGTATACATTATTGCATTTGTGAGTAGAAGTGCTTAAAATTACTTTAACTGAAGTTTTTCGAAATCTCAACAGATTCCTGTGAAAAAGAGCTTCAAATTTCGCATTTACGAGAATGCTTAATCGCCAATGCTTAATTACAATGCTTAGTCGCCATTTTCTTAAAAATAGCTTCAAGATTTTCAATGAAAATTTCTATTTATGACGAGGTTTTTCTCTTTTTAATATTCTTGAAGAAATATTTCGGTTCTACTATCAAGAAACCGTAAAGTTGAGAAAATGTCAAGAAAATGTACTTTCGGCAACAATAGATGGCTGCTGGCTAGAGAATGGAACAAGACCTTGGAGCCAGTCCACACCAATGAAATTAGAAACATTTGTTACAAGAAAGTCTGTGCCATTCTGTAGCATCTTTAGTTTATTATTATTTTTTGTTTTTCTTTAGTTGGGTACGAGCTACTCTTTTTAAAATCATTTTGTGTGGTTTCGTTCAGAATATTTTTTGTTGGTGCTTGCCTCTAGTTGTTTCATAATTATTGTTGTATCTTTTTTTGTCTGAGTATTACGCATGTACTGAGAGACATGTATGGAAGCGAGCGTGTTACTCATTTGCTTCTACATCTTTCATTTTATTCATAATCAATGTTTTTTATACGATTTTAAAATTTTTCTTCCTACGTTTTTCAATCATCTCATTCATATTTGTATCTATCTATCAATATTTCAACTGTAACCCCCAACTCTCACTTTGCTGATTTCTTCTCGTACCTCTGTTCTGTCCTATCTCCTTCCAAGTGACCGACTTGGCTCCCACATCCCATATTCTCTGAACTTCATCAACATTCCACCCTGACTCGCCGCACGCCCAGAACAAATATTTCCACAATTGCCAGTATTTTTCATCAATTCCCATTCCTCCTCCCCTGTATTCGCATTCACTTCTTTTTTCGCTTACTTCCTTTCTCAGCTCCCTCCCATCTTAACCTCGACTCCGGTCTTTTCAGTCTTTCTCGGCCCATCCTGAACGTCCCTGCTCCGTCCCTCATAGCACCGCCCTCTGCTTCCTTGTTCCGCTCACTCCTTATCACACCTCAATGATCCCTCATCACGACTTGCCTCACCGCTGTCTGCCAGTCCTCGGCCTCTCATTGATTGATTGATTAATTGATTTTTTCCTGTTTCCGGACGCGTCAACTTCTTTGGTCATTAGGTCACGTTAGTGTAGTGCATGTGATTTTCTCGAGAGATGTCGGTGATCTTCCCCCGCTGGATGGCGAGGTCCGGCGCCGACCTAATGTCGGCTAGTGGTGTTTCCCCTAACCAGAACTCTACCACCAGCAGGGACAAGCTCCAAGTTCCCGACCGGTCTCCAGGAATATGTGATAGTATAGTGCATGTTAGTGTACGTGTGTGTATAAGGTGAGAGGATAGGACAAGAAAGAGGAAGGATAGATCGCGCGCGGTCCGTGGCCCGTTTGTTAGGGTACTGCTCCAGCATTCGCCTGGTGTTGATCAGAGAAACCACGGAAAAGTACCGAACAGAGCAGCCGGCCGCTAGAATTCTCCTCTAGACAGCGACTGAATTCGACGTACCTGAAAAGCTAGTGTCGAAAATCCTGCCGCCGTCAGGACTCGAACCTAGGTCGGAGGCGCTGCAGTGATAGCAGTTGGCTGCACTGAGCTACCGCTCCCGATCCTCTGCCTCTCGCTCCTTATCACTGCTCGCCGCTCTCTCGTTACTTGTCTTGCTCTCTACCAACCCTCTGTCTGTCACTCGCTCCAACACTGTCACTCGCTCCTTATCACTCCGACCCACTCTATCGCCCCATCGTGCCCATCTCTCTCTACCAACCCTCTCTCTTCCTCGCGAGTTCTAATCAGAGCGTGGAGTCGGAGGGGTGGAGCAGGGCAGGGCAGGGGGAGAGGCGGGTTGTATTAATATTTGCGCGGGCGCTATTCCGGCGGTCGCTCCCCGCCGCTCGCCGCCTTGAGTCGTTTTTGCGCTTTTTCAATTAACTTCCGGGCGCGGCCGAGAGGCCCAGTCTGGAGACGAAAGGACGACGAGGGCCGGGCGATTCGACTGGTCGATACGGCATTATCGAAATGCACGCTCGCGACGGCCCGCGACCCTGCCCTCTGGCGGCCATGCGACGGACTGGTCACTAGACGGCAAGACTGTCCATGGCAGCAGCTGCGATGGTAAAGAGTTTGTAGCGTAACTGTGATGGAAGGAATGTGAAAAAGGCGTACTTATGTAACAGTATTATTTGTGTTAATAATGGAGATGGATCCTAAAAAAGCATGTAAGAACATCCAATAAATGATATATTTAAGATAGTAACAAAAATTCTAATCATAATTGTTCTAGCGATTACATAACTGCAGTGTGTTAATAGAATACTGAACTCTGCGATCCTGATCGATTATCATCATGTACTTCGCTTTTACTACAAGCACTCGAGCATTGTTGAAATGGAAAAGTTTCCTACGCAGCTACCACTATGTAGAGGTACTCCCGAATATCTTTTTTCTTCACGGTCATTGGCTACTTCAAGCAATTTGTTATGAAGGCCAGCTCCTGGATCTAGTATTTTGAATCACAAGACGAACAATATAAAATCGCCGAAACGCGCTCGAAGATATAAATTTGATAAAGATAAGTAATGTGCTGACTAAAATTATTATTCTGGATTAATTGTTAAACTATCACATAATGTGAAACTAGATTTTGCCATTGCCACGGTCCTGGTATTCTCAAATTTTTATTCATTTTTGTATATTTAAAATTCTTTTTCACTTTAATAACGTTTTCTTTGACTTCTTTTCCTCTTTGGTAATATCAGTATTTCCATTTCTTTTCCAATAATAAATTGTCAAAACATTTTACTCATTGATTACTAATTCTGGGCGCGTCAACTACTGAAGTCATTAGTCCCATAAGTGTAGTGCATGTTTTCATCGGGATGTGGTGGCGATCTTCCCCCACCGTATGGCGAGATCCGGCGCCGACCTATCGTTGACTAGCGGGGTTAACCCAACCAGGTATCTCCCAAGAGCGGAGCACCGCCTCAGCCGGGACAAGTTCTAAGTCCCCAACTGGTCTTTCGTCATGTGTGGTTATGTAATTGTAAGTGTGTGTGTGTGTGTGTGTGTGTAAGTGGATAGGATAAGAATGAGGAAGGAAAGATCGGGTGTGGTACGTTGCCTGTTTGTTAGGGTCCTGTTCCTGCATTCGCCTGGTGTTTATGGGAGAAACCACGGAAACTACCGATCAGAGCAGCCGGCCGCTAGAATTCTCCTCCGGACAGCGACTAAATTCGACCTATCTCCCAAGCTAGTGTCGTAAATCCTGCCGCCGTCGGTACTCGAACCTAGGACATCTCGATCAGAGGCACTGCAGCTACATCAGTTAATGCACTGAGCTACCGCTTCCGGCGTTTTACTTAATAATTTTACGAAATATAGTAAATGTTAAGAAACGTCTTCTTAATTATACTATATTTCGTTCTTTTTTATTACAACTTATTATAATCATCCAATGGAATCAAATGCATTGAATTTATAATTTCTAAAATTCTATCCTATTTTAATTCACTGCTTGTCTGTAAAAATCCTTATGCCGAAATGATTTTTATTTTCCAATTTCCCCTTGAAGACATTCTTACTTAGCAATACGCTGTACATGAGTGTTTGGCGCATTGCATAACTTCGAAACATTCTGGAAAGAATGAAACAGGCTGCGTCAGTTAGCGTTTTGATCGTTATTCTGACCTTTCAAAACTGGACAAAGTCGTAGGGTTTTTGAGCTTGAGAGATGTCGAACCAATTTAATGTATTAATCTTAACTTAAGTCGTAGAAGAAGTTTCCCAAACGAAATACCGAATTCGTCAAAAACGCGAGATACTTTCCACGATTCAATGATATTGGTATGATATACATAATTAAATCGTATGTTATGTAATAGGTTTGGGCCTTTGATTGTGACAACAAACAATAAAACTTATTGTACATATAAATATTTTTTTATATACCTGAATTATAAAAAACCCTTTTCGATTAACAAAATTGTTCATAATATGGCACGAATCATTACGTTATCGCTATTTCTGTACGAAATATGACACAATAGTCACTGACACAATAGTCAAAGCCCACATCTTTCAGCAACGGAGTGTAAAGAAGGCAGTAGTTCCCTGTAAATAAATTGTAGTGTTCGCAGTAAAGTCAAATATGTTGTGAAATTACTAGCACTTTTAAAAACTAATTTATTTTCTTATTAATCTATTAAAGTATATAATGCTTTCATTCGGTAATATTTACCAGTAATAACAAAGAACACCTAATTAGGTTTTATGAATATAAATATTAATAGTACACTTGGATTTTTTTGTAAAACCCACTCCAGAATTAATTCCTAAATTCTCGTTTTTTTCTTTAATTTCTGCACTGTGTTAGCTATTTTAACCTTATTATTTACAGATTATTCAATGTAAGATTCAGCCTACATTTGAAGATCGCCATCCACCATGACATTTAAGTGCAGTAATATCACCATTACGGTGATAAACGTCGCGGCTGTCGTCCTCAACGAACACACCCACCCACCCACACACAGCCACACACGCACAGCCACACACACACACACACCCATATATATATATATATATATATATATATATATATATATATATATATGTGTGTGTGTGTGTGTGTATGTGTATGTGTGTGTGTGCATGTGTGCGTGTGTGTGTGTGTGTGTGTGTGTGTGTGTGTGTGTGTGTGTGTGTGTGTAAATAAGAAGCCTCCATTATAATAACTACCGTCTTTATTTTAGCTCGTGTATTGTAGTAACTTAACCTACCTACCCCGACAGATAGGAAAGAACAAGAACCTCGCGTTCAAAATTTACATCTTTTTCGTGTATCCATTTCCTGAACTTCAAATATTCTCATAAAGTTTGCAAAATGTTTTTGGTATCAAAGCATTTTCTTCTTTTTCAGCTTTAAAAATGTTACTTTTTTCCACTCATAAGAAATGATTACCGAACTCACTCCTAACGTCGTTTGTTCGCCAACATTTTCTTATTCGTGCAAAAAAGGACAACATTCTGCAAATAGTATATTATACAATTTGTTTATAAACAAAGAATTTTTATTACGAATATATATCAAAAGTCCCTTTCATGGCTTATACTACAATTTACTGTATATCGAAGAAAAGGTTAGTACGCGCCTTGCTAATGTATTATTAAACGAAAACGACATATACAATACATCAGTATCTGTGGTCACTTCTGACGTCCTCCGCACCATCTACCAACCCATTGCTGCACTGCCACCGTGATGATGTTTCGAGGGCGATGACAAGGTGACCTGATGACCTGCAGTATCCCTTAGCTTAACAGCTTAAGACGCGGAAACAGGGGCGACATGTGCTTACACTTGTAATCGATGAGATGCGCTTGTCTATCATAGTAAGTCGCTTGCGCTTAAAGCTGTAAACGTCGGCTTTACGTCGACAGCTCGAGGGAAGATGGCGAAACGTCAGCGGAGATGTACACACGCTGCCTACAATTGTGAACTGGACCAAATCAGTTAGTTTATCCTAGTTTTCATGTCCACATATGTCTATATATTATTTTTAAATGATCTAATTATTGTTAATCAAAGTTTCTGAGCATTATTAAACAATAGAAATCTGGGTTCGTAAACGGTGATTGTTATAACTACATTGACACTGTTGACACATTGACATTGTTATAACGACACTGTTCAAATATCATTCCGCTAAATATCTTCACAACATCGCCTATTGAACAATTCTATCAGTGTTTGACCTCTGCATAATTTGTTATTCGTGATTCTGTAAAATAACAGCAAATGTATTCTCAGTAGAATAGATCCAAATATTCACACACAGTCACGATGATCCATAAATGGCAGCGTTGTCATTCAGAAAATAAAACACAAAAGAAATAATTATTGATTTCTTAGAGTTAAATTACTGTCCAAAACAAGAGTATTTAAAAAATCACTTTGCAATGCAAAAAAGATGCACGTCTGGAAAAATTGGCATATAGCTATACCATTGTTTTGTACACATATATTGTGTAAATATTTCATCCTAAATTACTTCGCCAACTTCATTCTTACCATTTCACCTTCCCTCGTCACCCTTATTCACAGAGTTCCCCGCCATCCTTCACTTCTGTTGAAAGCTCCACCTGTTAATACCTACTTTTTCTCGCTTTGATGTTTTATCCAACATTAATCTACTTGAAATCAACTACGATCAACTATATTATTTCAGTAATATTGATATAATTTGTGACGCACTCTCAACCAATCAACCGAGCTATCAAAAGAAAGAATTGAACGAATATGAGTAGAATTGCAATTGCAATTTTTAAATATTAATCTTTAAAGAAAAAAGAAAACGAAGTACTAACGATACTTCATGATGGCAAATATTACTCGAAATAAAATTTTACTTTTATCATTTCCATTCTATACATTAATTGTTTAATCTCACTGCGATTTGTGCTCGTTCCATATCGAGCGTTATTGTAAATCCACAATGATGACGTCGATGATCACCAGCCGGCGGCAAGACTGGTTGCTTCGGTGAAACGGGTCGATACACTCGGGTGGTGTCGCACTTTTATAAAGAGAATATTAATTCGCATTATTGGAAAATATCCTGGGGGCAGTGGGAGGCAGCGAATCTGTCAGCAGCAGCGCTTGCGGCGCCAACGCGGGAGGGGGCGGAAGCAGGGGCGGGGGCGGGGCGCGCGCCAGCAACCACACGACCCTCGGCCCCGTGTCGGCCTGGTATTTACTGGCCAAGTTTGCGGCCCCGGGGGCGGGAACGCGAGAGGCCAGGGCGGCGCGGGGCGGGGCGGGGCGGGGACGGGTGCCTTGACTCGCTGCCAGCGCGCCGGGGCGGAAGCGGCTCGGCCGCGGGGACAGCGATAGCGATAGCGACCGCTCCGGGGCCGCGCCCCAGTGCTCCAGGGGCACAAGCGCCTGGGGTATGAGGTGGGAGGGGAGGCGGTGATGTGGGCGGAGACGAAGGCGAGGTTGGAAGTTGAAGGTGAAATCGAAGTCGAAGGCGAAGTCAAAGGCGAAGGTGAAGTCCAAGACGAAGTCGAAAGGGAAGGGGAAATGGAAGGCGAAGGCAAAGTGAAAGGCGAAGGCGAAATGGAAGGCGAAGGCGAAGTGGAAAGCGAAGGCGAAATGGAAGGCGAAGGCGAAGTGGAGGGCGAAAGCGAAGTGGAGGGCGACGGCGAATTGGAGGGCGAAGACGAAGTGGAAGGCGAAGGCAAAGTCAAAGGCGAAGGCGAAGGCGAAGTCCAACGTGAAGGCGAAATGGAAGACGAAGTGGAAGGCAATGGCGAAGTGGAAGGCGAAGTGGAAGGTGAAGGCGAAGTGGAAGTGAAGGCGAAGGCGAAGTGGAAGGCGAAGGCTTAGGTTAAATTGGTGGAAATGGAGTGATGGTGGAGAGGAGTTTGAGCTGGAGGAGGGACGTTTTATCACTGAAGTGTGGGGGCTGCAGAGCCGCCCACGAAAGGGACGAGATGGGGTGGGTTAGCGGTGGTGGCGGCTACAGCAGTGGTGGTGGATGTGGGGACGACTGGCAGGAGCGGCGAGAGGAGATGAGGGAAGCAACGCTAGGGATGGTGCACTGGGGATCGAGCCAGGCTATAACGCCAAGGTTGGTGGAGATGTTGGCGGAGGCAAGGGCGGTAGAGATGGAGGCAAAGAGGGGTGTGTGGTGGAGGTGAGGGTGACGGGGTGGCAAAGTAGGTGGCAGCAACGAGGGTTGCTGATTCCGTGGTAGCAGTGAAGGCGAGAGGGATGACGGGAGTGTCGGGGCGGGGGAAACAGTGGGGCAGTTGCGGCTGTGGGGCGATCAAGAGAAAAGCGCGAAGGCAAGTGGCCACCTGGTAGCAGCAGGAGCTCAACGAGTCAGATGAGAGCCCGAATGTCAACGCGTTAGGTGCCACTGATTCGGTCTGTTTTTACTTTCTCGTCTTACGAAGGAACAAATTCGGTGGTATGAATTAAATAAATCAATATTCCTTTTTTTCTAGTGATGTTTAGTAATATTTCTGTAACAATTACACTTGGATGATACGACGCTTATACGATCGTATAAGCGCCAATGTAAATGTACATTTCTAAAACGATTTCTTTCGTTATTAAGTATGGCATATAACTCATTCATGTCTACCTGTGTTGTAAGTAACAAATGCTACACATGCATATATTCATAAGTAATATCATGAGAAGTGCTGTGCTAGCCGGTAAATTCACGACTTACGTAGCGAGATGTGAATTTACAGGCTTGCACAACACTTCGAGTGATATTTAGTGTGACAATTTCGCGAATTACGACATTACATGAATACAATGGATAATTAAAATCACAGGAATTACGAAAAAGAGAAATACTACTCAAATTTGCTACTGGAATACGAGAAACTTTCATTGAGCTCCGAGTTATCACTGCCTCCTGAAATAACTTATAATAAAGTAAAATATGAATAACAGTTTAATACAGAAAATTATTTCAACTATATTTCGATTTTATGGTAATAAAATTTTCAAAAAACAATTATTAAAAATCTACTTACAAAAGAAATACAATTATTAAAGTTGTTGGAAGTTGAGTTTTCGATGTCTATGTATTCCGTGGAAGTATTTGAAATGGAAAATGTACTGAAGATGGCTAAATTAACAGCGGGATTCGTCAATTTCGAATGGATTCAACACACGTGTGCACTCATTAAAGTATTTTTCTGAATGTTTTTGGTTGTAACGTTTCGATAGCATATTTTCGATAACATAGTTTCGATAGCATATTTTTTGAACTCACCATCTAATCTTCGCATATTAATTGCCTAAAATATGTGTAATTTCTTCATTTGTATTTTCTGCAGTGCATTTGTATTTCCTTTCTTCACAAAATTCTTGAAATTACTTCCTCACATCGTCTGTTTCTTTTGCTGTTTTTCGACTCGGAATCTTTAATAATAGATTCTGTTTTAAAATTTTAAACATTACCAAAACGATACATTTTAATATTATGCTGGCCAGCTAAAAAGCCGAACTAACGGG
The DNA here is from genome assembly GCA_011170035.1 of Teleogryllus occipitalis. Classification (NCBI taxonomy): domain Eukaryota; kingdom Metazoa; phylum Arthropoda; class Insecta; order Orthoptera; family Gryllidae; genus Teleogryllus; species Teleogryllus occipitalis. The sequence continues at coordinate 39,711 of BLKR01000490.1, read as the reverse complement.
ACAACTTTTGAAAAATGTCACTGTCGGATGAGAACATACATTTATACTCGATTTAGGGTAGTTTCGTTTCGTTTTATGTTGGCAAAAGTTGTTGCCAACCGTCACACAAATACCCTGTATATATTACTATCAAGCGGTAGGGACATTTTGTACAATTTAAGTTTGCAATGAAACAATGACTACTTCCGTAGATTTCGCCAACATTCAAAGCCATACAAGTGAAGTTGTGTTAGTTTACGAGTGTTGCTAAAGATTTGCATTTTGCGTTTTGGTGCTCTTCGTTCTTTGCGTTTTATCGTTCAATTTATTTATTTAGTAGTACTAGGCGTTTTTGAGTTTTATTTATTATTTTCCAATTGTTTTCTTTAGTAATAAAAATAAAGTTAATTGAAATAGTTATTGTAGTTCATTATTTGTAGTTGTTAAGTGTCCCTTTAGTATTTCTTGTTTTAGATTAATTATATTTATTATTATTATTTTTTCTGAATTCATTTTAATTATAACTGGAAAATAATGGATAGCCCAACAACATCCGAGTCTATACTTAATTTTGAACCTTTGAAGATAACACGTATTCAAAGTTCTCTTCAAAAGGGAATTATCAATTTATTTTGTGGACTGTGAAAGGAAGCAGTGGAAGAAAAGGTCCATGTTACCCACTCTTGTTTAATAACACGAGTGGCAAAATTATTACAGGTAAGATTGATTTTTCTTTTCTTTTCTACATCTTATCTTTTAAAACTTACAAGTGTAATTTTCTTAATTAAAATTGGGATGAGTATAGTTGTTAATTATCTTTACCATTACTCATGTATTAATCGTAATAAATCTAATTTTCTTTTTTTCAAGATGTTGTGTGTTTACAGGTGGGTGTAAAGTCAGTTGATAGTATTATCAACAAATATAAAAAACAAGAAGCTCTGACCACACCCAAAAAGACCCGTAAAAGATCCCGTCCAAGATATACTCTTTGATCCCGTCCAATCACAGATATTGACAATTTCACTAAGGATGCAATTGCCAATAAATTTTATTGTAGTTTGAATTCAGGTAATCAATTAGACTTTTTAATTAGTTTGTTAGTATACAGTTTTATTAATATAAACAATGATCATTTTGTGTTGTTTTATGTATTATTTAACAAGTACCAAGGATTATATTTTATGTAGGTTGTGGTATTTCTATAAGAAACCTGTACACAGAGATTGTGGGAGATGAAACGTTAAATTTTGAAGGCTCTCAGACCTCCCTAAAGCGAATAGTGAAGAACATGGGTTTTACTTAGGGAAAGGGAGACAAGTATGCCCATGTGAGAGAGAATGAAATTTTAATTTTTAAAAGAAAGTGCTTCCTGAGGAATTACTATAGAAATACAAACTCCAACACACCAAAGGCAGTAATTATTATTATTATTATTATTATTATTATTATTATTATTATTATTATTAATAGGGAGTGCATATCTATGATTTTGCATATTTTTGTCTATTGCTTCAGGGCATAGCTAAATGAAATTCCTTGACATGTGGTTAGAATTGGATGCTATGTAGATTAATATGTTAGTGCAATTTGGCAAATTTTTCCTGTTGTGCATATTCATATAATAATAAGAGAATATTTTTATGCTCCTATATTTATTTTGTTTAAAGAGAGACTTATCTCTAAACCATTCCTTGTTGTCATAGAATCTATTTATTTGGGAGCAGTCATTGATTAGAAAAAGCTTGTCACACTTTGTGTTTTTTCTTTTCTATAGACAATAAAATACTTGTGCAAATGTAGGATATTTCTTGATATATTTTTTGTACCAAGCAGAAAAAATGAAACAAGACAATGTCCTTAATGAAGGTGCATAATTACTTCAATTATTTCTCCTGAGAAGTGAGCTAGGTTATATTATGTTTGCACAAAAATACATCTTTTCATTCCAAGTACTATCACATGAAATGAAATATTATTTTTAATTGCATATTTCAGAATTTTTAGGTCATAGATGCATATTTCAAGATTTTTAGGACATAAAAATCATCTCTCTAATTATTATAATTCTTAGTTTTCACAGATGTACTTGTCTTGTATATCTAAATGTATTTGTAAATAGTCTTGTCAACATTGTTTCAGTTTTTTGTAGCTTGTTTGTAACCTTATTTGATTAGTAGCATTTGTGACATTACTTGTAATACTGGTTTTGGGCAAGTAGCACCGCATCTCTCTCTAAATTCCACATGCATTTTGAATTTCCTTGGCACAATACTCTAATTTTAATGTTGAAAATAACCGTTGTCTTACCTTGAATTTTTTTCACAGCAAGAAAGTGTATTTAACTGGCAATAAATAAACAATATATTAATCTTGTACTGCTTGGCTGCCTATTGGGAATTATTTGGCATGAATTTGTAATGGAAACTGAAGTATAATATACTTTTGATTTGAATTATTTAACAAGCAATGAGGGTTTACTGTGTAATAACTGCATGTTCAGGGAGAAGCTTATAGTAATGTAGTCACAATAAGAGAGTAGATTCAATATTATTGTGCAACTATATATTTAATGTGCCATTTATATTGATTGTGTACATTCCTGTTTAAATAAACATCTTTTAAAAAATCAAAAAGTCATATTTATTACCATTTATCCCAATCTTATGAATCACACCCTATTGAAATGGTGAAAAAATGGGTAAAGAGAGAGACTGTCTCTGGTAACAATGGATAAGTTATTGAAGACTTACTTATACTAATGATGATATTCATTATTTTTTTTGAACTTATTTTTAAAAGCTAATGAATAATTGAACAAATAAATCAAATGGATGCATTTGCATTGATAACTGGACTGTTAGGAACAATTCATTAGATCACTTAAAAACTACCATGTATATCACGTTAATTAACTTCAATAATTGTGGTATTTATTTGCGTTCAATAAAACTCATTACTACCAGTTCAAAACGTGAAGGAACTGTTGACACACATCTCAAAAGCATTAACAACATAGAAGTATGACCGCAGATAACTTTTGAGGTTGTATTTTTCATTTGCACTTGACACTTTTTAACACTTCTTAAGCTTGCAATAGTTGATAATTCTTACTTAACTTAATAATTATTCACAGAGTTAATATTCGTTTATAGATGAACATCTCTTTTTAATTCTACCGAAAAACGAATCATGTATTACTGAACAGTGGACAAGACTCGAGACCGCGCGAGGATTGTGAATGACAACAAACAAAACAAAAGCGAGAGACTTGATCAGAGTTATAGTTTCATAAGTTGGCTATTCCGACAGGAAATCTTTCAAGCTGCCATATTGCGAATTTAGTGCGGCCTAATACACGGCCTGGAGTATAGGGAACATTTTCTCAAAAACTACTAATAGAAGGATTCTCAAATTTTAACAAAGCTTGTAACACATCAGTTTATATACTTATATAAAATGGTAAATACTTTAGGCAATATTCTTATAAATGTTAGTAATTTTAAGAACAAAACGGGTTACAATGGACAAAAAAATATATTTAAAAAGCTAGAATTAGTTTTTAAAACAAGCTTCCTTAAAATAGTATAAATAATTAATATACACTCACACAAAATTTCAAGTCTGTAAATTAAAGAGTTTCTGAAAAAATGTTCCTTACATTAACATTGGCGAGATAGGCCATTCCTGCTTTTCTTAAGCTAAGCCAAAATTCGTCGTGTTTCCGCACAGGAAATTAACGCTTTTTAATCACCTAGCTACAATGACACTTTATGAATTTGAGTCGGCCCAAAATAATATATTTTTATCTAGCAATGTACAGAAGATTATTAGGAAAAGACGACTAAGTCAAAGCTCAATCCAATCTAGAAATGTCTATTAATAAAATTAAAATTAATAAGTAATTAAACGAAATCAAGAAATTTAATAACGAAAACAATAAATATGAATTAAATTAATTAAATAACGAAATCAAGAAACCACGATTCAAAATACTATGACAACATTCACTCCTGGTACAATTAAGAAATCAGCATGCAACTGCCTATTTTGCCGTCATACTGTTTGCTCCTGAAAAGAAGAATTGGTTTATGTCAGATATTGTTGTGAAATATATTTAGTGAAGTATAATTACGTATGTGTAGCTATAAGCTCTGAAGAAATTCACAAAAATCTGAAATATCTACCTCATATATGACGTGCAAATTTTTATTATTTACAAAAAAAACTGATACACATCCAAAGATATTCGTAATGAAAAATGCTTTTTACTGTCGGTATTTTTCCACCCCCTATGCATCTGAGTCCGGCTCGGTTAGGCACCGATTTGTTCGCCACCCTGGCGGCTGTGATGACCCGTTCTGCCACCCGGCGCGCCACTGATCGGACTGACCCCAGAAATATTAAACTTCGAGTCTTGCTCGTTGTAATTCTCTGATCTTGTGGAAGTTTCCCTAAGAGATATTATCGAAAATGTAATATATTATTCACTTAAAACAGCTTGCCTTACCTCTGCGTTCGCCCAATTATCCCTCAATTGAAATTTGTATACGTTATTTTTTCTAATTGATTATTTGAAGGAGTATGCTATTAGAAATTAGTAACTATTGTCTCTTATGAAATTCGAAATTAAGAAAAATGTACGTCTGATTACACGGTATTGATTAGAATGCGGTATAAAATAGTGTCTTTCAATATTATCTTGTTTGGATGTTGTTACACGAGTACACCAAGGATATCCATGGTAACTAAATTGCTCCGAAAGGCAGTCTTAGGGCACCACTCTCTAGCCAATTGCGAAACATTAAACTACAAGATAGACGAAAGTTTACCCATTGCCTCAGAAATGTTTAATGTATAGGTGACGACGATATTTTAATATATTTTCTTTTAAAATAATATGTGTCAATATATTGTAGTTATAGCCATGTATATACGACCATGAGACATCATTAACTCCATAGTTTTCTGGACAATCAGAAAATGTATTTACAATGAGGGAAAAGTAATAAAGAAACGCTACAGAGGAGACGGAAATTGAAAAAGTCAGATATAAGACAAATGTGTTTCATTGTAATGCTACTAATTTTAAAGCTCTTTATAATCTCTCTTGGTCGGATACGTCGGTGTCATGCGGAAGTTTTCATTAACTTAGGAACTAGTGTTGCGTAAACAGCATGTACTTTCTTATATTGTTTGAAACTGATAGTAATATTATACTACTTGAACATACAATTGTGTATTTTTTTAAATTAAAAGATTACATGAAAATAAGGTTTATGTCACGTTATGGTGTTTGTTCAGCTCTATCCATTTAAATAGTCTGATGGAAATATTTGGAACCGTTTTTCGGAAATGTTTGTTCCAACTTTGTTCATACCTTAAACAAAGCACGAAGCAATGGCATTATTTAAGGAATTAAATGAATTTTGATGAATATACATTGTTAAAAAAGACAAAATACAAACACAAATAAACTAGTTTGCTTCATCTGACACATTTCATGTACCTTCCCCCTCGTTCTTAAAGATATATAAATATGTTTCCAAAGATAAGCATAGCATATTAAAAAACATTATTTTAGTGTTCACTTTAAAACTAACGTTATCATTGGATCCGTTGCCAATATCTTATCACAGCACGACCACATTTCACAGTTACAAAATAATTCGAACTAATCAACTTGAAATACAGTTTCTACGTAAATATTGAACTGTGAGGAAAAATATATCAGTCTATATTATCCTTTCAATATTCCACACTTTAACAATGGCAGACACAACGCGGAATATCTGGAACATTTGATTTTTTTCAAAATAAAAATATTCTTTATCCTCAATTCTTGCCATATGTATGTATTCTCACTATTCCAGATACTATCCATAAGCGCACAAAAACACAAAAATGTAAATTTTGCTCAATATTTACACATTTTTCACCAAATGCTACCAGACCAATATTTAGTGAACATTTTATTTAACGCAGTGATTTACTTTTCGTTTCTGTATAACCTACATTTTTATACTTTATTTTTGTTTTTCGGTCTTCTAATGTATAGATAGAAATCAGGCTTTCAGACTATCTTACAGAATTAAAATATTTTGCAACATGAAGATTTCTGAGACTATTACAGCCGATTTTGAGAAAATTTTGTTCGAACGTTTTCGAAAATGTGCCATTTATAGTTTCTATGTTCCACAGTTATAGAGTTATTGCTATACTGTTACATTAGTAATTATTGAGCATTAGTTATTCTAATATCACATTAGTACTCCCAACCTCTTTAAAAAATTAAAACATCGATTACGTTTTCTAACACTCTACTGGCGATGGTCATTAAATTTGGACCCGAACATTTTATACTAGCTTTTCATTATTCTGATTGTTTGCTTCATGTCGACTTGACTGTGTAGTACTCCGAAAAATATAAAACTTGTTTGCAATAATCGTAGGGTAGAACGGAATTACAATACCCCAGGATGTTGTAGACATCCCATTCTTCAATCTTGCAGTTTAGAATAGTTTTTAGATTCTCTTTTGGAAGAATGAGGATGGTTGCTGGTGCTTCCCACTGTTAGCAGTGATTAGTGCGACCCTTAAAGTGGAGTTGCTTTTCACGTCCACCAGGTGCGCCACTGTCCTGGAAGACCTCCCACACTCACACAATCCACGAAATATTAAAGTTCAAGCATTTACAGACTGCCCTCTCTTTCTCTCTCCCTTTCTCTTTCCACTCTATATTTTCCCTCTCTTTTCCCCTCCCTATTACTCCTTTCCCTCTTTCCCTTCTCATTTCCCATTTTTCTCCCTTTTTCCCATTCTCTTTCCCCTCATTTTTATTTCACTTTCACCTATCTCTTTTTCTCTCGTTTTGCTCTGTCTTTTCTTTCTTTATTTCCCCCCTCTTTTTTCCTCGTCTTTCTTTCCCTCTCTCTCCTTCCCTCCTTCTCTTTCACTTTTTTCTCCTTCTCCCCCTTTCCCCCTGTCATCCCCCTCTCTCTTCCTTTCCCTTTTCCCCCTCTCTCTTCCTTTCCTTCTCTCTCTATTTCCCTCTCCTCTGTCATTTTCTCTCATTATTTCATTCTCTCTCTTTTTCTTTCTCTGTTTCCTTTTCTCACTTTCCCCCTCACTCCCCTCACTTTCCACCCATCATTTGCATCTCTTTTCTCACCTCTCACTTTTACCGTCTGTACCTTTTTTTCTTTTTTCTTCCTTTCCACCTCTCTCTCTCTTTTCCCCCTCTCTCTCTTTCCTCCCCCCTCTCTCTCTCTTTCCCATTCTCTCTCTTTTTCACCTTTCTCACTTTTTCCCTTTCCTTTTTCCCATATCTTTTCTTCTCCTTCTTATCTCTTTTCTCCCCTCTTTCTCTACTCTCTTCTTTCTCCTCTCTTTGCTCCTCTCACTTTTCTCATCTCCTTTTGCTTCTTTTAATAATTTGTTAATGTATTGAAGATCTCCGACAGTCCTCTGTCTCATTTTCTCTCTCACTTTTCACATTATGAGATTTTAAAAAAATTCTGTTCGATTTTTTAAAATGTTTCTTTTATACAAACCATATCATGATAGTAACACACACACACACACACACACACACACACACACACACACACACACACACACACACACACACACACACACACAATTATCCAATTTGGTGCTGTCGTTTGAAAGTTGTGCGCTAACATACATTTCGGTGATTCATTTTTATTTATATAGATGATAAACGATTTTAATGATTTATTCTTAAGTTTAACTTCGTTTTCAGGAAATGTTTGATCTTTAAAGTATGTAATTCATTTTAATAAGACATTGAAGTGATCAATTTTTATTGCGTATATTATAGTTATTATTAATAAAAATAATATAGTCGAAAATTAAGTAAACAGCTAAGTATTTCTATTTCTGATATGAGTGCTTATTTTTTATAAATAGTACGATTAGTAATTTTTTCAGTAATGGCACAAACATGAAATAACTGAAATTAGTTTATAAAATAAAAATGAACACATTTTCCTCGAACAAATATATTATTACCTTTCTTTAGGCTTCTTAGTCCTGAATCTTCAAGTGGCACCAAGCCAAACAAATGAATATAGAGCTCTTTCACACATACTTTCATCACTATTGTGACTTGCCACTTGCCCCACGAGCTACTAACAGAGAAAAACCTCTCTGGAGTCCCCCCTCCCCCTTCCCGAGTGGCTTTCTCAGCTTGGAGTTCACTTTGCTTCGAGTCATAAACCTCTTCTCGCGGCCTCTTTCTTAGAGTCCGCTACTGGCGTTCTTCTCAGACCACGAATTTTTAATTGCCGGAGTGTTTATGTGGTACAAATTCAGTGCCTTGTGGGGACCCTCCCCCCATCCCTCCCCTTCCCCCCCTCTCGCCAAGAACAACGTTTCACGCGCGCGTTGAAAAGACAGCAGCGCGAAGCGTCTTGCTCCTCTTTTTGCACCAAACGCCCGCAATTCTCAAAGGACTCCGGCGCGTCTGCGGGCGGCACGGTAAAGGGAGGGCGTTTCATTCTTTCCTTCGCCTTCTCTCTGGCGCCCAGCTGCCTCTTTCTGATTGCAGAACAGAGGTCTCCAAACGCGGCCTTGTGGGCCAGTTTCGACCCGTGGATGCATTTCGTGGGGTGCAGACTGATTGTGACGGAATACAGAGTGTCCGGGGAGGAAACGTTTATGCATATTTTGTCTAATAAAGCACATGAATGTTCCGAATGGCTGAGACACAATAAACACTCAAAATTTCGATTGCAAAAATGCTTTCTGAGCAAAAATTTGCATTGCAGAAGCATAGACATTTACAAATGAAGTGAATATATTTGTTCACAGAGAAACATTAACCTAGAAATAAAAAACACCCAATTTACACAATTCGACTGTCTTTTTATTTCTCGGTTAATGTTTCTTTCTGGACAAATTTATTTATTTATTTTATAACTTTTGAGTGTATATTGAGGTTCAGCAATTCAGAATATCCAAGTAGTTTATTAGACAAAATAAAAGCTTAAAATTGTCTAAGAGCTAATTTTCGAACTTTCGACGTTTCCTCCTCAAACACCTGTATTATGTTGCATATATCTTAGAATGTTGCATCATTTTGGATGGAAGCTGGGAAGTATCTTGGTTCGTAATGTTGAAAAAAATGTATAAATATATAGCAAATTACGTCTCCAACTGCATTTAAATTGAAAAGGTGGATAACATCCTCAATTTTTTTAAATTTCTCTAGATGTTATAAACAAATATGAGGTAATCCAGATTTCTCCATTTGTATATACGCCTTTGCAAAAGATCAAACTTCAAATAATGTTACTAGTGCCCAGTGAAATCATATTTTACTCAGACCGCGTCAATAAAGTTGTGTGAATGACGAATGGATCATTTCGGCTAATATGGATAGTAGCTACAAGACTTAGGCAAAAGTAAAGTGATTGTCCGAGTACAAGGCGCCTACGTTTTCGTAAGACGGATCTTGGCATAGAAATGCGTTAGAAGTTCCGTGTTGTAGAACATTCAAGTTTGTAGTATGTAAATCGCAAAGGCAGAAAGCTGAAGCCTCATTGCCAAGTCGCAAATGCGTAGAGATGAGCTGAGATATATAGTGAGGTTAAATTAGGTTAGGTGAAATTGGAGCCATAGAATATTACGATTGACGCAGTGGAACTGGAAAATACACACCTTGTCTTTCAATAACCGTATAAACATCTCACTAACAGTCTGATCCCTGTTTATCACATCAGCCATTCCTAGTTTCCATGCCGTATTTCATGTAATGTTAACTTCATCCGGCTTAAGTTTAAAGTAAGCTTCGAAGCTGTTCCTATATTCTAGGAACATTAACCTACTAATTCAAGAATTGCCGCTGATGATAAATTCGTAATTTATGCGTAACATACACATTTTCAGTTGCTGTGTATCGGAATATTGATCTGGTTGCAAAACAACAAAGGCAATTTCGTCCATTTTCCTTCCTCTCGTGCTATGTAAACTAGAAATGAATGAATTGAGTGTACTTAATAAATGACATGTTTCTCCTCAGGCGTTTCGCGAGATATTCTTGTAAATTGTAAATCATCGTCAACGTGATATTTTTTGTCATTCAAATGATATAGGATTTCATCAGCCACATCATTCACGATTCATTGTTCATACCCTTTTAAATACATGCAAATTGACATGTTGAGTTAATTAGATTGAGTAGAACAGAATTGAGTTAAGCAGATACGTGTCTATCCCATGATTAAAACATATTGAGATATACAAAATTTCTCTACATTAATATCTGGCAAAGATCTTAGCGTCCGGCTTGCTGGGTCAATGGGTCACGATATATTATAATCCTTATTACCTTTATAATGGATTATAGGATCCGCAGACTATACAGCGCAGCTGGGAATCTGAAATAGAACGATTCTATTCCTAGTTCATTACTGTTTGGATTGACTAAATGAAAGATCACTTTCTTTTCTAAAGAACAAAATTTAACAAAGTTTATTGTTACCTTTTTAGCAAACAATTTAGTGAATTTAATCAAATGATTTGATGTTATGCCTTTGATCAAGATATCTTTGAATTTACAGTTTTATACCGCAGTTAACTTATCTATTCTTCGTTGATGTCCCTCGTAGACTTCTCAGTCAAAATATCTTGCGAGCTTGCCGTAGTCCAAAGTCCCAAGAAATTCTCTTCTGTCCCTATCCAAGCTGGTCTCAATCTATCAAAATTATCAGCCCCGATTACGTCCTATGACATAGCCCCGAAATCTATTACTCGATTACCACTCTCGACAAAGTCCCAATTTATGCATCAATATTACTTCCACATGCAATATCTGCAATATCATTTACTGTCCTTAAAATTTCACGATCTGATAATCCGATTCTGACTATCTGTATTATACTCGTTCCCTCTCACGAACCTACGATTAGTTCAGAAACGCGATGCCGGTCAGAATGAAATCTTCCTGCATGATTCACCCTCGAAGACTTCGTAAAAAACTACCTTTCTCTTTTTTCATAACATTTGACCGTCGTTCTCTCACCCAGCCAATCCATACGTTCGTTATATTTTGGTGTAGCTGACCTTTCGATCGTCTAAACTTCTTTGCCCAACCCCAAATTTTCTACTTTCGACATCCAGCCACCTCTTAATGCATTTACAAAAAACAAAAACTACATTGTGTATTCACGGTCGTTGCTAAGCCCTTGCTCTCGTGATATTTCCTAATGCATGTTCCACCATATAGTCTACAAATAAATGTTAGTTTATTTTCATGTGACATATCGGTATGTCACAATATATTCAGATGATATTTCGTAGAGACGTTTATAAACTATAATGTTTTACTATAATGTTGATATTCGAGATGACTTACGATTTGATGTTTATTATTTATTAATACAATATAACTGTTTCAAAATGGTTACAGGTTATGTTGCTGTAAACGTGCAACCTCTAATATTCCCGAAACTAGCACAATGAAACCCCAACAACTGCTTACTAGCACTACCAAACAAATGTTGCGCATGTATTGAAACTACATATATTGATTTAATTAGATCACTTTTTCATCAAAACTGTTATTTAGTGCCAAAATCCAGCGTTAATTAAAAGGCATCTATTAATGAAGAACGCTCCAACTTGAGCGGACGTTCAAACCATTGGCTACCCCTGTTCAAGACGTTCCCCTTCAGCAGCGCTCATAATGGTCTTAGATCACTTGTTTTCCCTAATAATTCACTCCTCGTGCGCGTACGCGCAGCGGCATTGTGACTGCGGCGAGGACCCCCACCCCCACCCCTCCCCACCCTTTCTCCCCTCCCCTCCCCTCCTCTCGGCGCAGGGCGCAGGCGGCGAGGAAAAAGACGAGCGAGGCGGAGGAGTAGAAGACAGAAGTAGAAAAAGTTATTTTTATTTCGGGCGGCGTCCCCCGAAGCACCGCCTCCATCCATCTTTTGCTCGCGCGCGCGGTATGTGAGCGGCGGGGGCGGCGGTGGAGTCGGGGGCGGCGGGGGCGGCGGGGGGGGGCGGCGGGAGCGGCGTCGGCGGCGGTGGAGTCGTGGGCGCCGGGGGCGGCGGTGGAGTCGGGGGCGGCGGGTTTGCGGCGGGGGCGGCAGGGCGGCGGCGGCGGTGGCGGTGGCGGCGGCAGTAGAGTCGGGGGCGGGGGCTATAGCGGAGGCAGCCGAGGAGGTGACGACGGTGACAGCGAGGATGGCAAGAAAAGTAGGAGACGGAGATGACGTGGAGTGGGGAGTGGGGAATAGGAGGTGGTGGGGGTGGCGATGGTGATGGCGGGCTAGCTAAATTGATTTATTGATTAGTGAGGTAGGATTAGTGAGTAACTGCTAAGGTCATTAGACCCGTAAATATAGTGCAGGTTTTTTATCGCAGGAGGTGGCGTTTGGCTTGCGAGGATTCGGTAACGGAAGATGAAGGAAAGATCGCGCGCGGCCCGTGGTCCGTTTGTTAGGATACTGCTTCGGCATTCGCCTGGTGTGTTGATCGGAGAAACCACGGAAAACTATCGATCAGAGCAGCCGTTCGCTAGAATTCTCCTCCTAACAGCGGTTGAATTCGACCTAGTTTTGTAGCTTGTGTGGAAAATCCTGGCGCCGTCGCGACTCGAATCTCGGGACGTCTCGGTCAGAGGCACTGCAGTGACATCAGTTCATGCCCTGAGCCACCTTCGCCGGTCGAGGCGTTAGAAGAAGCGAAGCGATGGGCAACGGTGGCGGAACCGCGGAAGGCACGGTGAGGAACGCAGAGCCTGGGAGAAGGATGGCGATGAGGAGGGTGGGACCGACGGGGTGGCGGGTGTGGCGGGGTAGGAGGGTCTGACGGCGGCGGCGAAGGTCGCGGCGGTGGCGGCGGTGGCGGCGGCGGCGACGGTGGCGACGGGGGCGGCGATGGAGGCGGCGGAGGCGGCGGAGGCGGCGGAGGCGATGGAGGCGATGGAGGCGGCGGAGGCGGCGGAGGCGGCGGAGGCGGCGGAGGCGGCGGCGGAGGCGGCGGCGGAGGCGGCGGCGGCGGCGGCAGCGGCGGCGGAGGCGGCGGCGGCGGCGGAGGCGGCGGCGGAGGCGGCGGAGGCGGCGGCGGAGGCGGCGGCGGAGGCGGCGGCGGAGGCGGCGGCGGAGGCGGCGGCGGAGGCGGCGGCGGAGGCGGCGGCGGAGGCGGAGGGGAGGCGGCGGTGGAGGCTGCGGCGGAGGCGGCGACTGCGGCTGGTGTCGGCTGCCGCAATATAGGCGCGAGAGCAAGAAATACGGAGCCGCGTGGAGCAAGAAGTGCCGGCGAGTTGGGGCAGCCGAGTGTATGGGCGGCGAGCGCTGAAGGGCGGAGGAGTCGGCGAAGTGGGGAGACGGAGGGCGAGAGCGAGATGGAAGAGGAAATCGGCCAGGGCGAGAGGGACGGGAGAGTGTAAGAGTTGTTGGGTTTGTAGGAGAAAAGTATGCATGCCAGCAAGTACGACGGTTGGTGGATGAATTTGCCCGGCAGGGGGGTTTGTCGAATTGGGGAGGTGGTCGGTTGGGGTGTGTGGATTGTTGTTTGAATAGAGATTTCCGGCGCGTCATTTAGTGATGTCATTTCTTCTGTAGGTGTATTTCATCTTTTTTCATCGGAATGTGGCGGTAATCTTACCTCTCCGGATAGCTAGATCCGGCGCCGACCTAAACATCAGCTGGCAGGTTTTTCTTCATCCAGATATCTCCCACCACCAGGACACCGCTCAAACCAGGACAAGCTCTAAACTTCCAAATATGTGGTAGTGTAGTGCATGTAAGTGTATTTGGAAGTAAGGCGTGAGGATACGACAAAGAAGAGGCAAAGAAGATCTCTAGCAGTCCATGTCTCGTTTATTAAGGTACTGATCCGGCATTGTCCTAGTGTTGATCGAAGAAACCACGTAAAACTACCGATCAGAGCAACCTGTCACTAGAATTCTCCTCCAGACAGCGGCTGGACTCGACCTTGTTATGTAGCTAGTGTCGAAAGTCATACCCCTGTCGGGGCTCGATTCTATGACCTCCCGGTCAGAGACACTGCAGTGACATCAACTGATACACTAAACTGCTTAAGTCGGTGTCGACTTATGAGTTGCTGTGAAGGCTGCACCATCGGACGCCGGGCGTCGTGAAGTAAAATTTGGTGGAAGATAAAGTTAGATGATGTTACGAGCGATTGTAATGTTGAATAAACTGTGGAAGATGGCCGAGTGATGGAGTTAACAAGAAGTTGGACAGTGTGTTAGTTGGTGACGGTAGTTGGTTCGAGCAAAAACTGAATGAACGATTGTCCGGAAGAATACTCGAGTGGACAGGACAGTAGTTATGTTTGACATTGTGTGTGGTATCTGGCGGGGAGATCCAGCTTCCTCCAAAGATGGGAATAGTGACAACGACGAACGGGGGGGGGGGTCGAAAAGTGCGCTGGCATGGGATAAGTGGAGACGGGAAGTGGCGCTCTGCGGAGAACACAGAGCGGCTGGGAGGGGGGATCCCGATGAGGACGGGGCAAATGAATGGAGCGGGGGTGGGCCCAGCGGAGGAGACAGAGCCGAGGCGACGCGGAGGAATGTCCCATGTGCACGAGGGGAAGAAGCTGCGGAGGTCACAGGTGCAGTGGCGACGAGGGGGTGCGACCAAGGGCGTGGCCCAGATGAATGAAGAGAGGTTACGATGGCTGCCAGAAGTCAGCGGTGGATGTGCCGTCGGAGGGTTTCGGAAACAGAAGGGTTGGAGACGGAAGATTGCTTTCATAACTGGAGTGGCTCGTGGTATTGGGGAATGCACACGCCTTTCTCGGATGGGGCTTGGGTTTGTCCTCCCGTCATTTCACGTGGAATTTGTGGAGGACAAAATGAGATCTCCGTGTTGTCCCGTTTGCCTCGTCTTTTATTCCGTCATTTCTTCTTTATCATTCACCTGAGTATCAGTTAATTATAACATCTACGCATTGGGTCAACAATTATATATTTCTATATTAGCAACAGAATCCTTAATCATAAGCCTTAGCCTTAATCATAAATAATATAAAAACCTTTACTTGATCAGCACAGACAGAGGGAGAGCTGTCGAGGCAGTCGACCTCTGTAAAGAAAGACATGAACGGAAAGATTTTGCAAGCATCATGAAACACTTGCAGAAGTGGGGAAATTCAGGAGAAGCGTTTGAACTAGAAGAAAATGTCCTGTAGGAATGTTGGTGTCTATTTATGAGGCACAAGGAATGTTATGGCTCCCAGGGTTGCAGATTATATATGTGAGCGAATGCGCTAGTTATGAATGAAGGCAAAATATTAGAGATCAAATGTGTAAGGGCTCAAAAGCTGTCAAAAGTTGGGGAATTAAGTTGGTTGACACTGCTATCAACAATTTGATGATAGCATGATGATGAAAACATCGACGAGAAATGTCGGTGTTTTAATTGTAGACTAACTAACATGCTATTTTCCTATCCATTTTTAATTACAGTACGTAAAAGGGATATATTTTAGTGATTGGTTGCCAGCATGTTGGTGGTATGTTAATAAAAATTATTGAGTGTGAAGAATAAAATTAACAATAAAGGACGTCGTTTTTCGCTACTGTACCCTTTAGTCACTTCCATTCATACACCATCGAAGAAAAACCACCTAAAATTCCCTCAGATTGCACAGGCGAAATGGATAATTAGGAAGACGCAAAACAATAAAACTGTGGATTGCTGCTACTCTACAACTTGCCAAAAACCTTTTATTTAAAAAAATAAAAATTAATGAAAACATCCGTGGAAAATACCGCTGTTTTAAAAACATTGATGTTTTTACAACAAAATACCGATGTGAAGAAAACATCGAAAGCAAATATCGATGTTAATATGTCGATGTTTCTGGTGGAAAACATCGATGTTTTAAAAACTTCGATGTTTTTACAACAAAATATCGATGTCAAGAAAACATCGCCGTTAATATGTCGATGTTTCTGATGGAAAATATCGATATTTTATAAAAATCTATGTTCTTGCAACAAAATATCGATGTGAAGAAAACATCGAAAGCAAAATATCGATATTAATATCCATGTTTTAAAAAAATCATCCATGTTTTAAAAAATCTATGTTTTTTGCGATCCCTCGCCGCGGTGGCGGGACCGCGGGAACCCACAGCGACAGGGCGGACGGCGGCAGCGTGGCATCGCCCCGCGTCGCATCGCGTGGCGGGCGGGCGGGCACTCTCCTCCAATTTGCCAGCGGTAACCGGAGCCTCGCGCCAGCCGCGCCGCCGCCGCCGCCGCTCACATGCTGGCTGCGCCGCCCCCATTTGTCACCCATCTATCACGCGCTTGCCGTCCCATCCCCTTGCCCCCGCCCTCCCCTCCGCGGCGAGGGCTTCCCAAATTGCGCCCGGGATCACGTCGCCTGGCCTCGCCTCCCCTCCCCTCGCCGCGCCCGACGCCGCCCCGCGCCGCCGGCTGGCGCTGGTGCAGTAGCGATTGCGGACACTCAAGAAATACTGTGGTTTGGCGGACACGTCAATTTTTGGAAACTTTTATTAATTATGCTTTGTTAGGAAATTGTATACGGCAGTGATATCCTCAAATATTAAAGACAATAAGACAACAAATAAAATTATATAAACACACTAAAATAAAATAATATAAATAAATTAAAATGAAATAAATAAATTAAAACAAAAATATTATTTCCAAATATTTTTAAATACAAATTTTAAATATATATTACATGGACAATCATGCTTTGTTTAGTTTAGAACCACCGCAGCTGGGAAAAGTTCTATGCCCCCACCGGTCTCTCGGCATATGTGGTAGTGTAGGGCATGTAAGTGTCTGTGTATAAGGGAAGATGATAGGACAAGGAAGAGGAAGGAAAGATCGTGCGCAGGCCGTGGCCCGCTTGTTAGGGTACACCTTCGGCATTCGCCTGGTGTTGATCGGAGAAACCACGGAAAACTACCGATCAGAGCAGCCGGCCGCTAGAATTCTCCTCCAGACAGCGACTGAATTCGACCTAGATGGAAAGCTAGCAAAGCGCGCGAAATAGCCTACCTCTAGAGTAGAGGTAGAAATAAGCAATTTCGGAGTCATTTATCCTTTCGTGTACGTACGCATATTGAGTAATAGACTTTGCATAGAGAAAAATGTGTACTGTTGCGGAATATCGATTTCGAAATTTCAACAAAAACATGTTTTGATGCCCTGATAGCGAAAAACATTTTTTAAACGTCCGTTCGTTTGTCTGTCAGTCTGTCTATCTGTTCATCTACCCGTCCGTCTGTGAACAACATTGGCACATAGTAAACTATTTGTAGGATTTTTGCCAAAATGAATATTCCCCAGTCGATCTGACCCAACTCAAAGGCCTACGAATGAAAATAATTCATAATATTTTGGGGGTTGTATTCCATTGGGGGGGGGGGTATTCCATTAAAAATTTTCAAAATCGTCTAAAAAATGGTTCCATTTTTTAAAATTTCTTTTAACAATAGTATCTCAAACACGACTCGATTTTTTTAAAAACTTTCTCTACGGATAGTGCCGAATGCCGTAAATAACATGATTAATCACCATTTTATGTGTTTTTTATTTTTATCACAAAAATGTAGTTTTTATACATTTCTCACGTCGTTACGGAAGTTCTTTATACATTAATTTTTGCATTTGCGAAAGCAAGTGCTTCGAGTGATGCCTTATGAAGTTTCTTGGAAACTCAAAACTTTTCTTTGAAATGAGCTCAAAATTGCGCGTTTTTAGAAATGCTAAACATAACATATTTTTTCAAAAAAAGATTAAAATTTGTACAATGAAAATTTCAATAAAGAACCAAATTTTACTCTTTTCTAAAATTTAAGCCGGATTTACATTTCACTAGTAGAGGACCGAAAAGTAGATCAAATTCGTGGAAAGTAAGATTGTTGGAATCCCACGTAAAACTTCCATCTTTTCAGTTGTGCTTGAAGCGTGTACGGCATTCCAAACCTTGAACCAGAAGTGTAGAACAAGCACTGAGGTGGTGCGAAGGTATTTCATTGGCAAATATGTACAGGTTGAAGATAGGTCTACTCCATGTTCGAATGTGCAAAGGTGCTCTTATTTTGTTTGTTTGTTTGTTTGTTCGAATGTGCACCACCTCTTATTTTCTCTAAAACTACTTACGTAGTACTGAGAAAAGTATTGCAGTTCAACGACAAGAAATGGCGACAGAAATACTTGATTAGAATGAATCAAAAGGTGAATAAATCTTGTTCCTATATGTTGTAAATTATTTCCTTGAACACTTGCGGAGTAAAAATCCACGTTTGGGGGGTAATTGATATCGAAGTAGTGGTGCAACAGAATGGCACCAGACTTTCTCATACTAATTAGCTTTCTGATAATTTTGGTCTGGACGAGCTTTTCGGCCTTGCCCCATCCTCTTGCCAGCTACCATCTATCGCCGCCCTATATAATTTAAGCCCTATATTACTTTAAGAATATTAAAGAAGATTAACATCTCATCTTATATGGAGCTTTTCGTTGAAAAATTTGGAATCATTTTTATGGAAATAGTGCTTAAGATTTGCTGTAAATGCAAAATTTAAAGCTCTTTTACAGAGATATGTTTTGAGTTTTCGAGTAACTTCATTGGACGTCACTTGAATCACTGGCATATTTCTTGAAAAAGAGTTAAAAAAGACAGCAAAATGTATTTTGTATAATCTTAAACAGTGAATTTAGCATTATCCGTCCAAATAATGTAAAGAAAACAATTGGAGCCGTTTTTGAAGAAACGGAAGACATGTGCTGTTGAAGGGGCACTGGCTTTATTATCCTTTTCAAGATTGTTACAAATGTGCTTCGTTGTACTGTCTGGTGTGTTCGACATTAATAATTGATACATGAAAATTCTACTCACTTGTTAATTTAATGATATTGGATAGTTAAAATAAAATTTGGTCGTTCAAATCATTAGTTTGAATCTTCCGATAATTTGAAAAAAAAAATTTTTTTCCAAATACAAATTCTGTTTTGTATCGCAGCTTCCTAATTCTTTCGAGTCATACATCACTGCCGCCCCAGCTCCTGCCCTCACTGCGTCTCCAACCTCTACTCCTGTCTTTGCGATTGCCCCGCCTTCCGGCCCTTCTCGCCCCCGCCCCGCCCCGCCCCACCCCGCCCCGCCCCGCCCCGCCCCGCCTCACACCGCCCCGCCCCGCCCCACACCGCCCCGCCCCGTCCGCCCCACCCCGCCCCGCCCCGCCTCACACCGTCCCTCCCCGCCCCACACCGCCCCGCCCCGCCCCGCCCCACCGCCCCGCCCACCCCGCCCCGCCCCGCCCCACCGCCCCACCGCCCCGCCCCGCCCCACCCCGCCCCGCCTCCCCGCCCCGCCCCACCCGCTCCGCCCCACCCACCCACCCGCCCCACCCCGCCCCACCCGCACCACCCCACCACACCGCGGATTACACCACACCGCCCCGCCCCGCCCCGCCATACCACCCCACCGCCCATACCACCCCACCGCCCCGCCCCACACCGCCCCACACTGCCTCAGACCGCCCCACACCGCCCCACACCGCCCCACACCGCCCCACACCGCCCCCGCCGCCGTTCCAGCCTGCCCTGCACCTTTGCCGCCCCTGGGAACTGCGCGTCTCCCACCACCGCCGTTTGTTGGCGCCTTAGCGGTTGTCGCGGCGCGCCCTTCTTGCTGCCGCAGCGATTATAAGGCGATTTTTTAAACCGGGCCCCCAGCCACTCGTTTTCAACAGCCGACGGCGGCTTCTTTGCGCACGGAATGATAAGTAGCGGCAGATTTGGACTCGTTTCGTTCCCATGGAAAGCTGCGTGACATGTGGTTCGCTCTCTTTAGGATTCAGATTTATACGGGAGCCAGTTACACATACTCACAGCAGTCATGAGTAAAAAAACCAGTCGAAAAACAATAAACAATTTAAATTTCTAGATGGTTAAGAAGGGATAATAATTTTACACATATCACATTTTGTAAATGAGCACCTCGGTAGTCCTGCATCTAGGAATGTATTTCTTTTTTATTTCACATCAAACAGCAGCTAATCATATGTAGCATATGACGGATGACACATGATATAAAACGTACTCCTTGAGTTCCAGACTCCGTATTATTTTTTTCGTATCTGCATAATGTTTGTTATTCAGAAAAATATCAAATGAATTTACAAGACGTGATCAAAAGTCATGGTGTCTCTCTCCAGAGCTAAAAGAATTGGTTTGGGTTCCCCTGATTTTCCTCATGGCAAGTGGAAAATCTGTTTATCATATTCTTTCGCATACACCAATACACTCTTCAAATGTCAAGAAAATGTCAATTCACATAATAGATGTTTGTTTTTTTCAAAGAATTTGTTTTGAATTTTTCTACGAGTGAAAAAGAAACGCTTCTTGAGGAGTAGTAGAACATTGAGTACGTGCACAAAATTGTTACGTTCCTAGTTCCCCCTCTCCCTTGGAACAGCTTTATATCTGCTGCCCATTCAATTGTAAACACAATAAACTCCCATTTAAAATTAATAAAATTTCTTAAATATGATACCAGTAGTACAAGAAAATACTAAACTACACATAAATGAAATAAAACGTTTACCTACTGATCTAATTTTTTTTATGGGAAACTGTGTTTTCGAAACTTTTCGCGTCTCCCAATTCTAACAAAATATCTTAAAATTCATCATTTGTTTCCATAGGGTACATACACTTTCCAATTACTCTCCCCCCTTCTATCATATCGAACTAAACTGCCCCTTCCTCTTATAGCTTATATGTATATTTCACATGGAAGAGGACCACTGAATTATTGCAGTTTCGTGGCGTCTAATGTTCATTAAATTCCACCGTTCAGATTTGTATGAGTATATATTTAGGTGTTGGATTATTGTCTAATATTCCGACACAAAGAAAATAAAATGAATTTGAAATATCACGCAGAAAGAGTAAATGACGTAATATTTCTCTAAAAATATTTGAAACTCTATCGTTAAATAAGAACAGAAGTAAATTGTATAAAGTTCTGATGATCCGAAAGAACGAAACTTACCGTTCATAATGAAATAATAAATATTTTTGAACATCAGAGATTTTATTCACTTACATTTCAAACTCCTATAATATAAATTAAAAGTTACTTGAATCCAAAGAATGTACGAATATTACTCTTAGAAGTAATTTTAAAAATATTATAAAACATTTTCGAACTATAAAGTACCTTGTTTGGCTTCTGCTACAACAGTATAGTAAAGGCCCATTATAGAACCAGAAATAAAGAGTACGCCCAGAATCAGATATTATCTAAAGTTGTAAGGTGCGGAAGATATGAGTTTACACACTGAAAGAGTAAATTAAATATCAAAAAAGTACATTACCACTCTATGAGTATAAGGTACAAGCTCACGAATCTCTTTGGAGGACGAGGAGAGGGAATACTGTTTCGAAAACACGCCATGACAACAGTGACAAATAACAGAAACTGACAGGAAAAAGACAAAAGACCCATCATACCGCGAGGAAAAAATTGGCTCAACTTTATTGGCCCAAAACCTGACCCTTATTTTTATACTCCAAAGGGAATCCTTCCCTTGCTTCGGAGAAGTTCGTCAATCCCATTCGCGATATCTGCAGCGTTATTGGTTGTCTTTCATGCGGGATTTGGCCTTTGTTGTTTCAATTATCGGAGGCTGCGACGTTAATGTAATTACGGCTCGTAATAGCCTTATCTGGCCGCGCTGGCCCTTGATGAGTGCGGCCTTGAGGATTGGAAGGGGGGGCGAAGGGCGAGAGGCGAAGGACCCGCGCGTAGGGCTTCGGTAGAGGGAGACACGCCCTCTGTCTTCGCCGCAGAGGCCACAGATGGAGTGGTCATCGCAGGGCGAGCAGTCCCTTCAGCAGGGTCTGTCTTGATGAGGTATCGCCCTTGCTAAGCTGCAGGGCTTATTCACGTCTGCTTTTGTCCACTTCCCTTGCGTTGTTCCTTGCTCGCCCTGTGGTAAATCTTGTCGCTTCCTTTCTTTCGCGGTTGTGTTGTATTGTTGTCAGCATTCACAAACTTTCCTGCATTGTGCTCTGCGATACTGGTAATTGATTCGGTTTCATTTACCGAGGTGTTCCGACTGCAGCGCCTCTGACCGGGAGGTCCTAGGTTTTAGTCCTGACGGCGGCAGGATTTTCGACACTAACTTTTCAGTTAGGTCGAATTCAGTCGCTGTGTGAAGGAGAATTCTAGCGGCCGGCTGCCCTGATCGGTAGTTTTCCGTGGTTTCTCCGATTAACACCAGGCGAATGCCGGAGCAGTACCCTACCAAACGGGCCACGGACCGCGCGCGATCTTTCCTTCCCCTTCCTTGTCCTATCCTCTCCCCTTACACACTCACACTACCATGCACTACACTACTACATATTCCGGGAGACCGGTCGGGAGCTTAGAGCTTGCCCCGACTGGGGCGGTGCCCCGCTGGTGGGAGAGTCCTGGTTAGGGGGAAACCCCACTAGCCGACGGTAGGTCGGTGCCGGATCTCGCCATCCAGCGAGGGAAAATCACCGCCATCTCCCGAGAAAAAACATGCACTACACTAACGGGACTAATGACGGAAGCAGTTGACGCGCCAGGAAACACGGAAAAATCAATCAATCAATCAAAACCGAGGTGCTCCGAGAGCAATGATCTCATCGTTCTTAATTCTTTTCCCCCTGAAGTACTCCCTTATGGATCTAACCATGTATTACAGGTCGTCGTTGGTCTTCCTTTTCCTACGTATGTATAACGAAATGTAGTGTTTGTATTGTCGGTTTTATTTTAACGCACCCACCTCTCTAGGTATTCAGGATCGGATCGTCGCAATTGTATGAACATTGTTGTATGTATGTATTTGGCAATATAGGATCGGTAGTCCGTCTTCGCCGGCAAGCTACTGGTGTCCCCGTTGCCTGGGCCTAATTAAATTCCCATGCTTGGGGGTAAGAGCGACATGAGGCGAACATGACGTATTCTCTTCACCGTAACAACCAAGATCCGCCTGCTTGAGATTTTCTTCGTCACACAGCTACAGAAACTGGGACGATTTTAAAGGAAAGCTACAACTCTATTTTTGCCTCGACCGGTAATCAAACCCGGGACCGCAGCACGAGAAGCTAGTACGCTCCCAGAGGCTATGAACTTTTTAAAATATTCCCCTTTTACATTCCATTCAAATTTTTATAGGAAAGGAGCTAGTTCCAATACAAGATAAATTAAGTATAAGCTACAATATCTGACCAAAGTTTAAAACGAGCTCCGTTACAAAGAATATGCAATCACGTACACAATCGCAAAGCATCATTTTTTTTTCATTCATCATCAATTGTTTCCTTCAGCTTCATCCCAGAGCCAACGAAATGAGAGCAAAACTGCCACGTGGAGACAAGCGGAAGCACGTGCCCACGACACGGCGTCAGCGACCGTTGCCCGAGGATGCGCGGCGGCTACCACGAGAGGGCCCTCGTATTTGAATTAACCCCGCCCCGCCCACTCCTCCCCTCCCACTCACCCCCACCCTGCTCCGCTCCGCCCCGCCCGGCCCCCTCGGACAATCCCGCCCCGCCCCGTCCCGTCTCGCGATTATAATATCAGCGCGGAGAAAGCAAGTTATTCCGCGAAAAAGTTGCGACCCGCGCCCGCCGCCGCCTCGGTCCGGCGGGCTCGAGTCGCCATCGCCCCGCGCGCAGCAAGTTCACTTTGAAAAGGGCCTCTGAATTCGTAATTAGAAAAGTTGGCGGGCGCGCGGCCCAGGGCGGAAGCCGGCGAGCGCTATTGTCCTTCGTCGCTGAGCCGCGGGTGAGGACGGAGTGGCGAGGACGGAAGGAATACGGCGAGGACGTGGAGGCCGGTGGACACACGGATGTGCTGAGCGTCGAAACATGGAGAGTGGGTGGCTACAGTTTCGGGGGTGGCGGGAAGCGTTGGACAAAAATGGGAGCCATGAAAGCGGCAACAAGAACGGTAGAGGGATCGGGTGGGGACAGCATGATGGACGGTGTCGTAGACGGCGCACTAAATCGGGCCTAATACCTGGCCATAATTGCAAATGCCAGTGAATTTGCGTAAAAATAGGTATCAGTGGCTTTTTGAGGACGCTGAATTCTAATCTCTATAAATAAAAGAAAGTCGTGTTAGTTACACTATTTATAACTCAAGAAGGGCTGTACCGATTTGGCTGAAAATTAGTGAGCAGGAAGCTTAGAGCCACGAGACGGACATAGGATACTGTTTATCCCATTCGACAGCGTTCCTGTGTGAGAACGCACGTTTTCGCACGTTTTCGCGTGATTTCGCATGTTTTCGCGTGAAGGTACTTAACTGAAGAGTGCAACCTATGCACCAAAATACAGGAACAATAATGAATGATGAATCTACTTAATTTTTTTATTTGTATTTTCTAATAAACAATTTAACTTAATAAATTCCAAAATCTGCTTATTTATTGCCTTTAACAGCCGGTCGCTATGATTACAGCTTTGTATTTTTCTCTTAAACAAAAATCAATTCCAAAAAAAACGCTCTGCTACGTAATAGATTTTTTAATTACCTATTTAATATTAGAGCGTTTTTTAATTCTTCTTTGTTTGAGAGAAAAACACAAATATGCAATTGCTTTATTATCACGAGTGCAACAAGGATAGTACAGTTTCTCACAGTGAGTGAGACGCGAGAAAAAGTTGGGACGGGCTGTTAAGGCGGAACAGAGTTCGCCGGGTCAGATAGTATCATAATGAAATTTGAAAATTCAAAATGGCGGGTTCCAAATGGCTAACTGACTCAAAAAAATGAACCCGATATGTGTAGAAATATCGATACAATGGTTCTCGCGGTCGCAAGTTAATGTTGTTATTATTTAAAATATGTATATCAGTAATTTTATTATTAAAAATAATTATCAGAAAGAGAAATCGAAAAAAATTGCGGAGAAAATAATTCCGTGTAGCGTCGAAGACACTTCTGGGATATCTAGTGTTATATTATATTATGCAGTATTGCAGTAAAGTAGCCATAAAACAAAAAAGTGCAGGTATGTGCAGCTAAATGTGTTTTATTCTGATTAAGGGCATTCTACTTGATCGATAAACAACTCAGCCATATCATACATAAAATTATTAAACACTTTTTCTTAAAAATTTACCTAAATTATATTAAAAAGTGCCTTCTATTCGGAAATTCAAAAATAACCCACAAACAAATTTAAACACTTTTTTTTTAATTTCACAAAATCGTTGACAAGAATCATTGAATTCGAGTGTTTCGAGCAACGGCAACTTTACGAGACCGTGAGGAAGACAAAAATGATCGAAATAACTTTCTGGAGCTGACGTAGTGTGCTCCAATGTCTTCCGAACGAGATTTGAAAAGTCAGAATCGCGAATGCGCACTTTGAATTTTGGCATTGTGTCCAGGTTTCCGGCCCGCTTCAACGAGTGTGCGGCGGTGTGGTTGACAGCGTGGTAGACAGCCTGATAGGGGGCGTGGTAAACGATGAGGTAGTCGGAGTGATAGCCGGAAGGGTAGACGGCGTGGTAGACATCGAGGTAGACGGTATGGTAGACGGCGAGGTACTCGAAGTGGTAGTTGGCGTGATAGATGGCATGGTAGACGGCAAGGTAGCCGGAGTGGTAGTCGGTGTGGTATATGGCATGGTAGACGACGTGGTAGAACAGCGTGGTAGACATCAGGTTGATGGCGAGATAGTCGGAGTGGTAAACGGTGTGTTAGATGGCGAGTGAGACGGCGTGTTCCACGGCGATGTAGACGGTGTGGTAGACGGCGAGGTAGATGGCGTGGTACACGGCGTAATTGTCCGTGAAGTGGTCAACGGCGGGGATGGCCATATGTGCGTGGGGACGGCGGCGGGGTCGGTGGCGGGGTTGGTGGCGGGGATGACGTCGGGAACGGCGGTGGGGACGGTCAACGTAGGAAACATGTGTGTGGGTAAAACACTGTCAAGGGTTCTAGGTAGTGTCCTTGGCGATAGAAGTGGAAGGTAGTGGCCAGTGAGTAAACCAACATACAGGTGGGAGGGCAGAAAGACGGAAACAGGTTGGGATTAGGAAGTGGTTAAGCGAATAGGAAGAATAATAGACAAGAAGCGAATATGAGGGCCACAGACATCATGACAATGCGACGCATACTAATGGATTTGCTTAGCAGAAAGGAGCAATCACAATGTATTTAGAAAAGAATACATTGAAATTACTTTTTGTTTTTCCACTACTTTGAAACGTTAATTAGGTACACTGAGTTTCCGCAATATTGAATGTTCTTTAAGTTTCACTTACCACTCCCCTTCTTCTTTTCATTTTCCAGAAATTAAAATATTCGCCTAGGATATTTATGTCGAGTACCAAAACAGAAATTATAACACTGCCAAAAATCGAACTCACAATGATACTGAGATACGGAACACAGTACGAGACCAAGGAAGAATGAATTTCACTTAAAACGCTTCATGTAATTACGCAAAGAAGATTCCGTGGGTTAGTGAGGCAAGACAAAGTGGTAATGGTAGGAGCTTATTTCGTGTAAGATTGTTTACGCCGGAGAAGTATCAAAAGAGGTAGATAAGTGGGGAAAGTCAATCAAAGGGAGAGATGTTGATATTGAAATACAAAAGCTGCTGCATTGTACAATTCATACATCTAAAGGAATGAAAAATAAGAAAATGTAAATTAATCTGAAAAATCCAAGGAAGAATATAATATAAAATACTCAGTAAACCACTTCAGATATCAATTACTAATACTAAGCACATAAGATAAACTATACGTTTTCTTATGGTGAAACTAAGAGGACATCAGAAAACAGCAGGGGTAGAATTTGTAACGGCCGTTGTAATGTTAGATGAAGTCAAATGCTTTCTGAGCAGAGCGACGGGCGACGCACATAGTTCAAAACTTGACAATGTAGCTTAACCTCGTATTTTAGAACAAATTCCTATTTATTTCCTTTAAGAGGTTGTGGAAAATAATTGTAGAGGTTTATGAATCACAAAACATAGATCTATGAAAGCATCTCATAGTGCCTACATTGTTCTAAAAGGAAGAATTATTATATTACTCATTTTTCTTTTCTCACGAAGAAAAAGTATTGTAATCGTGCATCCGACAGCAGTGAATTTTCGACAGAAAATCTCATCGTTGCCGGGCCCTAGTAACACAAAAGTGGATAAATCGTCTTCCTATGGATAGAACGTTACTTCCTCTAACACGTAGCACCGTCTTAACAAATTCTGAAATTTTAATTTGAAAAGTTTTCTTTTCCATTTTTCTTGATATGAACCCGTTAATATAAAATATTCAAAGTGTGAATAATTGGGGCTGTAGATATGGATTAAATGCGTCAGATAACGTTTTCTGGATCCTTGATAATAAAATATTGATTGACGGCAAAACGTCTGTGACTTAATCCTTTGTGATCAGTTGTAGATGCCAGAAACATAACTATTAGTGTCTGATTTCATAATTTTGTTACTTGTTTTGGTGCCTAAATCATCACTTTTTGTGCCTAGAATTCCGAGTTTTAGACTGTGAGAGGCGTGATGATAGTGGCGAAAGTATTGGGGGTAATAAGCACGCGCTGGAAAGGATGGTGAAAACACTCGACATGGTGTCGTAGCTGTTGAAATACAGCAGACTCGTCTGTGGTTGCGAAAGAACGAGGGGAAGCCAGGAATTTCTTTATTACGTCGATTATCCCTCCAGATTACACACTCTGAGAACTAGCAACTGGACGTTAAAAGGGTCGTCCAGGGTTCAAGTAAGTTAATTTCTTCAGAGTGAATATTCAGAACTCCAATTAGAGGTAAGTAATGCGTTGAATTGTTGAGTAAATTACGATAATCTACACTTACGTAGCACCGTTTTAACAAATTCTGAAATTTTAATTTGAAAAGTTTTCTTTTCCGTTTTTCTTGATATGAACCCGTTAATATAAAATATTCAAAGTGTGAATAATTGGGGCTGTAGATATGGATTAAGTGCGTCAGATAACGTTTTCTGGATCCTTGATAATAAAATATTGATTGACGGCAAAACGTCTGTGACTTAATCCTTTGTGATCAGTTGTAGATGCCAGAAACATAACTATTAGTGTCTGATTTCATAATTTTGTTACTTGTTTTGGTGCCTAAATCATCACTTTTTGTGCCTAGAATTCCGAGTTTTAGACTGTGAGAGGCGTGATGATAGTGGCGAAAGTATTGGGGGTAATAAGCACGCGCTGGAAAGGATGGTGAAAACACTCGACATGGTGTCGTAGCTGTTGAAATACAGCAGACTCGTCTGTGGTTGCGAAAGAACGAGGGGAAGCCAGGAATTTCTTTATTACGTCGATTATCCCTCCAGATTACACACTCTGAGAACTAGCAACTGGACGTTAAAAGGGTCGTCCAGGGTTCAAGTAAGTTAATTTCTTCAGAGTGAATATTCAGAACTCCAATTAGAGGTAAGTAATGCGTTGAATTGTTGAGTAAATTACGATAATCTACACTTACGTAGCACCGTCTTAACAAATTCTGAAATTTTAATTTGAAAAGTTTTCTTTTCCATTTTTCTTGATATGAACCCGATAATATAAAATATTCAAAGTGTGAATAATTGGGGCTGTAGATATGGATTAAGTGCGTCAGATAACGTTTTCTGGATCCTTGATAATAAAATATTGATTGTCGGCAAAACGTCTGTGACTTAATCCTTTTGTGGTCAGTTGTAGATGCCAGAAACATAACTATTAGTGCCTGATTTCATAATTTTGTTACTTGTTTTGGTGCCTAAATCATCACTTTTTGTGCTTAAAAATCCGAGTTTTAGACTGTGAGAGGCGTGATGATAGTGGCGAAAGTATTGGGGGTAATAAGCACGCGCTGGAAAGGTTGGTGAAAACACTCGACATGGTGTCGTAGCTGTTGAAATACAGCAGACTCGTCTGTGGTTGCGAAAGAACGAGGGGAAGCCAGGAATTTCTTTATTACGTCGATTATCCCTCCAGATTACACACTCTGAGAACTAGCAACTGGACGTTAAAAGGGTCGTCCAGGGTTCAAGTAAGTTAATTTCTTCAGAGTGAATATTCAGAACTCCAATTAGAGGTAAGTAATGCGTTGAATTGTTGAGTAAATTACGATAATCTACACTTACGTAGCACCGTCTTAACAAATTCTGAAATTTTAATTTGAAAAGTTTTCTTTTCCATTTTTCTTGATATGAACCCGATAATATAAAATATTCAAAGTGTGAATAATTGGGGTGTAGATATGGATTAAATGCGTCCGTAGCAGGGACAAATTATTACTACTCGAGAAAGGGAAATCTGTTCGCCATCCTCCCGTCAATGGCTTGGTTGAATGCGGTTCATTGAAGCTTGTGAGAAACATTATTGATCAGGGGTGGATTGGTATATGAACGAATGAACGGTCAGATCTGTCGTTGATGAATTGGTGTTAGCCCTAAGATTAAGAATGACTGAATAAAAAAGGAAGGCTGAATGAAAATCAGGCTAAAGTATTACTATTCTTTAACTTGATTTTGAAGACACTGCTCCAATTGAAATTGATTGGAAACGATCATCCACTTCACGAAGTCTCGAGAATTCGAGATGCTCCTGCTTTCCCTGCCTTTTAGATCAATAATGATCCATTTTAATTATCTTTATTTCTCTGAGGCAGCTTCAGTGCTGGCGCATATTTACTACTACAGCGATGTATTACTAGTATTACGGTAACGATATTTTGAATGAGGATTTGAGAAGACACTTTAAATCCATTTATTGTAATTAATCATATATGATGTATCCTGAATAAAGAAAAGAATAGACATAACAGTGGAGCAGACGAAATTGACGAAAAGAAGATTGTGATAAATATACAAGCACGCTATATAATGAACTAGAAATAACATAATAAAAGGAATGGTTTGATTGGTAATTCCGGGTGCGTCAACAACTAAGGTTTAGCCACGTAAGTGTAGTGCATGCTGTAAAGCGGCAGGTGGCGGCGATCTTTCCCCGCTGGATAGTGAGATCTGACGCTCATCTGCCGTCAGCTAAGAGGGTTTTTTTACTAACCAAGTAACTCCCACTAGCGGTGCACCGCCCCAGCTCTAAACTCCAGAACCGAAGTTGCCGACCAGTCTCCCGACATGTGCGGTGCTGTAGAGCTTCTACGTGTGAATGTAAGGAGTGAGGATTGGATAAGGAAGAGGAAGGAAGGATCGCGCGCGGTCCATGGCACGTTTGTTAGGGTACTGCTCCGGCATTCGCCTGCTGTTGGTCGGAGAAATCAGGGAAAATTACGGATCAGAGCCGCCGGCTGCTGGAATTCTCCTCCAGACCTAGCTATCTAGTTTGTGTCGAAAATCTTACCACCATCGAGTCTTGAACCTAGGACCTGCCAGTCTGAAGCACTGCAGTGAAATCAGTTCATGCCCTGGTCCACCTTTAGTTAATGCCTTATTTTACGTGGCGAGACTCGGGCCATCAGGCCCGCTCTTCCATGCAAATTTCGCTACACTGACCATGCAAATTTCGCTACGCTCCTTTCACCGACGGACACCCGGCTTTACTTCCCCTTCGAAGGAAGACGTACAAAGGATTTTTTTCGCCCTGCAAAATCCACGGTTTCAACCGAGTTTAAACCCTCAAAACTTAAGTACAACAGCCTGTTACGCTAACCCTATACCTTTTTGGGATTCCGCTTTCTTCGGGTATAGAATGGTCTGGCATCCATTATGACCTCGGTAGGAGGAAGTCAGAAGCCGAAGAGACGCGGAAAGGAGGAAGTCGCCACTCAGAGGGCGCGACGCGTGTAGGTGACGAAGTGGGCGCGGGGCGCGGGCGGGGCGGACGGAGCGGGGTGGGCGCGGGGCGCGGGCGGGGCGGACGGAGCGGGGTGGGGCGGGGAGGGGCGGGGTGGGGCGGGGCGTGGCGGGGCGGAATGGCGAGGGCTGCGACAGCGTGAGGGGCGAGGGACGGTCGCTACATCATCTCCCCGCAAGTCGCCCATCAGAGACGTTAATGGAGTGTAAGCTGCAGCCCGGCTAGATGTGTTTGCGGAGAACCTGAGGAGACGCCGGCGACGTCGGGGGCGAGGGCGGGGGCGGTGTTGCCAGGGCAACGGCGGCGCGCGCCGGTCGACAGGCCGTGTCTGGCCCCTTTGCTCCGGAGGAGCTTCCGTCGCTTGGCCACCTTGCTGCCCTGCAGCCGCGCCGCCCCGCCCCGCCCCTGCCCCTCCCCCTTCCTCTCCACTCCCCATCTCGCCCCGCCCCTGCCCACCACGCCCATGCCCGTCCCCGTCCCGCCCGTCCCGCCTGTCCCGCCTGTCCTGCCTGTCCCGCCCGTCCTGCCTGTCCCGCCGTCCCGCCCGTCCCGCTCGTCCTGCCCGTCCCGCCCGTCCCGCCCGTCCCGGGCCCGTCCCGCCCGTCCCGCCCGTCCCGCCCGTCCCGCCCGTCCCGCCGCGCCCGTCCCGCCCGTCCCGCCCGTCCCGCCCGTCGCCGTCCCGGGCCTGTCCTGCCTGCCCGTCCCGCCCCGCCCGTGCCCGTCCCGCCCGTCCCGCCCGTCCCGCCCGTCCCGCCCGTCCCGCCCGTCCCGCCCGTCCCGCCCGTCCCGCCCGTCCCGCCCGTCCCGCCCGTCCCGCCCGTCCCGCCCGTCCCGCCCGTCCCGCCCGTCCCGCCCGTCCCGCCCGTCCCGCCCGTCCCGCCCGTAGAACTTCCAAATAACTTAATGAAATATATCTTATAAAGGCAGTTGGGTGTGGAGGAGGGGCGTCATTGCCGCATATTGCACGCTCTACCACGAGCTCTCAACACTAACTAGGCAAACAGAAGAAAAAAAACTTGAAAATCTCAAACAGGTGAAAGAAAAATTATAAATACGTAACGTACGTTTTCTGATCTTTCGTCAATTATTCCCAAACTACACAGTCGATGCACTGATGTCGGTTGGACCTTTTCAAAATTCCCCCCGGTTGGACCTTTCAATTCTTCCATTTCTGATTCTTCAATCGTGAGCTACCTCACTCCGCGGTTTCCCTCAAGCGTTTACTATTCCTACTTCTTCCTTCCCCTTGTGCCTTGTAATTCTTCTTGGGACGTCTCACCCTGTGTCACAATGCGTAGTCAGAGTTGTTGCGACCAAGTGAAAGGCGAACATCAACTCAATTTGCCTTTTTGTTCGTATGTTATCTTCCACATAGTTAATTTCCCCTTTTCCTTTTTCATTGGTTCCCTAATCTTCTCTTCTGCCCTGTTCAATGGATTCAATCCTCTCAACCTCTGAATTCAATTCTTCATTGAGCACGGTCTGTGCGTTATTGCCGGCACCGACATTCCCACTGTCCGCTGACCGAGAAAGAGACCGTTCTTTCAGAGGCAAGCAGCGGAGAAAGCAGTTAGCCATTTCTCATGCCTCAACTCTCGCTCTTTGTTTGTGCATTTATTAGTTAGTTTGTTAGTTAGTGCCTTATTTTACGTGGCGAGACTCGGGCCATCAGGCCCTGTCTTCCGTCTAAACACGCAAATTTCGCTACGCTCCTTTCACCACCTAGCGGAGAAAGGAGATATTATCTTGGGCGACGAAGCAGGCGGAACTCAATTTTGCTCAGAAGCTTCATTTAGGTTTGAGGATCTTTTTAATGCAGTAAATATATTACAGGGATATTATGGGACAGCCGGCTTTACTTCCCCTCCGAAGGAAGGCTTACGAAGGATTTTTTCGCCCTTAAAAATCCACGGCTTCGATTGGGTTTGAACCCGCAAACTCGGGTACAACTGTCCGATACGCTAACCGTTATACCACCAAATCCGCGGATTTGGTGCATTTATTATGTTTGTTCTTTGCATGTCTTTCCACTGCTTTGTTCTCCCCAGTTCCCCTTGGCCGTCCCTCCCTCTGTCCTGCACTGCAGTCCTATGGCGACCGCACCCACACTGACATTGTGCTGAAGATCCCCATCATTACACAGATCGCGCTTTATTCATAAAGCTACTACTTTGCGCCTTCTCACCATAAGAAGTTATTCGGCGTTGTACGTCCCAACAACAGCAAGGCTCTCCCCTCCAACGTTCTCTTTTTCTCTGGTACCTTTGATCCATCTCTGCGGTACCATAAAGTCCCTATAGTCTCATGATTTGTCAGGGCTGTCTGCGTGTTTTCTACAACCCCCGACCACTCTCATGTCAAAAGATGAAGAGCTCTCTTCAGCTTTTCTGTTGTCTCTGTTTCCTTTGCAGCTATTCCCATCTTCCAAGTGACGTACCTTTTATTCTTCCCAGCTCGCATTGCTGCTACTTCGCTTACATGCAATTCAATATTCTCCTCGGCATGGCCGACTTCCAAGATGATTTTTCACAGCATCGTCCAACCTAGGCTTCTCATTCTCCTTCGTCCCCTCTCTAACCAGCGACGATTCATCCAGCACAGATTTGACTCTGTCATACTTACCCAGACTTCACTCTTCATGTCGCTCTACTACCATTCTCAATCTGCTTTTTGTTTACTGTTTCTCTCCGGCAGCCCAATCGACGTGTTTCCTCAGCTTCTTAGTCCCCCAGATTCCATTTCGTGAATCTTATCGCTATCCTGGGACATAACCGGATAATGAGGCCACCCCTACACAGGAAGCGAGAAAAAAGGTTGCCCAGTTATCAACTTCCCACTGCCACAGCTCCCCTTCTTTCTTTTCATCTAGCCGTGTCCCCATTCACAAGTTATGTTCTATTTTCCTCTTATGTTGTCATTGTTCACTGATCCATTCCCACGGCGTCTTCCCCAGCAGTTACCATTTAGCGAGTCTCGCTACTATCTTTCTTCACAGGGCGAGGTGAGCCCGCACCCTCACATACACTGAGAAGGAAGGACGTATCCCATCATTCCACTGACACATCTAGTTTTCTTCCTTTTACAGTAGGTGTGCCTTGACTTCTCTCCCTTGTAGTTTCTGTTCTCAGTTTCCATCTCGTCTTGTCTGCACCCGCTGCCGTGTTTCCACAGCGTCGTCTCCTCCCGGTCCCCTTCCACCCCAACTCTTCGCGCCCCGCCCCGCCCCTCCCCGCCCCGCCCCGCCCCGCCCCGCCCCGCCGCACCTCGCCTCGCAGTCCGAGGGTCGCTCGTCCTTCGCCGAGGGCGTTGAAGAGCCCCAGGGCACTGCCGCTGCCGCTCGCAGGCCGTGTCTTAGCAGGCGCCGGTCATTAGCAGCTTCCGCCGCTCTCTGCACCTTGAGAGGCTCCTGCCCGCCCCGCCCCGTCCTGCCGCCCCCGCCTCCACCCCCGCCTCCGCCCCATCTGCCGCTGATGGAGGGCACTCCAGCGCCCGTCACGCATCCGGCGGCAGGGGGATATCATACTCGCCTTTCAGGCTTCTGCTCGCTTTTCTTCGGACATCGTTGAGCTCTTTGGAGGAGCACACAAACAGTAATGTACGGAGATTTGTATTAAACCCAGGAGGGAAATACAAAAAAGTAGCTACTTCGTATAGATGCATCAGCCTACGTGGTTCGGGGTATACACGGATGCCACTGCACTACTTCTGAAAGGGAGATCCAAGGGTTTGTGTCCCGACGGAGGCAGGATTTTTTATACTGTCTGGATAGGTAGGTCGAATTCATTCGCTGACTGAAGGTGAATTCTAGGGGATAGCAGCTTTTTTCAGTTGTTTTCTGAGTTTTCTCTCCCCTCAATATCGTGCGAATGCCGGAGCAGTACCCCCCTGCCGGACCACGGACCGCGCGGAATCTTTTAGTCCTGTTCCTTGCTCTGTCCTCATCCCTTACAGTTGCATTCACATGCAGTACATTACCACACATGTCGAAAGCTTGGAACTTGTCCCAAATGAGGCGGTGCCCCGGAGGTGGGAGATACCAGATTGGCGAAATCCTGCAAGCCGTATAGGTCGACCCCGGATCTCACCATCCAGCGGAGAAAGATCACCACCACCTTAAGCGATAGAAACATACCCTGCACTTACCGGACTAATGACGCTCCTGGAAACATCTATCTTACAGACCTAATGAACTATGAGCTAATGGGCATAGTATTGATAAAACTAAAAACTGACGTCGGATACTATTTTCATTCTGTCGTATTTTAAAACTGAAAACTATCCTTTACCGACCGCTCTCACAAACGTTTTTACTCGAACACAGCATGATTTTTGATACAAGTTACATGCATCATCTGGGGGATAAAACTCTTTATCCACTTATAAGGAAACTTTCGTAACAATAAAAGTCGCTATTAATAATACACCATATAAAAAGAACTAAATATTTACCTTCTTCTAACATTATACTATATTTGGAATTTGTTCTGCCATTATAAAATATTACAAAACAAGTTGGGCAATATTTGCATAGTATTTGTTTTCATTTTTCATTTTATTTCTTCCTTTAACTTTAGGCCAGCAGTTTGAATAACAAGGAATGAAGTAATAATGATTAAAAATTAATTATTTTCCTTGATTTTTTGTTAACAGAATTTATTAATTGAGAATACTTGGTAATGAATGGTCCTTAATTTTCGTGAAATTAGTCATAATATTACAGAAGAAGGAGGGGAGTTGTCCTACCAAAGCATACTTTAGTTGTAATTGTAAAACGTTTTTGAAAACTTCCTGATTCCTGGAAACCATCCGACCGGACCCCGTCGTGGCCACCGCCATGACGGCGGCTACGTCACATTCATGACGACATCACAATGCGTTTACCTATTACAAAATATTACTCTACCCATTTTATGTCTCTTTTTTGTCTGAAGTTTCTTAATATTATCGAAACCCTACTTGAATTAAATTTCAGATTCTATTTAGTATTAGTTATATATAATAAATATGTATTTTTACCTCTTCTTATTTTCTATGTTCACAATCTTCCATTGAAATGAGTAAATCCTTCTGATTGTTTTGTGTGTACGTCCCTGGGGAATTAACATAGAATTCTATAACAATTTGTAACATAAATTTAACAATAAATCAAAATTAATCATGAATAGTGAAAAAATTATAAAGTGGTTTGAACTTAGGTATTACATCATAAATATCCAAGTTCATTTTGAAAAGTGGGTTTAAAAGATCGTGATCCGGCAATATGCTATGTCAAAACCTTTCTTGTGTCCCTTCGAGCTGGTCAAAACAAGTTGCCCGCGAGCCATAAAGGCGCTCTTCTTAGACGCATTCCATCACGTGGCCCCGGCCGCCTAGAAGCACGGCTATTCGCGAAATATGTTTTCCGTGACTTCATCTACTTGTCCTCTGCAATTGTGTATTTTTCCTGGAACTCTATATATTGAGACAAAATCTTGGTGACTTTTGAGACAAGAAGTTATTTGTTATTGCATTGAAAAAAATAACTTTCCTTTTGAGTTTAGTGTAACGATCACCAAGAAATATTAATAAGAAATAATTGCAGAAAGAATTGCCTTTTAAAGAGTGACGGAAAAGGGAAATAAGAAGTCAGTCTATTAATTAGATACCAGTCTGCAAATCCTTCATGAATGTTCTTATAATCTTGGCGTGTACGTATGAGTGTAATGACCTTTGATACACTAATATTTTTTTAAGATTCATAAATTTATTAAAGAGGCTTCACTGTATATCCCGGTATGAATATTGTACATCTTCCCTACATCGGTCGGATCCTCACAATCTCAACCCGGATGAAGGAAGTAATGAAAACGTGACGTCATCTGAAGTGAGGTGGCGGCCGCACCCCCTAAGGTGAAACAATGCCGTGGCCACCATCTGAGGGGTTGGCGTGGAGAGGGCGGGCGCAGAACATGAGCAGCGCGGGTGCAGCGGGGTGGGTGGGGCAGGAGCAAGGCCAGGGGCAGTATACGGGGTGGACGTCGGAGGCCAAACAGGGTAGAGGAAAGGCAGAGATTGAGGTGGGGACAAAGGTAGGAATGAAGGCGGAGATGTAGTTGTGGATGGAGGCGGGATGGTGGCGAAGATGAAGGTTGGAATGGGGTGGCATCGGGACCGAGGTCAGGGTCAGGTGCAGTAACGGACATCTGCGGAACGCTTGACAGGCTCACGTTGGTGGCTGGGAGGGGAGCACAGGCGGGGAACGTCAGCTCAGCAGGGGACAGTGGGCGGGGCAGGCAGAGGGGCAGAAGAGGGGAAGGGGAAGGTGTAGGACATCAGCGGCGCGGGGATAGTGGGTGGGGTGGGCAGAGGGGCAGGGGCGGGGAAGGATGCGATGTGGGACGTCAACGGCGCGGGAACAGTGGACGGGACAGGAAGAGGGCCAGAGGCAGGGCAGGGTGCGGTGTGGGGCATCAGCGGCGAGGGAACAGTGGGTGGGGAGAGGGGCAGAGGCGGAGAAGGGTGGGGCGTGGGAGGGGGGTGGCGCGGGGACAGATGCTGGGGCAGAGCGAGGGCGAGCGTGGAGATGGACGGGCCCCGTCGCCTTCCCGCCTTCTCGCCCGCTCTCTCCCGCCCCGGTCCCCCGGGAAACGTCAGGCGGCCTGCGCCAATTAGCAATATCAAGCGTGTCCCGCGCGGCCAGCCGCGCCCGCCGCCCCGCGCCGCAGCCACCCACGCACAGGGCCCGACTTGCTAGGCGCGGGGCAAAGCTAGCGCCTGGCCAAGGCTTCAATATCTACAGAGACGAGATATCCCGGAAATGCCATAAATAAGATATACACTCACTCTTCATCTTTGTCTATTTGTATTTCTCATTTGTCCATGAAACACTTTAATGTTTCGATTTATAAATTACATAAGTTAATTGTTATAAATTATTTAAATAATGTTATAAATTATGTATATAAAAATGTAGTAAAATATAACAAATTCTCAAAAAATAGATGGCCGAGGAGACAAAGAATATTCACATCCTAAAAGATCACAAATCTCACCTTGGGTAAAATATTTTCCCCCTGCTTTACGGAGCATCTGGCGGATGTCGAAACTGCAATAGAACTCAAACCTTCGCTAAAAATGTGAATTCCTGTTGTCTCCCAGAAAGTGGGGAACACGAATACCAAAATGGGCAATGGACAGGAGTCCTAACCTCCTGTAACCCTAAGCATGTATTCCTGCAGTACGATGTGCAAAGGCTAAATAAATAAAATCTTTCTACTTTTAATCTTTTGTTTTTTTTATTTCTATACATTTATTCTAATTCTATTTCGTCCTTTAATTATCATTCCTGTCTTTTCTTTTTTGACCTTCATTTCAAGGAGGCCGATTCGAGTCGCCTCGGCCATCAGGTTTTTGAGAATTTGTTCTATTTTACTACATTTTTATATACATAATTTATAACATTATTTATATAATTTATAACATTTAACATACACAATTTATTAATAGAAAAATTAGTTTTTCGTGGATAATGAGGTGAAGAACCCAGTGAGGGAGATTCATAACCTTGTTACATTGTATGCGTTTTGAGTTGCGGAAAGTGTTGTCACTCTCCTGATTTGACGGTGGGCAATAGTATTACTGAAATTCATATATTTTATGGTACGAAATTATTTTGTCTGTGATGAGGCGTATTACTATTTCATTTCATGTTCTAGGAACTGTGAATTATTATTGAAAATTATTATCTCTATGTAAATCAATCCTAATCGGAATATTAGCAGATTTTCAAACTTTAAAATGCTATTGTAATTTTTTTTAGTTGTTAGACACCACGGCACTGCTTCAGTTCGTATATGCCTTCAATATTTTGTTTTTTCTTCAACATACTGCTTTGTTTTTGTGGCAGTGGATTTTCAGACCCCGTAATTATTTCATTGCCTTCGGAACTAAATGAATCCCCATCGGTTGAGCTAAGATCCATCATCAGGGTGTATACGCCAGAACGTGGTAATCTACAGAGGACACACAAAGGAGCTACACGTGTGGCATTATCTTATGATTTTTAGGCAACTCTCCATACACAGAGGTACCAAGGGTTACGTTCTGCTGACGCCTTCAAGGAGATTTCATGAACTTGCGGAACATTGTGCAGACTTGTCTCAAAATCAGGGCCAATTGTCACAAGTATCGATGCAATCGTTACTTGCGACATACATTACATTACAAACGTCTTACGTTGTTTATCGTTATATACATTTTACCATTATAGATTGATTGGCAAAAATATCATTTTCGACTGCTCTATAACTAACTCTATATGCCCTACATGTGTGGAACATCTTATTCCGTAACATGTTCCATAAGAGCATTTCCCCATTAACCTGGAGATGGCTGCTTTGTCAGCTCGAAATATATCAGTTCGCAGTTAACCAGCTACCAACGTTATTGCTAGAGTCAAATGCTACGCATTGCACGGGGCAAACTTCATTATCACTTTCCAGAAAATGGTAGTTCTGCTATTCTGAATGAAAGACCCAACGGCCCCACTCAGGCTGGAGAGCGAATTCGAGGACTGAGGTTCACTACCACCTCCTCACCCCACCCTCCTACGCGACGATGAGGGGGAGTCAGGAAATAGACCTCCGCACGGGAGATAGACAATTTTTCAATAGAGAGTTTATATACCTAAGTAGTCTAATTGGGATCTTTATTATTTATTATGTTGACAGAGCTTAGGTCTTGCGGTTAATAGGTAAAGGATTTTGCTGCGTAGGTGATTATCAACATGTGGTTATGAATGATATCAAAGAAGTGGTAGATAGATATTTATTATTTCTGCAGGTAGATTTTTGCAACCTGGTGGCAGAACACTACAATTTATATATTACAATAAGAAACTTAAATTTTATTC